>JAEIGR010000019.1:0-400000 GCA_018904305.1 Scaptomyza montana | reverse complement strand
CTGGTTCTTAACTACCTCCCCACCAATTTTCAGCCAAATCAGTTCAGCCGTTCTTGTGTTATAAAAAGTGTAACTAACACGACTTTCTTTTATTTATATAAGATTATTTATTACGTAGGGGATACTTACTGATAAAACAATTTGTCAAAATATTCCACAGCACGCTGGAGATCTGAGCGAATTATTTGTACTATTTTAATAACATACTGCAATTTATCCTCATCAGACTCATTATCATTTATTTTTTGACTACCTTCAATAATATATTCCATCCACTCTTTCGCACCGCTATTTATAGCTTCAACTACGACGGCATCAAAATTGTATGGCTCAATTTCAGGTTTTTCTAACCAGCCATAAACAGTCTTGGGAAATATTTCAATTTTGTTTGGTATATCAAAAGATTTTAGCTTCGAAAAAATATCTAGTACCTCACTGAGAACTTTAAGTATTTTGTTGTCACTAACGTTTTTAGATCTTAGTTTCCTTAGCACCGAAAAGCATGATGGCAACAATCTCTTTGCACCGTCCCAAAAGGTTTTTATGTCTTCAGAATCTTTCTGCAAACAGCTTAATACTGGAACCAAAATATCGAGTATAGAGTTAAAAAGTACAAAATTCAGTTTGTAGGTCTCATGAACGGTACTGTATGCGTGCCATTGACAAAGCGCACAATCGAAAGAAGAGAGTCCACTTTGAACGGAGTGTTGGGTTCTTATAGCTTCAGCCATCGGGTTAAATTTGCCGCTCCACCAAAAGTTAGTCACTTGGGATGTGTCCAGCTCGTTTATAAGTAACAGTTTAAGAAGGTGCTTATGTTCCTGGCACGCAACGTTTTTGTTTTTTTCTGCACTAAGCGTAATGTTAACCAACACCGATCCGCGGCTTTTCGATTTGTTTCCTTTTTCCAGATTATACCAAACAGTGAGTCCAGAAACTGGAATGGACTAAGAACATATTATGAATATCAGCAATTCGATTAAAACAAGTTTGAGCGTTATACATCAACTCAAAAAGGGGGCAGAGGATTTTATGGTAGTTGTGGATATGCCTGTAAAACAAAGTGTCATTAACTGACTCTGCACTCTCTCTGAAAGACTGGTAACCTCTTATCTGTCTCGCCAATTTGATGACTAAAGCTTTTAAGCTGTGAAGAGTTTAACCATATTTATTATTAAGGGCAAAAACTTTAAACAATATAAGTATATTCGCTACTACATTATCACTAAACTTCAATCGTCTATATCTATAAACGCTCTCACACACAAACAATGACTGTTTGAGCTACCTGGACTAGATCCTTCTCAATTATTGATATTTGATTGAATATATCGACTATAACTGCTTGACGTTGAGGCCTTGAGCTACTTCGCTCTGATGTTCTCTCAGAGTGCTATTGTTGTTTCACCCAACGATTTGAGTTAGCCCGGAATAAAGTCACCCACCATCGATCACAGGGTTCCCGTTCGCTCAGTTGAAAAATTGTTAGAAAACATAAAAGTAGTAACCTAGGAAAGTATTGATTTTGTGGCGGAGGTGTGGGCGTGGCCTTCTAAACTTTTTGATGCACATCTTTGAAGGGATTCACCAGCTATCTTCCTACCAAATTTCGTGAGTTTAACCTAAAAGCTGTGGAAGAAATAGACATTTCCGTTTTTTAAATGCGTAGCCTGGCCTGCAAATTTTGCTGCAGATCCTACACAAATTTCATCAGTTTTCATTCTACCAAATTTGGTGACTCTAGCCCTGCAATTGTGAAAGATATATGCACTCCCGATTTTTAAAAGGCGGTGGAGCGTAGTTTGAGTGCTTGGGATCCATATATCTTTGTTTGACGAGCACATATACCAAGGTTTTTGCAAAGGATGGACATTGCACAGAACCAATATAACCCTGTATAAGAGTTTAAAGAGGGATACTTTTTAAGACTGGAGCTGCACATCAGATAAAAACTCTGCATACCAGTCATCAGATCTATCAACGGTCAAAGCCGTAACCGAATAATTAAAATAAAAGGAAACATTTTTTATTTCATATACCAGACGATTTTTATTTTAGAAATACTAGACACATAAAAACTGTTTTTACTCAGATATTGAAGGCAAAGAGTCCGTTATGATGTCTGTCCGTCTGTAACAACACGCGTTTCTTGGACCACTCTTAAAGCTAGACACTGGAAACTTTGCAAATATCTTGGTCTATGTCTGCGTCAGACTAGGTGTCAATTTATGGGGAAGCTACGCCTACTGGGAAGCTGCGAAATCGATAATAAGTCAATAAACCTCCAGGTGCAAATCATTAAAACACACATTTCCCACATTTCAACAGCTGGAGTCACAAAGGCAAGATAGCTGATGATTTCCAACGCTCCCAGCCCTATTGCTTTCAAAATAGTTGATGTTTATATCTGGTACTGTATATTAACTAAAGTCACCAAAGTTGGTAGGATGGTAACATTTTTTAAGATCTGCATCAAAACTTCCATGCTACGCCTTTCAAAAGCGGACAGCTTTTAAGCAAGAGTCGCGAAAGTTGGTAAAAAGATAGCTGGTAAAATCCTCCACAGATATGTGAAAAACAAGGGGAAACGTTGCAGTTGGTCGCAACCGACTTCGGTATACTCGATACCTGTTTAAAAACTGGTAACCACAGGCCTGTTTGCAAAGGGGTACGGATGCAGGAGTGTGCGTTGCGTTCAAAGATTGGCAGATACAGATCTTTCGGGGAGGTCACCAATTACATTGCAAACAAATTTGGTGACTCTAGCTCAAAAACTGTGAAAGATACACACATTCCCGTTTTTAAAGAAGCGGTGGGGCGTGTGGCACAGTTTGGGGGCGTGGATTGAAAATTTTTGATACAAATCTTTAAATGTAATAATATTTATTTATTCGAGTACGATGCTTAGTGCTACAGTATCGCAACTATAAATTTATGCACTTATCACTATAGGTTAACATTCTTGAAATCAAACTTAGGTTATACATTTAATTGTTAAGGAATAATTTTATTTCTATTGAATTAATTCTACGATAGTAACATTGTAAATTTTTATTTACCAAAATGTGCTTGTAACTTAATCTTAAATTGATGCGCGCTGGAGATGGATTTTAAAACTGACGGCAGGTTATTCCATAGCCGAACAGCGTAGATGTAAAATTGCCTATCAGAGCATGCTAGCTTGGTTCTTATACAAATAAGGTTATGGACTCGGGGTGACGTGGCGAATACTAGGTGATCAAATAAGTACTCAGGCTTTCTCGTGTAAATTACTTTAAGAAGAGGAGGACTCTAGCATTTATTAACGACAACAAGTCTAGGCCAAATAGTTGCTTAGCAAAGCTGGTTATATGGTCGCCCCTTTTCAGACCGAACACATATCGAGCTATACTAATTAAAGCAACTTGAAGTTTACTATGGCTGCTTACATTACACTTTACAAAAATCTCTATTCCATAAAATAGTATTGGTATTGCTAGCGCCTTTGCTATCATCAACCTGATATCAATAGTTAAATATTGTGGGGTTACGGACAGTTGTCTGAGAACTCCATAGCATTTACCCACAACTTTATTGTTTTGGTCGTTCCATGATAATGTTCTATTGAACGTTGTTCCTAGCTTATCTGCTTTATCTACATAACTTATTTCTCCGTTAATCAATACTGAGCTTTGGAAAACTTTCAAGATTCAGGTACTTTTTATATATCACGACGCACTTTGACTTTAACGGTTTAATAATTAGACCATTGTGAGACGCCCATTTACTGACACATAACAAACCGTCGTTACACATACGGATACATTCATTGATTAGACTTACAGGACGACTGACATACGTTTGCACATAATCAGCGTATATGAACATTACAGTTGGACAAAACACTAAGCAGGCCATTTATATATATTGTAAAGAGGAAAGGTCCTAAAATGGATCCCTGTGGGACACCACGAGCGACTGGCAAGATATCAGAGATTTTGTTTAAGGCAACAACGGCTTGTCTACGATTATATAAAAATGTGGACAACAATTGGTTGCAGTTTGACTAACATTATACATCCTACTAAGCTTCGTCAGTAATATATCGTGGTTAACCGTGTCGAATACTTTACTAAAGTCAAGGAGTGTCAAGAATGTAACTGCACTATTGTCCTTGTGGAGTCGAATGTCTTCGAAAACTTTAATCAGCACCGTTGTAAAGCTTCTTCCTATTCGAATTAAAAATTTTTTGAAAAAGTATGGCAGAATTGATATTGGCATAAAATCTTGATTTGCCTTAGGGATAGGTAATACTTTGGCAACTTTCCATTGGTCGGGGAAATGGGATGTAGTTACCGCTGTGTTAAAAATATGGGTAATGTGACCAATTACACTGTAATAGTTTTTTCAAAAAAAAAAAAAAAGACCAGACCAAACTCGACGGTTTCCCCCTATTTCGGGTCCTACGAATCGAACTGCATCATTACTTTTTTGAGTTACAATCATGGTTTCATACTACATTTTTTGTAGAAGTTTTTCATCAAAGTGAGCCATTGTAACAGAAACGCACATTTTTCTTCGGTCTCTAACTTTTTATATAATGGTTTTGTGCAAAAGTATGTAACAGGCAGAAGGAAGCATCTCCGACCCTATAAAGTATATATATTCTTGATCAGCATCAATAGCCGAGTCGATTTAGCCATGTCCGTCTGTCCGTCCGTCTGTCTGTCTGTCTGTCTGTCCGTCTGTATGAACGCGTGGATCTCAGAGACTACAAGAGCTAGGGACTTCAGATTAAGGATATAAGTTCTCCTATACCATGAGCAGAACAAGTTTGCTTCAAATTATCGATAACTATTCTGGTTTCCGATACACACATGGAATCGATAACAAAAAAAATATCGAATTTGGAAACTGTAAAAATGAGGGTTGAAAGAATGGGTAACGATAGAGCTTTTCTGAAAATTTCGTCCAAATCGGTTAAGAAACACCGGAGATATCGAATTTAATCGATTGAAGCTAAGTCAGTATACCAAAGTCTTATATAAATTTAATTTATTTATTGCAACTGGGTTCAGGGTATCTTCTAGTCGGGCTCTCCCGACTAGAGCCTTCTTACTTGTTTAATGTTGACTTTTTTGGTAAACTTTTTTTGGCAAAGCTTCTCAGAATAAGTCCGTCTTTAAGTTCATAGATGACTGTAAACCCCAAAATCAATGTTTTGGGTGTCCTTATAGCCAATATGTCGAAAAAACTGAAATTTAACCCATTATTTTAATGTTTTTTCCCTCACGTTTCGTCAATATTTTAATTTACGCTTTGATACTTATACATTAAGTGACATCTTGTAAAAGTAAGAAACTTAAGCAAAGACAACGTTCTGAGCAAACTAACCATTAGAAAAAAAAACTTAACAAAATTGGTATTTTTAAAAAAAGCTACACTAACTATATTTGTATGCTGTTTTATTTTTGTTTTTGTATCTTATAAGTGTTATTAATAAGTATCATAAATTTGTACACAACATTTAAATTAAATTTAATAAGACTCATTTACCAATGCCCAACACAAATCAGCAAGCAAGAAGTCAAGCTTTTTGCCGCTGTACCAATGCTCAAGGGAAGCGGAGACTTGGTGAAATCTTTCTCCATGCTAATCGGATTCAGTCGGAACTTGCTGCTCAAAATGGTCCTTGTGATGATGAAGGAAATGAATTTTTAAGGACATATTCACACCTATTTCTTCAAAAGCGTCTAACATGTCATCCACATATTTTTTCCAATCTTCAGACCGGTGCACTCTTAAGCAATGTTTTAGGCAATTTTTATACCCTTAACCCATAAAATGGGTAAATAAGGGTATAATGGTTTTGTGCAAAAGTATGTAACAGGCAGAAGGAAGCATCTCCGACCCTATAAAGTATATATATTCTTGATCAGCATCAATAGCCGAGTCGATTTAGCCATGTCCGTCTGTCTGTCCGTCTGTCCGTCTGTCTGTCCGTCTGTCCGTCTGTATGAACGCGTGGATCTCAGAGACTACAAGAGCTAGAGACTTCAGATTTGGGATATAAGTTCTCCTATACCATGAGCAGAACAAGTTGCTTCAAATTATCGATAACTATTCTGGTTTCCGATATACACATAATATCGATAACAAAAAATATCGAATTTGGAAAATGTAAAAATGAGGGTTGAAAAATGAGTAACGATAGATCTTTCTGAAAATTTCGTCCAAATCGGTTAAGAAACACCGGAGATATCGAATTTAATCGATTGAAGCTAAGTCAGTATACCAAAGTCTTATATAAATTTATTTTTTTTTGCAACTGGGTTCAGGGTATCTTCTAGTCGGGCTCTCCCCCCCTAGGGCCTTCTTACTTGTTTCATTTGGCCTTAAAAGTTCTCCGAATTTTGCGTTCTTCATAAGTTTTCTTATGTCGGGGCCACAGTCTTTTTGACCAGTTATGCAGGTTTTGGTTGCATTGCGTGCAAATGGTATTTGGCACCCAATCTACGTCTCTTATAACGGGCAAATCGAAATATTCCTCGTAGATGCTGGCAGTTCCAAAAGATATTTTGCGTCTACTCCGAGGGCTTGTAAATTTTCCACAAACGTAGCAGAACAACGTTAGGCCAATTGGACACATATTCAATTTTAATTTATTTTCTTAATATACTCGTACAAGGCACTAAAACAATGTTCTTTCCGCGAAGTCAAAGTCAAATTAACTTCTGCAATCAATGCTTAAATTTGGACTCTTAGGCAAGTTTACATCAGATAAGATGTTATCAGCAGCATTAAACGGTTCTTTCAAGCGTTACTTGTTGTTATTTCTTATCAGTGCAGTGGTTATAAGCTTGACATGTTGCTTGCTGATTTGTGTTGGACATTGATAGATGAGTCTTATTAAATTTAATTTAAATATTGTGTACAAATTTATGATACTTATTAATAACACTTATAAGATAAAAAAAAAAAAAAAAATAGCACACAATGAAAAATACAAATTTTGTTAAGTTTTTTTTCTAATGGTTAGGTTGCTCAGAACGTTGTCTTTGCTTAAGTTTCTTACTTTTACAAGATGTCACTTAATGTATAAGTATCAAAGCGTAAATTAAAATATTGACGAAACGTGAGGGTAAAAACATTAAAAAAATGGGTTAAATTTCAGTTTTTTCGACATATTGGCTATAAGGACACCCAAAACATTGATTTTGAGGTTTACAGTCATCTAAGAACCTAAAGACGGACTTATTCTGAGAAGCTTTGCCAAAGAAAGGTTACCAAAACAGTCATTATTAAAAAAGTTAGAGACCGAAGAAAAATGTGCCTTTCTCTTACAATGGACCACTTTGATGAAAAACTTCAACAAAAAATTTAGTGTGAAACCATGATTGTAACTCAAAAAAGTAATGATGCAGTTCGATTCGTAGGACTCGAAATAGTGGGAAACCGTCGAGTTTGGTCTTGTCTTTTTTTTCGACTATCACAGTGTTATAAGCGGTAGAATTATTTTTTTAAATTTCGTATTTATATTATCCAAGCCAGTGGCATTGGATTTTTTTTATTTTAATGGACTGCAACACATCACATTGGATAACAATACTAAAATCAAAACTATTACTACAGTAACTAAGTGACTGGAAACACACATACGGATTACACACTGTTACATGAACATTGAGGTTAACGAATTTACTGTTTAGAACATTAACGTCTACATCACTATCTAAAACAGAAGTTACCATACCAATCCCAATTCTTTTAATATCTTTCCAAGTGCTATTGGTGGACAGCGCATTGCGAAATTTTGAGCTATAATATAGGCTTTTGGCTTTGCTTATCATTTGGTTGACATTTCTTCAATACAACTTAAATGTAATGTACAGTCTTGTAATCATTTCTAATTTGTATGGCAAACTTGATGTCATTGTTAAACCATGACTTAATTTTAGGCCTAAAATTTTTTGACTCAAGTGGTACATTATTATTGTACAGGTAACCGATACACATGGACATAATTAATTTGGGTGTCGACTGAGGGGAGTGAGTAAATTAAATTTTAGTTAAACTAAGAGCCTTGGCACTCACCGTAAAGGCTAGTGTAGTCTATATTTATACCCTTCACACATGTGAAACAGGGTATATTGAGTTTGTCATTAATCTGTTACGCCTTAAAGGTATGATGGGAGACCCCATAAACTACAGATATATCAGAATGATCAGGACGAGCTCAGGAATTGATTTCCGCGTGTCCGTCCGTCCGTCCGTCTGTTTCAACACGATTTCCGGCCAAACTGCTGAACCGATCTTGATGAAACTTTCACAGATTGCTTAGATCATGTCGGGTTTGTTCTCGGAGCATTCTGCGACATAGCCACCACACAAATTGACCATATAGTACTATCAATTGTTGTTGCTGTCGTGCACTTTCAAGTACCAACATATAGCTCATTTGCTTCAAAAGTGGTATAACGCAAAATATTGTCAAATTGTTGTTGTTGTTGTCGCACACGAACATGTAAAAAAAAAATTAATCCATGTGTGAAGGGTATCATAGTCTTGGCATAGCCAAAATTAACTATGCGGCATTTGTTTTTATACTCGTTACCGAAGGTAAAGAGTATATTGGTTTTGTGCAATGTCCGTCATGGTGTCTGTCCGTCCGTATGAACGCAACTTTTTCCACACTCTTCATTCTAGAGACTTGAAACTTTCCAATTCTCTTTATCTATGGGATAGTAAATTAAAGTGTCAAGATGGGGGTTCTACGAAAACTGGGGGGCTGGCAAATCGATAAATTCGATTACTCTAAACCGATAAATCCACATATTTCGCACATCCTTACAGCTAGAACTTCCAAATTTGGTAAGAAGATAGCTACTAGCAACCCCAAAACTGCATCAAAAATTTAAGAGCCACGCCCACCCATTCCGCCCCAGCCCCCCGCAATTTAAAGTAAAACAAGTAAGAAGGCTCTAGTCGGGACAGCCCGACTAGAAGATACCCTGAACCCAGTTGCAAAAAATAAATTAAATTTATATAAGACTTTGGTATACTGACTTAACTTCAATCGATTAAATTCGATATCTCCGGTGTTTCTTAACCGATTTGGACGAAATTTTCAGAAAAGATCTATTGTTACCAATTCTTTCAACCCTCATTTTTACATTTTCCAAATTCGATATTTTTTGTTATCGATCACATGTGTATATCGGAAACCAGAATAGTTATCGATAATTTGAAGCAAACTTGTTCTGCTCATGGTATAGGAGAACTTATATCCCAAATCTGAAGTCTCTAGCTCTTGTAGTCTCTGAGATCCACGCGTTCATACAGACGGACAGACGGACAGACGGACAGACGACGACATGGCTAAATCGACTCGGCTATTGATGCTGATCAAGAATATGTAGACTTTATAGGGTCGGAGATGCTTCCTTCTGCCTGTTACATACTTTTGCACAAAACCATTATACCCTTATTTACCCATTTTATGGGTTAAGGGTATAAAAAGCCTATATCTCCCACAGTTTTTGAGCTATAGCCACCAAATTTGGTGCCAAGACAGGTGATGATGACCCCCCAAAAACTGCATCAAAAGTTTGGATGCCACGCCCACCAATGATGCCCTAGCCACCCCCATCCGCTTCAACGCTTCGTCAAAATCGGGAATGCGTGTATCTTCCAGAGTTCTTGAGCTAGAGCCACCAAATTTGGTAGGATAGCTGGCAACGACCCCCAAAAATCTGCATAAATGTTTTGGAGCCACGCCCACACATTCCTCCCCTTTTTTCCCACCATTTACAAACTTTGAGCTAGAGTCACCAAATTTGGTATGAAGATAGCAATTGACATTCCACAAAGATCTGCAGCAAAAATGTGGATGCCACATCCACCCAATCCGCCCCCAGCTCCCCTGTCCCCACCTTTAACAAACTTTGAGCTAGAGTCACCAAATTTGATAGGAAGATAGCTGGTGGCATCCCCATCTGCATCGGAGAATCTTTAAGGCAGCGTACAATTCTGCCGCATCCGTACCCCTTTGCAATCAGGCCTCTTTTTACCGGTATTAATACTGGTAACGAGAATACCGCAGTCGGTTGCGTCCGGCTGCAACGTTTCCCTTTGTTTTTAGTTATGAGTGCCTTTACTTACTGGCATAATATAAATAAACTTATTATATTGAAGCAAAAGCCTAAATTGACGATTTTAAATTTTGTAACAACAAGAGAACTAAAAAGCGGCATCAATAAATTATGCCTTGCGCTTCGCACACTTTGCAGTCACAACAAGTAGCTAAACAATGATGGCCGACTTCGCACCAGCTGACATTGTAGCGAGTGTAGTAGGTAAACAAGTGATAAGCAATACTGGCTTTTCGCCGTTTCCACAGTTTGTCCGCATGCATCTCGCAGAATGTAAACTTACATAAAGGGCTGTTTATTTATTTATTTATTTGATTAACATCCTAGTGCTACAAGTTCCAAGAAACTTAAATTTAAGGCACTAATCACTAAAACAAAATTATTAATTAATTATTTAAAAGTAACAAAGCAAAGAAAAGAAAAAGAAGAAAACAGAGAGAAGTAATTTAAATTATACATATAATTTAAATTATACAAATAATTTAAATTATACAAAAAAGAAAAGAAGAAAATTGGAAGAACAGTCTTCCACTTAAGCAGATTAGCATTTGTAAGCTTAATTTGAGTGTTTATATATATATATATTAAAATTATTTTAGTTAGATATTATTTTGTAAATGCAGCAGAAGGCTGCTTTTAAATTGTGATGCGTTTCTTATAATCTTTAGGTCGTGTGGTAGGTTGTTCCACAGGCGAAGAGTGTGTATAAAGTACAGGTGTTCAGAGACAGATAATCGATGACGTACAGTTGTTAAATTATTTGTCCGACGTGAAGTTAAAAAAATCAATGTATTATAAAGATAACTGGGCTCTTTTGTATTTATAACTTTGTGTAACCATATTAATGCTCTTAGTTGAATCCAGTTTTTCAAGCTAAGGTTATATATTTTGAATGCATATGGTGTAACATGGCCTCTTCTTCCTAAATTAAACACATAACGCGTTAAACTATTGAAGACAACATTGAGCCTGTGCTTACTAGCAGCGTCAGGGTTTGAAAAAATTTCTACTCCATAAAAGAGAGTTGGTATAAGGTAGGTCTTAGCAACAATGAGTTTAATATTAATTGGCAAGAGATGCTGTGTCAGGTATAGAGTTCTTAAGGCTGCATAAGTTCTACCTATAGATTTAATTATGTGGTCACTCCAAGTCAGAGTCTTATTAAACATTATGCCTAGGTTAGCTACCCTGTCTACGTAGTCAATAGAATTATGGTCAATTTTAATTTTTCCTAAGTTTAGGGTGTCTATGGACTTTTTGTATATTACTATACACTTAGTTTTGGACGTGTTTATACCAAGGCCATTACTTCGTGACCACTCGCTCACCTTTACCAATTCTCTATTAGTTACACTTACACATTCATCAATTCTGGACAATGGACTTCAGCAATACAACTGCACATCATCAGCATACATATGGACATTACATTCAGAGAAGACATTGGGCAAATCATTAACATTACATGAGTATAGTAACGGCCCAAGAACCGATCCTTGTGGCACTCCACGGCTCAGAGACAGAAATGACGACGAACTTGACGGTGTGACAACGGATTGAAGACGGTTAACTAGGTATGAGCGTAATAAGGAATCGGCTGTGCCTGTAAAACTATATAGCTTCTTCATTTTAGTCCATAGTATGTCATGGTTGACAGTATCAAAAGCTTTGCTATAGTCAAGTAGTGTCAAGAACGTTACATTGCCATCATCCATGCTTCTACGTATATCCTCAACAATATTAAGGATTGCTGTAGTGCAGCTTCTGTTTTTCCTAAAACCGGATTGGTCATTGCTGAGAAGACTGTTGGTAACCATATATTCATTTATTTGGTTAGCTAGTAAATTTTCAAACACTTTGGATAGAAAAGGTAGAACTGAGATTGGTCTGAAATCTCCATTGCCCTTTGGGACAGGGATAATCTTAGCAAGTTTCCATTTTTTCTGGAAATACGGATGTAGTGATTGCTGTATTCATAATATGTGTAACATGATTTAAGATTGACGGAATTATAATTTTGACAAATTTAGGATTTATATCATCCAGTCCAACTGCATTTGATTTGACATTTAACACAGATTCAAGGACTTCATAATTTCTGACACACCTAAAACTAAAGCTAATATCACAGTTAGGAGGATCGCAGTTAAGGTATTCATTGGCTGGGGCCTCAGGTACAGCGCAGTTGACGAACTTTTGGTTAAGCTCTTCAGCATTAACTTCGACACTGGTTCTAACATTTTGCTTTCCCACTCCAATTTCATTTATAGTTCTCTATTTATCTCTTGACGAGATGGATTGTTGGAATTTCTGGGAATAGAATCGCTTCTTACCATTATTAATCAATTTAACAACTGCACGTCGTAAACTTTTGAAGGTATCATACAAAAAGTCAGTCTTAAATCTCTTCCATTTGTTGCAGGCTTCATTTCTTTTTAGTATAGCTCTTTTTACAAAATTTGTTAGCCAGGGCTTCTCACGAGGCTGGGGAAGTTTAGATTTCAATGGGACACAAGTATTATACAGATCTATTATTTTACCCTGCAGATATTCAACCTGATCGTCAGCTGTGGTCATGTTGTATATTAAGGTCCAGTCATTATACTCGATACCGAAGGTAAAGAGTATATTGGTTTTGTGCAATGTCCGTCATGGTGTCTGTCCGTCTGTCCGTCCGTATGTATGCAAGTTTTTTCCACACCCTTCAAGCTAGAGACTTGAAACTTTCCAATTCGCTTTATCTATGGGATAGTAAATTAAAGTGTCAAGATGGGGGTTCTTCGATAACTGGGGGGCTGGCAAATCGATAAATTCGATAACTCAAAACCGATAAGTCCACATATTTCGCACATCCTTACAGCTAGAACTACCAAATTTGGTAAGAAGATAGCTACTAGCAACCCCCAAAAAACTGCATCAAAAATTTAGATGCCACGCCCACCCATACCGCCCCCAGCCCCCCTTTCCCCGCTTATTACAAATTTCGAGCTAGAGTCACCAAATTTGGTATGAAGATAGCAATTGACATTCCACAAAGATCTGCTTCACAAATTTGGATGCCACGCCCACACATACCGCCCCCAGCCCCCCCCCCCTTTCCACACATTTTACAAACTTCGAGCTAGAGTCACCAAATTTGGTATGAAGATAGCAATTGACATTTCACAAAGATCTGCATCAAAAAATTTGATGCCACAACTACCCATACCGCCCCAGTCCCAAACTTTGAGCTAGTCACCAAATTTGGGAGGAATATAGCTGGTGGCATCCCCATCTGCATCGGAGAATCTTTAAGACAGCGTAAACCACTGCAGCATCCGTACCCCTTTGCAATGAGGCCTCTTTTTACCGGTTTTAATACTGGTATCGAGTATGCCGCAGTCGGTTGCGTCCGACTGCAACGTTTCCACTTGTTTTTATTAAATTCGTCAGATAAAAAGTTCATATCTATATTTCTAGAGTCTCTATATGTATATGTCAGGTCCAACTCATTAATACAAACATCGTACGACACAAAGACAAGATCATGTTTGGAGAAGCAAGGGACAGAAATTTGGTCATACATAAGAGTATTTAATGAACTACTAACAAAGATCAAATCCAAGAGTGTATTGCAAGTAGAAGTAAAATGGGTTGGATTAGTTGAATTGACTAAGTGTAATCCAAGTGATTCCATATTGTTGGTGAGATCATTGTGGTACAACACATTGCTATTAAAATCTCCCAGGATCGCAATGTCAATATATGAAACAGTTAACATAGTAATCGACGAAATTATATTAGTGTATGACGCTGCACGATTCGGACGATAAACACAAAAAAATTAGCATTTTACGAAAATACCGTGGACAGCTTATTTCAACAAAAATGAACTCCGTTGTACTTCCTTCTTCATGCTTACACATCAGCTTGGATCGCAGCTTATTGTTAACAAAAATTGCCAAGCCCCCTCCATGTCCAACACGATCTGCACGAAAAACAGTAAAACCTTCACATGAAACTAACAGATCACACATTTGAGCCATAAACCATGTCTCCGATACACACACTACATCAACATTTGACTTAACAAACATATATCTAAACTCATCCATCTTTCTGACTAAACTTTGAGCATTAATATGGCAAATGTTAAGCCCTTGGTGTTGCTTAGCTAGAATTCTAAGCATAACATTACTGATCGCCATTGGATCAATCATATTATCCAACATATAAGATGAGACCTAATTTTAGAAACGCACCAAAGAGAATTAAAGCTCATATCTAACTCACTAAAATGTAAATGTTGACAAATAAGAGTTTTTGGGATACAAAAATAATTAAAAATACAGACTCGTGCATGTTTATTGGGAACGAAATAAGTTCCCCACAGATGAAGAGGCCAGGTCTGAAGAGCTAGTGTTGTCCGCCACGCCGATATTAGAAAGAGATAAAAGCTCTTCCATGCTCTTAATGCAAATGCACTCGCTGCCTCCGCCTTGCCTGACGTTCACCTGAGCGGAGCGCGTAAAGACCGCTGAGAAAGCTTTATGCTTTTTAAGCTTAAGCGCCTCTTTAAAAATTTTATAGTTGAGCTTTGACAGCTGCTCATTATTGTAAAAAGGCGCTTGAGAGTTGAGTCCCAAGAAATTAAGAGTCAGTGCCATCTTAGAGCTCCGTCGGTGTGCTCCCGAGGCGCGTAGTAGTCCCATTTTATCTTGGAAGCTGACAAACTTTACGATCACAATTGGATCTAAAACGGTATGTGTCGGGCCGCACGTTTTTATTCTAAACACCTAACTTATTCTCGGCTGCGGGGAAGTGAGGTTGAGTGAGAAGAATAAGTTGTGCATAATGGTTTTCAAGTTTTCATTCTCACTCATTGACTTAACTTAACTTAACTTAACGTAACTTAACTTAAGGAATGTTTGCGTTTACTCTCAACTTAACTTAACTTAAGAAATCAGTGTGTCAGTGCTGTAGAATAATGTTAGTAGTGCTGTTAAACACAGAAAAATATATTGACCGCTCATTGGCGAATTTTGAATACAACGTAGCAACCAAGTTCTTTGGCAATTGCAGCCCAAACTTCTCTTTTTTAAATTATATTTTAAAGTCTTTTTACTTTTTATCATACAACAAAGTATGATTTTCTACTAAAATAATTAGCTTATGTTCATCCATTTGAATATTTGATTTTGTAAACATTTTGGAAAGAGCATTTAAAGTTTTTCATCACAGTTCTTGATCAGCTGTTTGATTTTGTCATTAATACCATCTCTGTTTTCCAGTCTTTATATAATTCGTCTATGATATCTATATGTGAATATATAATTATATATGGTACGAAAAAGATCAGGTGCTTTTTCGGTTGAGCTTTCGGCTTGCAGTCGGGAGAGTTTTTGTTTGCTGTCGATGCATATACCCAGTGGCGCAGAGCAGAATGAGGCCTGGCAACAGTATGCATTTCCGCTACAGTAAAAGTTATGCATTACACTTGCCAACTTTTGTGTGCACTGTTGTAATCAGGAAACATTTACCACTACTTTTTTCTATGACTTCGAAATGACGCGAAGCGTTCGTGAAGTAAATTCGAAGATCTTGTCTTTGTGTTAGTGCGTTCGTGAAGTAAATTCGAAGAATGACTAAGAAGAAGATCATAAATATGTATGCGTACATTTGTGTTCTTCTTTGACGCGTGTTATTTATTGTAAATCTTTTCACACTTGATGCTGAACAATTAATAACACATTTTTTTCGACACCCTTTGCAAATAACTTTTTCTATGGCCGGGACAGATAAAGTGTCAAGATTGGGGTTCTACGATTACTGGGAGGCTGGCAAATCAATAAATTCGATAACTCAATATCGATAAATCCATATATATAACAGTAAGAGTTACCATAGATAGCTACTAGTTTAAAATCTGAAACGCATTTATCTTTAACAGTTTTGAGCTACAGCCACCAAATTTGGTGTCAATATAAGTGATGAAGTCTCCCAAAAAACTGCATCAAAACTTTGGATGCCACGCCCACCCAAACCGCCCTAGCCGCCCACAGCCGCCACATCACCTCGTTAAAAACGGGAATGCGTGTATCTTCCTCAGTTTTTAAGCTCCAAATTTGGTAGGAAGAAAGCGGGTAACAAACCTCAGGGAATCAAACCATTCAACCATTCCACCCCCAGCCGCCTCCCCAACTTTCAAAAACTGGTATGCGCATATCTTTTGAGCTAGAGTCACCTAATTTGGTATCAAAATAGCTGGTGACATCCCATAAAAAAGAAGAAGAACTTACGTTGCTCAGAGACGCGTTCAATTTGAGCTCTGCTTAAAGCCATAAATCACAGTGTTTATACCGTGTATAAATTCATAAAAAATATCAAATCTAAACCAAAATGCAAAACTTCTTTAAATAGTTCTCATATTTTGTGTGCAAAAACAATTGCAATATTAGCTTTTCTAATTGTTCAAACGCAGGCTTAACCCAAACAGACAACAACAAAGAGCAGGTATTGCCAATCTCTTTACGTCACTGTTTTCAATAACAACAACTGCAAACAGCTGATGTTTCACTCAAAAAAAAACCGCACAGTTATTACGTCTCATTAAAAAAAACCCCCAATCACACATCCAAGCGTCCACGTGAAAACTCGACTGGAGAGCTAAAGGGCAAAGTCAGTGATACCTCGTCGATCATGAAACAGATCAACCATGATACAATTATACAAGGTAGTCCACTCGACAAAATCATAGTCCCTTGATATAAGTGCGAGTGAAAGAGCGTTGAATAGTGAGTGTGAGTGAAAATAGTGAGTGCGAGTGAAACGGCTAGCACGTGCCTGCGACAACAACTGCAAAAACCAGGCACGCACTGAAATTAAGGGACCAAAATCCGAACGACTTCGGCAGCCGAGTGGACTACCTTGTATAATTGTATCATGGATCAACAAGCGTTTTGATGAGCAAGCAAACCTTATAGCCACCAAGATTAAGGAATCCGAGGAGCATATAATCTCACTGCTGCACGAAAGGCTAGATAGCATGAGTGGTGAACTTCCAAACCTTCTACTCCGGGTCCACAAACTAGAATAAGAGGCTGAGGAGTCTTGTGCTCTTCAAACTCAAATTGAGTCATTAGAGGCAAATCAAGCCAACACCAGCACAGCAAATGACATGCGGGTGCATGGAGTGCCGTATGTTGAGGGTGAGCAGCTGCGAACGATATTTAACTCCTTATCGTTCTCATTGGGGGTCACCCCAGCGCCCAGGCTAAGAGCAAAATATATAGGGTCAGACAACAACCGGCCGCTAATACTGTGGTTGACTCGGTAATTTTAATCAAATTTGACTGCCAACGCGACAAAATAACAATTTTGCGAGCGGCAGCTGTTTACCGGCGAACACATAAAACGCAACTACTCTTAGATTTACTGGGCTTCGACACACCCGCTAATGCTAATGTACCGATCTTCCTCAACGAACAGCTCACTAAAGATAATTACCAAATCTTTAAGCAGGCGATGCAAATGAAGAGAAGCAAGACGCTTACATCAGTATTCTGTCGTAGTGGGCTCGTGCACGTGAAGAGAAGAGAGTCAGACGAAATTACCCAGTGGCGCAAATGCCCATTACGCGATCGATTACGAATCGAGCACTTTGTGGGCGGCCCGGAGAAAACATCGATTACAACCTGGATTACTTTTACACAGCGATGGCCGCTTTGTGGGCAGTTCAACATCAAGTGTGAAAAGATTTACAGCGCCAGCAAAAACAAAACAAAGTGGACCAATAAAATTAAGTTGTTGTCGCAGGCACGTGCTAGCCGTTTCACTCGCACTCACTATTTTCACTCACACTCACTATTCAACGCTCTTTCACTCGCACTTATATCAAGGGACTATGATTTTGTCGAGTGGACTACCTTGTATAATTGTATCATGGTTGATCTGTTTCATGATCGACGAGGTATCACTGACTTTGCCCTTTAGCTCTCCAGTCGAGTTTTCACGTGGACGCTTGGATGTGTGATTGGGGGTTTTTTTTATGAGACGTAATAACTGTGCGGTTTTTTTTCGAGTGAAACATCAGCTGTTTGCAGTTGTTGTTATTGAAAACAGTGACGTAAAGAGATTGGCGATACCTGCTCTTTGTTGTTGTCTGTTTGGGTTAAGCCTGCGTTTGAACAATTAGAAAAGCTAATATTGCAATTGTTTTTGCACACAAAATATGAGAACTATTTAAAGAAGTTTTGCATTTTGGTTTAGATTTGATATTTTTTATGAATTTATACACGGTATAAACACTGTGATTTATGGCTTTAAGCAGAGCTCAAATTGAACGCGTCTCTGAGCAACGTAAGTTCTTCTTCTTTTTTATGGGATGTCACCAGCTATATTGATACCAAATTAGGTGACTCTAGCTCAAAAGATATGCGCATACCAGTTTTTGAAAGTTGGGGAGGCGGCTGGGGGTGGAATGGTTGAATGGTTTGATTCCCTGAGGTTTGTTACCCGCTTTCTTCCTACCGAATTTGGAGCTTAAAAACTGAGGAAGATACACGCATTCCCGTTTTTAACGAGGCGATGTGGCGGCAGTGGGCGGCTAGGGTGGTTTGGGTGGGCGTGGAATCCATAGTTTTGATGCAGTTTTTTGGGAGACTTCATCACTTATATTGACACCAAATTTGGTGGCTGTAGCTCAAAACTGTTAAAGATAAATGCGTTTCAGATTTTAAACTAGTAGCTATCTTTGGTAACTCTTACTGTTATATATACGGATTTATCGATATTGAGCTATGGAATTTATTGATTTGCCAGCCTCCCAGTAATCGTAGAACCCCAATCTTGACTCTTTATCTGTCCCGGCCATAGAAAAAATTATTTGCAAAGAGTGTCGAAAAAAGTGGCGTTTACAGACACAGACAGGACATAGCAAAAACCTAATATACTTTTTACCTTCGGTATCGAGTGTAAAAAAATTTTAAAAAATACGCACACACCTTACATTCATGCACACTCTTTTTAATTTTGTAAAGAGAGTTAACACTTGTGTTTTTTTACTTGCTTTTACCTTATTTAACTTGACTTGTCTGATTGTACCGGATTCTTTTAATCAAATTTTCACCAAGTTCCCGACTAGCTATAGCTCTGAAATGTTCACTATAGATGTGTTTCAGATGACAATACATGTTTCTAAAGTAAAAATATGTAAAATCATGTAAAAACCACGAAAAACAGTTTTCGCTTTTGCCTAATTTGACAGGCAACATTGACAAGCTCTGGTAGTGTGGAGGGAAGACTGCTGCTTCACAGACCGAAAGTCGTGGGTTCAAACTCCGACCGAATCATTCTTTTTAATATGTTTTATTTTTATTATAATTTAATCTTTTTTATTTTTTTTTGTTTATACTAGATACCGAAGGTAAAGAGTATACTGGGTTTGTGCAATGTCCGTCGTGGTGTCCGTCCGTCCGTCCGTCTATCCGTCTGTCCGTCTGTATGTTCGCAACTTTTTTCCACACCCTTCAAGCTAGAGACTTGAAACTTTCCAATTCTCTTTATCTATGGGATAGTAAATTAAAGTGTCAAGATGGGGGCTCTACGATAACTGGGGGGCTAGCAAATCGATAAATTCGATAACTCAAAACCGATAAACCCACATATTTCGCACATCCTTACAGCTAGAACTACAAAATTTGGTGAGCAGATAGCTACTAGCAACTCCCAAAAAACTGCATCAAAAATTTTGGAGCCACGTGCACCCATTCCGCCCCCAGCCGCCCCGCAATTTTAAGTCAAAAAAGCTTATATCTCCCACAAAATTTAGTGCCAAGATAGGTGATGATGACCCCCCAAAAACTGCATCAAAAGTTTGGATGCCACGCCCACCGATACCGCCCTAGCCGCCCCCATCCACCCCAACGCTTCGTCAAAAACGGGAATGCGTGTATCTTCCAGAGTTGTGGAGCTAAAGCCACCAAATTTGGTAGGAAGATAGCTGGTAATGACCCCCAAAGAACTGCAGTTTTGGAGCCACGCCCACCCATTCCGCCCCCAGCCCCCCCGCATTTTGAAATCAGAAAAGCCTATATCTCCCACAGTTTTTGAGCTAGAGCCACCAAATTTGGTGCCAAGATAGGTGATGATGACCCTCCAAAAACTGCATCAAAGTTTTGGAGCCACGCCCTTTCCTTCCACCCCCCTTTCCCCACCTACTACAAACTTTGAGCTAGAGTCACCAAATTTGGTATGAAGGTAGCAATTAACATTTTACAAAGATCTGCATCAAAAATTTGGATGCCACGCCCTTCCATAAGGCCCCAGCACCCCCTTTTCCACACCTTTTACAAACTTTGAGCTAGAGTCACCAAATTTGGTGTGAAGATAGCAATTGACATTCCACAAAGATCTGCATCAAAAATTTGGATGCCACACCCACCTAATCCGCCCCCAGCCACCCTTTCCCCACCTTTTACAAACTTTGAGCTAAAGTCACCAAATTTGGTATGAAGATAACAATTGACATTCCACAAAGATCTGCATCACAAATTTGGATGCCACGCCTACCAATACCGCCCCCAGCCCCCCTTTCCCATCAAACTTACGAACTTTGAGCTAGAGTCACCAAATTTGTAAGGAAGATAGCTGATGGCATCCCCATCTGCATCGGAAAATCTTTTAGGCAGCGTACACCCCTGCCGCATCCGTACCCCTCTGCAGACAGGCCTCTTTTTTCCAGTTTTAATACTGGTATCGAGTATGCCGCAGTCGGTTGCGTCCGACTGCAACGTTTCCACTTGTTTGTTATATAAATTTGTGACACGAGAATTTTATATATTAGAAAGATAGATTTAATGATAACAAGCATGTTTGATATTTGGGTATTGCAAGGATGATGGTAAAAAAATCGATTACAAATGTATGCAAGAAAACGTATATAAGCAAGTCTTCAAATTTTTATACTCGATACCGAAGGTAAAGAGTATATTGAGTTTGTGCAATGTCCTTCAGGGTGTCCGTCCGTCTGTCCGTCTGTTCGTCTGTCCGTCCGTCCGTCTGTATGTTCGAAACTTTTTTTTTTTAGAGACTTGAAACTTTCTAATTGTCTTTATCTATGGGATAGTAAATTAAAGTGTCAAGATGGTGCCAAGATAGGTGATGATGACCCCCCAAAAACTGCAGCAAAAGTTTGGATGCCACGCCCACCAATACTGCCCTAGCCTCCCCGTCCACCCCAACGCTTCGTCAAAAACGGGAATGCGTGTATCTTCCAGAGTTGTGGAGCTAGAGCCACCAAATATGGTTGGAAGATAGCTGGCAACGACCCCCAAAAATCAGCATCAAAGTTTTGGAGCCACGTCCACCCATTTTGCCCCCCTTTCCCCATCTTTTACAAACTTTTAGCTAGAGTCACCAAATTTGGTATGAATATAGTAACTGACATTCCACAAAGATCTGCATCACAAATTTGGATGCCACGCCCACCCATACCACCCCCAGCCCCCCTTTCCCCACTTTTTACAAACTTTTAGCTAGAGTCATCAAATTTGGTATGAATATAGCAATTGAAATTCCACAAAGATCTGCATCACAACTTTGGATGCCACGCCCACCCATACCACCCCCAGCCCCCCTTTCCTCACTTTTTACAATCTTTGAGCTAGGGTCACCAAATTTGGTATGAAGATAGCAATTGACATACCACAAAGATCTGCTTCAAAAATTTGTATGCCACTACCACCCATACCACCCCCAGCCCCCTTTTCCCCACTTCTTACAAACTTTGAGCTAGAGTCACCTAATTTATAAGGAAGATAGCTTGTGGCATCCCCATCGGCTTCGGACAATCTTTAAGGCAGCGTACACCCCTGCCGCATCCGTACTCCTTTGCAATCAGGCCTCTTTTTACTGGTTTTAATACTGGTATCGAGTATGCAGCAGTCGGTTGCGTCCGACTGCAACGTTTCGACTTGTTTTTCTTGATTTACTTGTTTTTATTTTTAATAGTGTTAAGATTTTTTAATGCTTATGTGATATTAAATTTTATTTGTATTGTAAATAATTTACTTTACCTTAAGTGAAATCGCAGCTCGGCCTATTAGTTCGTTGTCATGTTTTCCTGAAGAAGCAGTTACGGCAATTTCTTTCATGAGCTTGCTAAGACCTCTTACGCCCTTGACATCTAAAAGTTTGTTTACCTTATCTTTCACAGTTTCCGCAGCATCAAAGTCCCTAAATAGAAGTTCAAATTAAATTTCAGTGGGCACGTTGCAGTCGGTAATTGATACCAAAGGCTAATGTATGTATGTATTGGTTTTGTGCAATATTTGTCATGGTATTTGCCCGTCTGCAAATCTAATTGTCTTTTAATGGAACAAATTAAATGTCAATATTGGGTTTTTACGCCTACTGAGGAGCTGGCAAATCGGTAAAATCGAGAGCTGGCAATCGATTCACATATTACCCACATCCGTACAGCTAAAGTTACCAAATTTGGTAAGAAGATAGCAACTGGCGTCCCCCAAAAACTGCATCAAAAAATTTGTTTTTCCACGTTCTGGAGAATCGGGAAATCGATTGCAAGTCAATACACTGTGAGGTGGAAATCAAAAAAAGTCAGAGTCAACTATTTTGGTGAGAAGATAGTGAATATCGCGAGATTTAGCTTGCAAGGATCCTTAAGTGCTGTAGGTGCTGTATCAAGCGAGGTGTTCTTAATTTTTTTTATAATCAAACACAAGTGGCTTAAACGAACTGCAATTGGACACCAAAGTTTACAAACGAACTGTATAAACAACTACAAATAGGCACAAATGACCAAATGATCGAACTAGATAAACTACAATCAGTGATATAATTTGCTCGATCATTTTAGAAAATAGTAAGATCGAATTCACTTCAAACAATACAATACATCTCTAGATGGAAAGACACACAGAAGCTTAGAAACTCACATTGCACAAATCCAAAATGCTCTTTAATTTCAGGTATAAAAGTAATCAAATTTATTTATTTATCTACTTACCAAACTTCGACAATCAGAACTTCTTCGCGTGGTCCTTCTGCAATTGGTCTATTCAAAAAATTATATAAAATAATTTAACTTTTTTAAATAATTTAAATAATTCAATTTTAAAATTTATTAAGGCCTGAACAAAATAAGGGGGAACGTTGCATTCGGTTGCAACCGACTGCCGCATAATCGATTCCTGTTTAAGAACTGGTAACCACAGGCTTGATTGCAAAGAAGTAGGATGCAGGAGTGTGCGTTGCGTTCAAAGATTGGCTGATGCAGATCTTTCGGAGGTGTCACCAATTACAATGCAAAAAAATTTGGTGACCAGCTCAAAAGCTGTGAAAGATACAAACATTCCCGTTTTTAAAGAAGCGGTGGGCGTGAGGCATAGTTTGGGGGTGTGACAGCAAAATTTTTGATACAGAACACTGTGGAATGACACCAGCTATCTTTCTACAAAACTTGGTAACTCTAACTGTAAAGGTGGGGGAAATATAAGGATCTATCGATATTGAGTTATTAAACTTATGGATTTGCCAGCCCCTCAGTAGGCGTAGAGACCCAATCTTGACACTCTATATGTGCCGGCCATAGGAAAAGATATTTGTAAGGTTACAAGTTTCTAGCTTGAAGATGTCGACAAAAGTTGCAGACGGACAGACACCATGATGGACATTGCTTTAACCCAATATACTCTTTACCTTCGGTATTTAGTGATTGATCTCTGCGGTGGATATATTATGAATTTTTTATTTTTATTAGGCTTTGTAATGAGCTCTGCGTTGCTGGACTAAGCGGACTTTACAGATGCAGGTCAAACGTATTTTGCTCAAAATTACTCTTAAGCAGTTGGTGGAAGTGATATTTAAAATGTATCTTTAAGCACTTTCGAGTTGTCCCGCTGCAGCTAATGTCTGCATCTTCCGATAGCTAGCCGTCAATAAGATCTCTAATAGTGATATTCTAAATTCGATGTCGGTATTAGGCAGACACTAATCTTTACACTGAATGTCAGAGCAGTCCGATCTTCACCTCTTTTGGCTAACCGAACACAAAGGCAGTTGCATAGCAGACGATCTGGCAAGGCTAGTTCCACGATTTGTCTTTCCTTGCAGACAATAAGGCGTTAGGTACAACCAAGCTTAAGGTTCTAGACTACTTTGAACACAAATTAACGAATTTGAATTTCTCAATGCAAAGTAAACCGAACTTTTCACGACGATTTGTTCTGAAAAGTTTTGGCCGCCACATCTCGTTGTAAAGGAGTATGTGAATAGGCGAAATGATAATTATAATAATAATGGTATTAAGATTACTAGTGCACAGCCTGTTAGTCACCCTGTGGCCTCCACGTCGCGACGCGTCGTCGGCAAAAAACTAACAAATGTAATTAGCTTGGCCTACCAAAATGTTAGAGGCCTTAACACTAAACTTGCCAAATTATATGTTAACAGCCTATCTTTTGATTCACAAATAGTTGCACTTACTGAAACCTGGTTAAAACCCGATATTTCTGATTATTCCGTTTTTCCTTCTAAATATAACTTGTACAGATGCGATCGTACTTCCCGCAAGGGGGGTGGTGTTCTCATTGCTGTTGACTCCTGTATTTCCTCTGAACAGATTCTTTCTTAGAATCTTCCGGACATAGAAATTTTATTATTATTATTATTATTGGACGTAGATGTACTAACGAACAGTACAGTCAAGTGGCCCAACGATACCAAGCACCGGCTTGTTAACGCGCGGACCCACGCACAAAGCGACCCACCTCCCGCCCATCCGACCGAGGGGCGCTCCGCTTATCGTGCGGTTACGATGATCGCGAACATATAGACAAATGAGACAAAACTAACTTTTTAATAGACCAAGTAGGAGTGACACTGTGTATTAAGTGGGAAAGATCGTTATAAATAGAACACAGAATACGAAAAGGGTTATGAAGAGCATAATTAGAATTACAAGTTTGAAGAGATATAGGTACAAAATTTCTAGTATTTCTAATAGGAACAGCAAAGTTAATTTGGTTAATTAACTCAGAAGAATCAACTTCACCATTAATTAATTTGTGAAAAAAGGAAAATGATAGCATTATTCTACGATCACTCAGAGAAGGAAGATCTATTAGTAAAAGTCTACTACGATAAGACGGCAAATTATTGTTAGTGTCCCAGTTAAGACCTCTAAGTGCGAAGGGCAGAAATTGTTTTTGTACCGATTCTATTTTATTCTGATGAATTTCGTATTTCGGAAACCATATACAAGATCCATATTCCAGAATCGGTCGTACAAGAGAAGTATACAGAGTTTTTGTTAAGTAGGGATCGTTAAACTCCTTCGACCAGTGCTTAATGAACCCCAAGACACCAGATGCTCGATTGGAAATTGAAGAAATATGCTTGTCAAACTTAAGCTTTGGGTCCATAACGATGCCCAAATCGTCAACCCATTCAATTCTATCTAGTGGTTTGTTGTCAAGAAAATATATATTAAAAAAGGGCAAACATCTAATAAATGACATTATTTTACATTTACTGCAATTCAGACCCCTTTTAAGGCCTGTACGCATGAGCCCCGTACAGCTCCCGTACAGTATACATGAGTTTTACGGCTGTAACGACAAGTGTTGAAAAATTCACATATTGTGGCGGTAGGCTAATTGTTTTTTGTAAATAAATCGGAAATGCAACTGTGTTTTGTACACTTGATTTCAAAATAATGATTCGCGCGCTACTTTTGTGTTTGAGTACAGCTAACGCCCTGCCTCTAATAATCTATACCCTGCCATAGATCAGTGGCAGTACAATCCAGTTTATATGTTATTTAAATTGTATCTTATTAATTAATAAATATATTTTTATTCATTACTTCTTGTGCAGCATTGACTGCCAAAACAATAAGTATGGCTCTATTGGAGCCTGAATTAGGTCAACTTTGTTAATATTATCCGAAAAATGTATAAGCCGGCTCTTGCCCGACATGTTGTTGCATTTTTTACAACCGTAAATAGCTGCTGAAAGCTATTTACTGCCCGTAGCATTTTAACATAACATTTTAACATTTTCATTGTTCAACACTACCGTACCAGCAGTAGCTAACAGAACTGCAGACCTTAAATGTACGTACTGTACTGAAGCTGTACGGGACCATTTTTTTTATATGAAGTTTTTGCTGTACGGGAGCTGTACAGGCGTCTGCGTACAGGCCTTTACACGATGAAGTTTTTGCGTCTGAAGCATTCGTTTGTAGGCAAAGGGAGTAGAGGGGTAACAGCTGCAAGCAATGCTTCATGACTTTTGAAGCAATGATTTATTTTTCTCGTTTTGCTTTGCCTTATTCCGATTGCATGTAAACACAGAGTTGCACAGTGTTTGATGTGAATAATAAAGTTATCGATACGAAATATCGCACAAGCAAATATTAGCGCAAATAGTAAATACATTGTTTTGCTTAAGAAATTATTAATAGTAATGTTCACTGAATCCATTTTACTTACTTGTTGCTTCTTAAACCAATTATATGTTAACAAATAATACAATCGATGGCAAAGTCGTATGTTTATCGACCATAAATTTAAAACAGAGTTGCATTTACAAAGAAAATGCTGCATGAAAAAACTTCATCGTGTAAATGCGACCAGATTTGCGAAGATGTTTTAAGGCAGAATGAAAAAAAAAGAACATTCATGAAAAAAACAATATACATTGCTTTTTTTTTTTTTTTTTTTTTTTTTTTTTTTTTTTTTTTTTTTTTTTTTTTTTTTTTTTTTTTTTTTTTTTTTTTTTTTTTTTTTTTTAAAAAAAAAAAATTAAATATTTTTTATTATTTTTTTTTTTTTTTTTTATTTTTTTTTTTTTTTTTCCCCTCCCCCCCCTCTTCTTCCAAAAAAAAAACTTTTGAAAAATTCATCGTGTAAAAGGGGTCTAAGATTTAAAAAATTTACTTTACACCACATTTGAAAGTTGTCTAAATCTCTTTGAAGCTGTTGAGCAGCAAGGGGAGTTGCAGCCGACGTGCATAATTTTACATCATCAGCGTACATCAAAACCCGAGAGAACTTTATAACTGATGGAAGATCGTTTATAAACAAAATAAATAACAAAGGACCAAGATGACTACCCTGTGGAACGCCTGAAGTGACCTGAACCGTCTTGGAAACGGACCCTTTAAATAAAACCCTCTGAGTTCTAAGAGTTAGGTAGTCTTTAATCCAAAGAACTAGAATATTTGAAAAGCCCAAGAGTTCTAGTTTATGTATTAGGAGACGATGATCTACAGAGTCGAAAGCCTTACTAAAATCAGTATAAATAACATCAGTCTGCAATTTGTCCTGAAAACCCTTGATAACAAATGAAGTAAGTTCTAACAAGTAAGTGGTAGTAGATCTTTGTTTCATAAATCCGTGCTGGCACGGTGAAATAATAGATTTGCAAAGGTGTTGAAGATGGGAGGCTATTAATTTTTCAAAAATCTTAGGAATAGCAGACAACTTGGAGATACCCCCATAATTTTGAACATTAGATTTGTTTCCTTTTTTATGGAGAGGAATAATAAATGACTCTTTCCAAATTTTTGGAAAGGAGCCTAGCTCCAGGGACAAGTTAAACATTTTAAGCAACGGCTTTAAAATACCATGAGCACAGTGTCTAAGCACGCAGCTTGGCACTATGTGTTGAAATATTACTAAACGGCCGTTCACTTTATGTTACTTGCTCCTTTATTCCTCCTCATTCTGATATTAACATTTACTCATCCCATCTTAGTGCCCTGCAACTTGTTTCGTAATTTTTGACAGATATGGATAATCTGATAGTGGTTGGTGATTTTAATCTGCCACATGTTGTATGGTCTGTGATTGACACATCTTCGGCGGTATTACCAGTCACTTCTGATGATTTTATCGATGGCCTACTGGAGTTAGGCCTATCGCAAGTTCACAGGGTGCATAACTGTAGTGGTAGAAAGTTGGACTTGATATTCGTTTTGGACTCAGATTGCAGTAATGCTAGTAGAATAACCCCTCTAGTGCTTCCGGAAGATACCTACCATACAACCTTAGAACTATCCATCGAAATTCTTAACCCTAGTTCAATATCTAATAATACTTTTAAAACCCGTTGCTTTCGTAAAACTAACTTTACTAAATTAAATTATCTTCTTCAACATACTAATTGGTCTCACCTTTATTCTTGTAGTGATATAGAAACTGCCATTGCCATATTTTAAAGGACCTTGAATTCGCTTTTGGATATTTGTGTTCCCCTCACTTGTTCTTCAAGTGATAATAAACCACCTTGGTTTACGAGGGAAATAGCGAAATTGAAAAACGCGAAGACAAGATCATATAAAAAATTTTAAAAACCGGGAACTACTTTAGATTTATCTTCGTATTTAGTAGTAAAATCTAGTTTTCTTTCTGTTAACACATCTTGTTATAATAATTATCTTAATCGTTGTAGACTAAATTTTTCACGTGACCCTAAACAGTTTTATAAATTTGTTAACTTTAAACGTAAGTCTTCTTGCTTGCCGTCTTCAGTATACCTTGATAATACAACAGCAAGTTCTGATCAGGCAGTAGCCGATCTATTTGCTGAGTATTTTCAATCAGTATATTCAACGAATTTATATAGTTGCTGTAATTTCTATCCTTTTCAAGTTCAATCGTCAAATTGCATATATATCCCAGTTACAACTGAATGTACGCTTCTAAGTGACCTTAACTCTATCAAACCAGTCTAATTGCCTGGTCCTGATGGAGTGCCAGGTTGTATTCTTAGATACTGCGCGGATTCTCTTTGTAAGCCCTTAAATAAATTATTTAACTTGTCTGCTGACTCAACTGTGTTTCCTGATATATGGAAGGAATCCTTTATAATTCCACTCCATAAAAATTCTTCATAGTCAAACGTTAAAAATTATAGGGGTATATCCAAGTTGTCTGCAATTTCAAAAGTCATTGAGAAAATTATATGTTCTCAACTGCAACACGGGTGTAGTTCAATTATATCGCCTTATCAACACGGTTTTGTTAGGCGTAGATCTACTACCACTAACCTTCTTGAATTCACTTCGCTTGTTATCAAAGGGTATCAGGAAAAAATGCAAACTGACGTTGTTTACACCGATTTTAGTAAGGCATTTGATTCTGTAAGTCATTCTCTGTTGCTTCAAAAATTAAATATTATTGGATTTCCATCAAAACTCTTATTGTGGCTTTCGGAGTACTTGTGTGGTCGAACACAAAAAGTTGTTTTTAAATCGTTTGTATCTTAACCTATTTACGTTACCTCTGGTGCTCCCCAGGATAGTCACCTTGGACCTTTGCTATTCAATTTGTTTATTAACGATCTTCCAGCTGTTATTACTAACTCTTTTGTATACATGTTTACTGATGATGTAAAACTATTTTTCACCTACAATTATACTTCTCTGTGTAACTTACTACAGTCGGATTTGTGTGCCCTGTCGGCCTGGTGTCGTTTTAACTTACTCAACTTAAATTGTTCAAAATGTAAAGTCATGGCTTTTTGTAGAAGTACCCCTCATACTGCTCAATACTTGCTTGATGCTTCACCACTTGAGCGCGTGTTTGAAATTAAAGATTTAGGCATTATTCTTGATCCTAAATTAAAGTTTGACTCTCATATTTCGTCATTAATGTCATTGGCTTCAACAAGCGGTGGTCGAAAGAATTTAACGATCCCTACACCACTAAAACGCTTTATACATCCCTAGTTCGTCCCATCCTGGAGTATGGATCTTGTGTGTGGTCCCCACAATACTCGATTCACCAGGACAGAATTGAATCTGTGCAGAAGAAATTTCTTCTATTTGCCCTTAGAAGTTTTAACTGGGTTCTTGGAGAAGACTAGCCCCCGTATTCAAGTAGATTCCTTTTGATTAATCTTCCCTCGCTGTTAAGCCGTAGAACTGTTCAGGGAGTATTATTTATTACTAATCTAATAAATGGTGAAATCGACTCGTCAGTTCTTTTGAGTCGAATTAAATTTAATGTCCCAATTAGATCTTCACGTTACTTTTTACCCCTTAGCCTTGATCGTTGCTCGAACAACTATTTAATGCATGAACCATTCCGTGCTATATGAATTGACCATAACAAAATTTATTCTCTTGTCTCCTTGGAGGCCTCAATTCGAGTACTATAAAGATCGATCCTTTTTGCTTTTTCTAATCGTAATTACACTGGTCTGATTGGGTTTTTCTGGGTTTTTCCCAATCCACGCAACAAATATTGGACTACTAAAATTTTTATTGAATTTCCCAGAGCCTTAATGTTAACTTTTAAATTTTGTACCTTAAATTGTTTTAATATTTATATATAATTCTATATTATACCTAATTTAATTATTTTAGCTATTTATATTCGTTACCGTCATGGTTGTCCGTCTGTCTGTCTGTCCGTCCGTAGGTGTGCAACTGTTTTCCACACTCTTCAAGCTAGAGACTTGTAACTTTCCAATTCTCTTTATCTATGGGATGGTAAATTAAAATGTCAAGATTGGGGTTATACGATAACTGGGGGGCTGGCAAATCGATAAATTCGATAACTCAAAACCGATAAATCCTCATATTTCGCACATCCTTACAGCTAGAACTACCAAATTTGGTAAGAAGATAGCTTTTACGAACCCCCAAAAAATGCATCAAAAATTTGGATGCCACACCCACCCAATCCGCCCCCAGCCTCCCTTTCCAAACTTTTACAAACTTTGAGCTTGAGTCACCAAATTTGGAACGAAGACAGCTGGTGGCATCCCCCTCTGCATCGGATAATCTATAAGGCAGCATACACCCATGCCGCATCTGTACCCCTTTGCAAACAGGCCTCTTTTTACCGGTTTTAATACTGATAACGAGTACACCGCAGTCGGTTGAGTCCGACTTCAACGATTCCACTGGTTTTTAATTTAAATTAATTTTGAGCGCAGTGTACAGTAGGCCCTGTATGGCCGTACTCTTGGCAGCTCATACATTGTACCGTACCGTTTCGTTCGTGCGGTTCTTCTAAGGCGATTCTGCGGTGCAGTAAAAGCTGAACTTTGTATATTGGGTGCACCTCGTTTTTTTAAGCATCTTCGTTTCTGACTCAAGTACAGCTCCCGTACCGTACACATGAGTTTTACGATTGTAACGACAAGTGTTGAAAAATTCACATATTGTGGCGGTAGGCTAATTGTTTTTTGTAAATAAATCGGAAATTCTACTGTGTGTTGTACACTTGATTTCAAAATAATGATTCACGACCAACGCGCGCTACTTTTGTGTTTGAGTACAGCTAACGCTCTGCTGCTGGCGGTTGCACTCAAAAGACTCAAAGCAAATTCACCTTGCTGATCTATACCCTGCAATAGATCAGTGGCAGTACAATCCAGTTTATATGTTATTTAAATTGTATCTTATTAATTAATTAATATATTTTTATTCAATACTTCTTGCGCGGCATTGACTGCCAAAACAATAGGTATGGCTTTATTGGAACCTGAATTAGGTCAACCTTGTTAATATTATCCGAAAAATGTATAAGCCGGCTCTTGCCCGACATGCTGTTGCTTTTTTTACAATCGTAAATAGCTGCTGAAAGCTATTTACTGCCCGTAACATTTTAACATAAAATTTTAACATTTTCATTGTTCAACACTACCGTACCACCAGTAGCCAACAGAACGAAAATGTAAGTACGGTACTGAAGCTGTACGAGACCATTTTTTTTATATGAAGTTTTTGCAGTAAGGGAGCGGTACTGGCTTCTGCGTACAGATGTTAAGGACTGTTTTTGCTCGAAATCCTTTCTTCTGCAGCGCCTGTTTTATTTCGATTGGTGTAACATCAGGTTTTTTGTCTTTTACTACGACCTGTAGGCCCTTGCAGCTTTTTAGTTGATTTTATTTTCGTTTATATGCTTTATCAGGAATCTGTAATTATCTTCCGACTTTGTCTGGACTTTAATTTCCTGAATTTTACCCTGTACGAGAGGAACAATGTAGAAATTATCTTTGCCTATGAGCTCGATAACTTTGTTAACAAAAGCACTGGAGCTTTTCTCACGTATATATATTGGGGGTGGCTTTGGCTTTTTCAAGTCAACCCCAACGGCTTCAGAAGGCAGATCATCATTTTTTTCTGCCAAGATGTGAAATCTATTGCAACTGTATGTAGTTTCATTCGAATGTGTATTCAAATTGCTACGGGTAATTTTTGGTTTATTCGTAGAATTTTGCGGACTTAGCTTTCTTTTGACAAATACTATGTTGCGATCCATACCATTCTGCGTAGCCGGCTTTAAATTTTTGCTGCTTGAAGTTTGATTTGCTGACGGCGCAGCAGTCGTTGTGCTTGTTGAACGGGAAGTTGGTATCGGAGCAGTTGTTGTTGTAGTCGCTGTAGCTGTTCGTAGCGAGGGCGCAGCACTGGCCGTTTAGCTAAGAGAGACGGGGAGCATGAATATTTTCTGTCGCGAGCTGTGTGCAAGAATTCGTTTGGCGGATTGGGATTTGTCGACTGCGCGCGGTCGGATTGCAATGAAACGATAAATAGCAGGGACGGAGACGGTGAGCAAGAACGTTCTCTGTCGCGCACTTGGTTAGGGGTAATTGACCGCTCGGGGTGCTGTGGAACTACAGAGAAGTACGCTCAGCCGACGACGCTCGTTTTGATCGCGCTGTAGCTGGGCACAATTCTCGCTTTTACTCATTGTCTTAAGGCCTGAACGCAGATGCCCCGTACAGCGCCCCTACCGTAATACATGAGTTTTACGACCGTAACAACAAGTGTTACAAAAATCACATATTGTGGTGGTGGGCTAATAACTTTCTTTAAATAAATCGGAAATGCAGCTGTGTTTTGTATACTTGAATTCAAAATAATGATTCACGACCAACGCGCGCTACTTCTGTGTTTGAGTACAACTAACGCCCTGCTGCTGGCGGTTGTTAAAAAAAAAAGGCAGGCTGCAAAACCAAAAAGCATTTTAGTGAACCCATATTTGATGGGCAGAGCTGAGAATATGCTAAACTAACCGAAACCACTCAAAAGGCTCAAAGCTAATTCACCTTACAGATCTATACCCTGTAATAGATCACTGGCAGTACAATCCAGCTTATATGTTATTAAAATTGTATCTTATTAATTAATGAATTTATTTTTATTCATTCCCCGTCTCTCTTAGCAACGACTGCTGCGCCGTCAGCAAATCAAACTGCAAACAGCAAAAATGTGAAGCCGCCTACGCAGACTGGTATGGATCGCAACATAGTATTTGTCAACAGAAAGCTAAGTCTGCAAAATTCTACGAATAAACCAAAAATTACCCGTAGCAATTTAAATACACCTTCGAATGAAACTACATACAATAGCAATAGATTTCACATCTTGGCAGAAAACACTGATGATCTGCCTTCTGAAGCCGTTGGGGTTGACACGAAAAAGCCAAAGCCACCCGCAATATATATACGCGAGAAAAGCTCCAGTGCTTTTTTTAAAAAAGTTGTCGAGCTCATAGGCAGAGATTAATTATAGACCAACATACTGGCCGACAGATTCCAAAAAACTACCCGATCTGATTAACTTCGCATCTACCAAAAACATTTCGCGTAGACTGATAAATGCAGAGTGCCTTTCGGATCTATCATCCGATGACTCGCCTGTCCTAATAAATCTGCTACGACACCATGAACTCATAAATCGACCCGGTAAGTTAACTTCACATAAAACTAACTGGCTCAGATACAAAAAATAAATAAGCTCAGACATTGAGCTTAAGCCACGTCTCGTAGATGAAGCTGACATTGATAGTTTTGTTAAAAAGCAATTGAACCCAAAAAAATCTCCAGGCGCTGACCAAATAACCCCAAAGATGATTATTGAGCTTCCTTACTGTGCGATCTGCATAATTGCCCAGCTCTTCAGTACTATCACCAAACTTGGCCACTATCCAGACAGATGGAAAAAGTCAATCATCATTATGATACCAAAGCCTGGAAAAGATCACACAGTTCCCACGTCGTATAGACCCATTACTTATTATCGTGTCTATCAAAAATTTTTGAAAAGTGTTTGCTGTCCCGGATAAATCCATTCCTGAATCTTCATAACATAATCCCATCACACCAATTTTGCTTTCGTGAAAAGCACGGAACAATTGAGCAGGTTAACAGAATAACATCAGAGATACGAAGCGCGTTCGAACATCGAGAATGCTGCACTGTCATATTTCTGGATGTTTCTCAGGCATTCGACAAAGTTAGGTTGGAAGGTCTGATGCATAAGATCAAAACAATGCTCCCAAACAACACACATAAACTGCTTAATTTGTACCTCTACGACAGGAAGTTCGCTGTAAGATGTAACACTGCAATGTCTGACGAACACAGTATTGAAGCTGGTGTTCCACAGGGCAGCGTACTTGGACCAACACTGTACGTGCTATTCACAGCAGACATCCCAATAAGTAGCTGATTGACCACATCTACCTTTGCTGATGATACAGCTTTTCTCAGCCGCTCCAGATGCCCAATACAAGCAACAGCGCAACTAGCCCTTCATCTGGTCAAATAGAAAAATGGTTATCAGATTGGCGAATTAAGGTAAACGAAAAAAAATGTAAGCAAGTAACACTTAGACAGAAGACTTACATAGCGGCGACACATTGAAGCTAAAAGAACACATCTCAAACTGAAAGCCAATAGCCTCCATTGGCTCATCAATGCTCGCTCTTCCGTTTGTTTGGACTACAAGGTCCTGCTTTACAACTCTGTTCTAAAACCAATCTGGACCTTCGGTTCCCAGTTATGGGGGAACGCTTGCAACAGCAACATTGACATTGTCCAGAGAGCCCAGTCAAAAATCTTGAGAATCATCACCGGGGCACCGTTGTATGTTCGGAACGAAAACATTCATAAAGACTTAAACATCTTAACAGTCAAGGAGGAAATAGCGGAACAAAAAGTAAAATATTTAAGCAAGCTCTCATCGCACACTAATCATCTCGCGAGAGGTTGCACAAGGCTTCGTCGTAACGACTTACGAACCCAGCGATGATTTTTAGGGACGCGCACTCAGAATACAGTCAAAATAAATAAAATGTACTGTTAGCTAAGATATATTAATAAGATTTGTATACTTATTGTTAGTTTTCTAATTCACTAGAAAAGATTCAATAAATAAGCCCAGCAATATAAAAAAAAAACTATATTGAAAACAAAATCGGATATAGCTGGATATTGTCAGACTTAGGGCCCTTTGTGGAATCTATTTTAGTGGGAGTGTTCTATAAAAAAAAATTTCAGTTATGTGGTAATAAGAAAATAAATGAGAACTAGAACTGAAAGGACGTTAAACTCTCAACTAGATATAGCCATGCCCGTCTGTCTGGCTATATAAAGACTTCAGATTTGGAATGTGAACTTACCTCTACCATAGCATTAACTAAATAATGTTCTCATTTTAAATTTGAGAGAGAATGGGTAACCAATGGTTGCTAAGCATGACTCTGAACGTGCCAGACTCAGAACCAGTGCTAAGAAAGATTTATCTAGAACATTATTTGGTTAATGACCAAATAACATTTAGAACTTCAACTATTCTTTTAAATAACTTTAAAAAAATTAATGAAAATATGTGAAATTTTAATCGAAATCGCGTTAGGTGAAAGGTTCAGGGAATCTCCTAGTCGAGCTTACTCGACTACAATACATTTGTTTAATAATATATTTTTGTTAGCAAAACGTGTTATCCTGTAAGTTGACACATTCTTAGTTTTTGGCCAACGACATACAAGTCAAAAAATATACTTTAATTCAATCGTTTACTTCAAAACACATTTTTCACTAAAATAAATAGTGCGCGTGTGTATAAGAAACGGAAATAGTTAAAGAAATTTTTTAACAAACTTATTTTGCCTATGATTAATAATAGCTCATATCCCATAAAGAGTCTATTTTAGTTTTGTCAGACACATCAACATTGACTCGTCTATTTTGATCCTAATCAAAACAATTTATTTACTTTAAGGAGTCGCAGATGTTTCCAACTGCCTAATAACCATTACATTCTTCATCATGGGATTAGTATATAATAACCGCTGAATCGGTTTTGATGCAATTTTGGTTATTTGTTGTGACCAGGCAAACAAATATAAAATTAGGGTGTTCACTTTGTGTTGCAAATGTGCAAAAGTGTAACTTTGCCACACCGCTGTCTTGAACACGCAATTGAACGAAACAAGTCTGTTAACTTTGCACAATGAGCTTTTCGCTATCGTTTTAGCTGAGTTTGCCATTTGTTTTATTTAATTTGCTGCTTGCAATAAATAAATAAATTTAAAAATGCCCTTTAAAAGCCTGATAGCATCACTCCTAGAACGGACAGCATCCCATAAACTGGTTTATTTAAGAAAATGAGCAAACCAACCCTCATTTACTTTAAGCAGCTGGTCACAATGAACAGCTGTTTGTATTGATTTAGCACCTAAAGCACAAAACTACACCAAAACAAGTGGAAACGTTGCAGTCGGACGCAACCGACTGCGGTATTAAAACTGGTTAAAATAATCCTGATTACATAGGGGTACGGATGCGGCAGGGGTGTACACTACCTTAAGGATTCTCCGATGCCGATGGGGATGCCACCAGTTATTTTCCATCCAAATTTGGTGACTCTAGCTCAAAGTTTGAAGAAGGTGGGGCAAGGGGGGCTGGGGCGGAATGGGTGGGCGTGGCATCCAAATTTTTGTTGCAGATCTTTGTGGAATGTCAATTGCTATCTTCATACCAAATTGGGTGACTCTAGCTCAATGTTTGTAAAATGTGGGGAAAGGGGGGTTGTGGAGTGGTCTGGGTGGGTGTGGCATCAAAATTTTTCTGCAGATCTTTGTGGAATGTCAATTGCTATCTTCATACAAAATTTGGTGACTCTAGCTCAAAGTTTGTACAAGTGGGGAAATGGGGGCTAGTGGCGGTATGGGTGGGTGTGGCATCCAAATTTTTGATGCAGATCGTTGTGGAATGTCAATTGCTATCTACATACCAAATTTGGTGACTCTAGCTCAAAGTTTGTAAAAGTGGGGAAAGGGAGGCTGGGGGCGGTTTGGCTGGGCGTGGCATCCAAATTTTTGATTCAGATCTATGTGGTGACTCTAGCTCGAAGTTTGTAAATGGTGGGGAAAGGGGGCGGAATGGGTGGGCGTGGCTCCAAAACTTTGATGCAGATTTTTGGGGGTCGTTGCCAGCTATCTTCTTACCAAATTTGGTGGCTCTAGCTCCACAACTCTTGAAGATACACGCATTCCCGTTTTTGACGAAGCGTTGGGGTGGATGGGGGCGGCTAGGGCAGTATTGGTGGGCGTGGCATCCAGTTTTTGGGGGGTCATCATCACTTGTCTTGGCACTAAATTTGGTGGCAATAGCTCAAAAACTGTAGGAGAATTGGAAAGTTTCAAGTCTCTTGCTTGAAGGGTGTGGAAAAAACTTGCAACCATACGGACGGACAGACACCAGGATGGACATTGCACAAAACCAATATACTCTTTACCTTCGGTAACGAGTATAAAAATACCAGAAAATTCCTTGTATTGTGCAACACGTTTTCACTTTTGTATCATTTTTTAACACTAAAATCGTTTCAAAGTTACAACGATATTTTAGTCAATGGCAGGGGTTTAGCAAAAAGTGCAAACTCGATTCTGTACAAATTGTTGTTGGGATGGCTTGCACTTTTACACTTTTGCACTACAAAGTGAACACCCTAAATATATAAGTATATATATTTTTTTTTAATTGTTTTTCTTTATTTAAATTTAATTTTGTACATCAATTTAAAGCTTATGATATGTAATGATTATATACAGATGTTAGCATTTTGATTTTTAACTGAAATATTTTGTTATTATTACAATGAGTTTATTTTTTCGTTATTTTTAAAATTTGGTTGCCACGGAAAAGTGGGATGAAAAACCTTGATTTGACTTAAAACTTAATTTTAAACCTATTTACAGTCTATGTATTGCTGAACAGTTCGAATTCCGGCTATTTTATGTAAATATTTGGTTCTTGCGTAATATGGTAAATTGAGGATTAGTTTAAAAAGTTTGTTTTGGGCAACTTGAGCTTTTTTAATATGTGTCGGAGCACATTTTCTCCAGATGGAACATCCATACATAAGGACTGGTGTGAATATGGCTCTAAAGATTTAAAGTTCATTTTGTATTGATAGTTTTGGTTTTCGGTTTATAATAGGATACATGATGCAAATGATTTTATTTATTTTATCTATTGTAAATCCTTTATGAAATTTAAAGAAAAGTCTTTTATCAAAATGAATTCCTAAATACCGACTATTTTCCACCCTTTGGATGGGTGTATTGCATACTTTGAGGCAACTATTCGGAACGTAACAGCATTTTCTTCTTATTGTAAAAATATATGGCATTTGTTTTGCTGGAATTTATTTTTATTTTCCACTTGTGGTAGTATTGTTGTAGTTCATTAAGATAGTTTTGTATTTTATTTTGAATTTCTACGTATAATATATCGGCGGTGTAGATGGCTGCGTCATCAGCAAATAGTTAGCTTACAGTTTACAGAGAGTGGTATATCATGAGTGTATATGTTAAATAGAACTGGCCCAAGGACTGAACCCTGTGGGACTCCAGCCAGAATGTGTCTTTGAGTGGATTGGTCACCATTTGAATCAATGTAAAACATGCGCTCTGCCACACCAACTTTTTACGCTTTTTACTTTGTCTTATCTGTCATCATTACCTCACAATCATTTAAACAGTAAAGACATTTTCTTACTTGGTCTTATTTGTCATAATAGAGACTTTCTTGAAGAGTTTTTATACTCGATACGAGTTTATTGGGTTTGTGCAATGTCCGTCATGGTGTCCGTCCGTCTGTCCGTCTGCCTGTCAATAACCGCAACTGTTTTCGACACCCTTCAAGCTAGAGACTTGTAACTTTGCAAATATCTTTTTCTATGGCCGGGACCACCGAGTAAAAAGACTTTATAAAGTATAAAGTATGTATAAAAGACTTTATAAAGTATAAAGTATGTATAAAGTCTTTATACTCGGTGCCGGGACGGATACAGTGTCAAGATTGGGGCTCAACGATAACTGGGGGGCTGGAAAATCGATAGCTCAAAATCGATAAATCCACCTATTTCGCACATCCTTACAGCTAGAACTACCAAATTTAATGTGGAGATAACTACTAGCTACCTCCAAAAATTTTTCAGCCTGTGTTAGTTAACACGGGCGCATAGGTTAACGGTAGAATACGTCTGTCCTTGTGCAACAACAATTATGAAAGTTAACATTGTATTTATATGATTTGAAATTTAAATATATTAAACATATGTATAAAACAAAACCATATACACATGCTATCCGCTACCGCACTCGCTCACTTTCATTGCTTACATCCCTAATAGTACGCACGCTCTTCCTTTTATTTTGCAAATATTTTGTTAAATATTTGCGCTTTTAAGGAGGCATTTTATTAAATTTTTATTCTTTTAAAACAAACATATGTATCACAGACCGGCAGCGGTGCACCGCAACTACTAGTAGACCGCACAAACACATTGTATTTTGTATACACGAGTAAAAAAATGCCGCATCATTTTTTGATGCGGTGTTTTTTTATACCCTTAACCCATAAAATGGGTAAAAGGGTATAATGGTTTTGTGCAAAAGTATGTAACAGGCAGAAGGAAGCATCTCCGACCCCATAAAGTATATATATTCTTGATCAGCATCAATAGCCGAGTCGATATAGCCATGTCCGTCTGTCCGTCCGTCTGTCCGTCTGACCGTCTGTCCGTCTGTATGAACGCGTGGATCTCAGAGGCTACAAGAGCTAGAGACTTCAGATTTTGAATATAAGTTCTCCTATACCTCATAACAAAATGTCTTTCGTTGGTGACGGTCGTGTTTTTGAGTGCTCTTAAGTATTTATTGTTCATTTGTGTTTGTGAACGGTGTTTAACTCTGTTTAATCTGGTAAATAATTCTAGCAGTGATTGCAAATATACGTGTATATATTTACGTTTGCAAAACAGAGCTTTGCCAAGTTTTTACACACTTTAATTTGCAGTTGAACTGACGCTACTGTGCCTTAAATAAAGAAAACATACGTACATATATATACATATACTTGCATTTGCATATTCTGTGTCTACTAACAACAAACAGCTTGTCAATTTTATTACTCTCGCTTTTCAGCATCAGTCCTCTCCCGCTTTCGTCCGCTCTTATCCGACGTTATTGCGGTTCTATCTGCTCACGCTCTCTTGCTCTCGAGCTCTCTTGCATTGAAACGTTAATACATACATATATACTTGCACTCTTCATTGTTTTGTTTTAGCACTTCGATTTGCTTATTTCATTGTTTACATTTTCAATATGTTTACATGCTGCAGCAAGAATTGTAAAACGGTTGGTACAACCAACCAAGACTTTATTTTATGTAGATTGTGTGACAACGCGATCCACATGAAATGTGATGGCTTTACTGCCAAAATAAGGGACTGCTTAGTTGCTGACTCTGGCCTAAAATGGTATTGTGAGTCCTGCAATGAGGTTGAGAAGGAAACTGCTCAATTCATAAGGCAGACTCACCTAAGCTTTGTATCTATGAACAAAGCGTTTAATAATCTGCATACGGCTTTTAAAGAGCTTGAGGCGAATTTTAAAAACGGCAAGATCATGACTGAATCTCCGAAGCGCAAAAAGACTTCGGGTCCTTTTCCACCTAATGTCCAACCTGTCTTGTCAACCAAGCCACTACTGGTGCCAAGCAATAATCCCACAACGGGTCCTATTGCTGGCCCATTAATGGTTTTTAACTCGCCAGCTAGATATCCTAGTAATAACTTAACCACAGCTAACAATCCTTTACTAGTGCCCTCCGATTCGACAGCTTGTGTGCCTAGTAATCCTACTGTAGGTACAGCCGGCGCGCCCAAGCCTCATGTTGTTGTGCCTATCAAGAAATTTATCTTCGTGTCTAGGCTAGCATCCGATACTTCATCGGATGATGTTAGTGCATACATTAAAAGTTATATCGAGTCCCCACATATTAGGGTGGAAAAATTTAAATTCAAACACGCCCGAAGCCTATCTTCTTTTAAGTTGAGTGTTCCGCCTGAACTTTTCAACTATTAAGATTACTAGTGCACAGCCTGTTAGCCACCCTGTGGTCTCCACGTCGTCGGCAAAAAACTAACAAATGTAATTAGCTTGGTTTACCAAAATGTTAGAGGCCTTAACACTAAACTTGCCAAATTATATGTTAACAGCCTATCTTTTGATTCACAAATAGTTGCACTTACGGAAACCTGGTTAAAACCCGATATTTCTGATTATTCCGTTTTTCCTTCTAAATATAACTTGTACAGATGCGATCGTACTTCCCGCAAGGGGGGTGGTGTTCTCATTGCTGTTGACTCCTGTATTTCCTCTGAACAGATTCTTTCTCAGGATCTTCCGGACAAAGAGTTTCTATGTGTTAAAATATTACTAAACGGCCGTTCACTTTATGTTACTTGCTCTTATATTCCTCCTCATTGTGATATTAACATTTACTCATCCCATCTTAGTGCCCTGCAACTTGTTTCGTCATTTTTGACAGATATGGATAATCTGATAATGGTTGGTGATTTTAATCTGCCACATGTTGTATGGTCTGCAAATGACACATCTTCGGCAGCATTACCAGTCACTTCTGATGATTTTATCGATGGCCTACTGGAGTTAGGCCTATCGCAAGTTAACAGGGTGCACAACTGTAGTGGTAGAATGTTGGACTTGATATTCGTTTTGGACTCAGATTGCAGTAATGCTAGTAGAATACCCCCTCTAGTGCTTCCGGAAGATACCTACCATCCAACCTTAGAACTATCCTTTGAAATTCTTAGCCTTAGTCCACCATCTAAAAGTTCTTCAAAAACCCGTTGTTTTCGTAAAACTAATTTTACTAAATTAAATTATCTTCTTCAACATACTAATTGGTCTCGCCTTTATTCTTGTAGTGATATAGAAACTGCCATTGCCATATTTTATAGGACTTTGAATTCGCTTTTGGATATTTGTGTTCCCCTCACTTGTTCTTCAAGTGATAATAAACCACCATGGTTTACGAGGGAACTATCGAAATTGCAAAACGTGAAGACAAGATCATATAAAAAATTTAAAAAATCGGGAACTACTTTATATTTATCTTCGTATTTAGTAGCAAAATCTAGTTTTCTTTCTGTTAACACATCTTGTTATAATAATTATCTTAATCGTTGTAGACTAAACTTTTCACGTGACCCTAAACAGTTTTATAAATTTGTTAACTCTAAACGTAAGTCTTCTTGCTTGCCTACCTCAGTATACCTTGATGATACAAAAGCAAGTTCTGATCAGGCAGAAGCCGATCTATTTGCTGAGTATTTTCAATCAGTATACTCAACGAGTTTATATAGTTGCTGTAATTCCTATCCTTTTCAAATTCAAACGTCAAATTTCATATATGTCCCAGTAATTACTGAGTCCACGCTCCTGAGTGAATTTAACTCTATCAAACCTGGCTACTTGCCTGGTCCTGATGGAGTGCCAGGTTGTATTCTTAGATACTGCGCGGATTCTCTTTGTAAGCCCTTATATAAATTATTTAACTAGTTTGTTGACTCAACTGTGTTTCCTGATATATGGAAGGAATCCTTTATAGTTCCACTCCATAAAAATTCTTCAAAGTCAAACGTTAAAAATTATAGGGGTATATCCAAGTTGTCTGCCATTCCAAAAGTCTTTGAAAAAATTATATGTTCTCAATTGCAACACACATGTAGTTCAATTATATCGCCTTATCAACACGGTTTTGTTAGGCGAAGATCAACTACCACTAACCTTCTTGAATTCACTTCGCTTGTTATCAAAGGGTTTCAGGAAAGAATGCAAACTGACGTTGTTTACACCGATTTTAGTAAGGCATTTGATTCTGTTAGTCTCTGTTGCTTCAAAAATTATATATTATTGGATTTCCATCAAAACTCTTATTGTGGCTTTCGGAGTACTTGTGTGGTCGAACACAAAAAATAGTTTTTAAATCGTCGGTATCTAAACCGATTTTAGTTACCTCTGGTGTTCCCCAGGGTAGTCACCTTGGACCTTTGCTATTTAATTTGTTTATTAACGACCTTCCAGCTGTTATTACTAACTCTTTTGTTCATATGTTTGCTGATGATGTAAAACTATGTTTCACCTACAATGATGCTTCTCTGTGCAACTTACTACAGTCGGATTTGTGTGCGCTGTCGGCCTAGTGTCGTTTTAACTTACTCAATTTAAACTGTTCAAAATGTAAAGTCATGTCTTTTTGTAGAAGTACCCCTCATACTGCTCACTACTTGCTTGATGCTTCACCACTTGACCGCGTGTTTGAAATTAAAGATTTAGGCATTATTCTTGATCCTAAGCTAAAGTTTGACTCTCATATTTCGTCTATGGTTAATAAGGCCATTAATGTCTTTGGCTTCATCAAGCGGTGGTCGAGACAGTTTAATGATCCCTTCACCACTAAAACGCTTTATACATCCCTAGTTCGTCCTATCCTGGAGTATGGATCTTGTGTGTGATCTCCACAATACTCTATTCACCAGGATAGAATTGAATCTGTGCAGAAGAAATTTCTTTTATTTGCCCTTAGAAGTTTTAACTGGGTTCCTGGAGTTGACTTACCGCCGAATTCAAGTATACTCTTTTTGATTAATCTTCCCTCCCTGTTAAACCGTAGAACTATGCATGGAGTATTATTTATTACTAACCTACCTAATGGTGAAATCGACGCATCAGTTCTTTTAAGTCGAATTAAATTAACTGTTCCGATTAGAGCTACTCGTAACTTTTAACCCCTTAGCCTTGATCGTTGCTCGAGCAACTATTTAATACATGAACCATTCCGTGTTTTATGTTCTGACTATAACAAACTTTATTCTCTTATATCCTTGGAGTCCTCAATTCCAGTATTTAAAAGATCGATCCTTTTTGCTTTATTTAATCGTAACCACTAACCACTAACTACTTATCTAACGCTGGTCTGATTGGGTCTTTCTGGGTTTTTCCCAATCCAATTTTATTGTTGAATTTCCCAGAGCTTTAACGTTAACTTTATAAATTTTTACCTTAAATTACTTTCAGATTTATATATAACTAGTGGACCCAGACCACGCGTCGCTGTGGTGTATTTGATGTTTTCTCTGTGAATAAAGCACATAATAGAATAGAACCTTAAATTCGATTTTGGTACGCCATGTTAGTAGCCTGCTGAAGACGCCAAGCTTGAGTAGCCCGTCTGTTGACGTCGAGCTTAAGACTGTTTGGGTGTCTCCATAGCCTGTTGAGATGCCATATATTCAGCATGCTGTCGACGCCGAGCTTGGGACTGCTCTGGTATCTCGGCAGCACTGTGAGCTGCCTCACGCTCTGCCTATTCAAGCCTTCGCAGTTCGGCTTGTGGAAACGTCTCGTAAAGTCTAGCTATTTTCATTAGAGCTTTGAGAAAGATTAGACTTACGCTGTTGTGGCATAATTCCTAGCACGTGGTTTTTTTTCTCTACACTTCCAAAAAATACACTTGATTGCTTTGCTGTGTTTACAAAATTCTATTTTAATAAACTCATTAAGAAAATATCTTGACAGATAAGACAAAGTGGGCAAAGTGTGGCGTGGCAAGTTTTTTCGCGTTTGTCTTTATAAATTGGATCCTATGTGTTTCCCCTGGTTCTAAGCTACCTCCCCAACAATTTTCACCCAAATCAACTCAGCCGTTCTAAAGCTATAAATAGTGTAACTAACACCACTTTCTTTTTTTTTTTTTTTTTTTTTTTTTGTATAAATTTAATGAATTGGACCAAAAACACAGTTAGTTTTTATTACAACACAGTGATCTTCATTAGTAAATTCGGCAAGCCTGGTTGACTTCAGGCGTAGTTGGAAAATAACGCATTTTTCAAGTATTCGTCAATTTTTCAGTATTTTTAAGATGTATTCTGCTATTCGGGGCGGAGACAAATCCAACAAATCAAAAATCATGAAAATTGGTCCAGCAGATCTCGAGTTATAAGTGTTGTAACAAACCCGACTTTGTTTTATATATATATATTTAATTTTACATAATTTTAATTTCAATTATTAATTTTATTTTAATTTAAATTAATTTGGATTTTATGTCAGCTGATCATAGTCGACAATAAACAAACAAATAAATAAATACCATGAGCAGAACAATTTTGCTTCAAATTATCGATAACTATTCTGATTTCCGATATACACATGCAACCGATAACAAAAAAATATCGAATTTGGAAAATGTAAAAAAGAGGGTTGAAATAATGGGTAACGATAGAACTTTTCTCCAAATTTCGTCCAAATCGGTTAAGAAACACCGGAGATATCGAATTTAATCAATTGAAGTTAAGTCAGTATACCAAAGTTTTATATAAATTTAATATATTTATTGCAACTGGGTTCAGGGTATCTTCTAGTCGGGCTCTCCCGACTAGAGCCTTATTACTTGTTTACTTATATATTTACGTATGTGGTCGGTCACCACATAAATGCAAAACAACCCCTAAATCTGATGAGTGTTTCATTTGCGCAGCGATCGCGCACACGACTCATTTTTTCATGTGCATGTTTTTCTTTGTCTTCGTTTTGCATGTCACTTTTGAATGTGTGTGTGTATGTATATAAACATACTTTGTATATGTGCTCTTATATACATATGTTTGTGAGTCAATGTATGTGTTTTTTTTAATTTAACTTAGGTAAAGATAGACAACAACTAAATCAAAATAATATTTATTTATTTTCTATAATAATACCTTATAGACTAATACTTAATAATTAATAAGGCTAAGGCTAAGGCTTTGTTAGTGAAGCCTGTGTGCCTGCCGCCGCGCCAAGCTGACTCAGCCAGTGGGAGTTGGCAGTCACATGCCGATTACTGAAGACCGACCATACGTGGTGAAGAGCCACATCCTGCTCGAGGTGCCCTTGCTCTAGTCGAAATATGGCGGATCTAGAGAGGACAACTCGAAAAAACCCGTAATCACCGGTTTTACCGTACCGTGCCCCTGTGATGAATGGCACTACGTTAGTGTGTCTTTTAACGGTGGCTTCCGTATACCAGGCACCTCCGGTCGTATAAGTGCCCAATCCGGGGTATGAGGCTCTGCCCCGGGGGATACTTCCTTCCTCACTACTCGTGGGACCAATCTATGGAACTTACAAACGAAAATACCCCCCAAGAAGCAGGGTGCTCAAGCAGCCCCAAATTGAGTAACATCGAACATATCCGGGAACCCGAAGAAACTATGGACATCTGTTCACAAACTCTGACACCGACACCATCACCAAGGAAGAGGAAGAAACCCTTCTCGCCTCTCCCAAGGCTGAAAGACCAAAGCGGATCGCGCTATCTGGCGCCGCAAGGAAGAGGTTGCGCAGACACTTTGCGAACGGCATACCCATGGATGAGGCCAAATGGCTCGCTCAGAAGCCTATGGACCCTCCTAGGGCAGTGCCCAGCATGAGTGGCGCTACCAACAAGCGAGGTAGATCAGCCAACACGACCCCAGAAGAGGTGTCGACTAAGAGGGCCATGATCAAAACCGCGGCACCTAGTGCCCTGACGAAGGATGTTCCTGCAAGCGTATTGCTTGGCACAAGGGCTCCAGCAGCCTCCATAGCCGCAGCTGCGGCTGGGCAAGCAACACAGGAGCAGTCACCCCAAGTCGGTGTCATGGCCTCCTATAGGGACGTTGCCAGCTCGGCTATCCCAGAAATGTTCTCACGACGGAGCAGCTCAACAGCATCCAGTCCGCCATCATGTCGAGGGTCATGGCTCTGAGACACGGCTCTGTGAAGCTGCTGTTCTCTGGCTGCACTTTCCGACCAGAGTGGATGGCCATAACGTGCGGGAATGCGGATACAGTCGAGTGGGCACAGAAGTGCCCAAACTCCGGCTGTGGAAGGACGCCCACATCAAAGTAGTCCCTGACGCAGAGGCTCCACGTGCCGCCGTCTTCATTGGCTACTTTCCGCTTCCTAATGCGGATCTGAAGACGGATGAGATTTTGAAGCTCGTCGAGGGCCAGAACAGCGGCCTGCGCGTGGGAGACTGGCGTGTTTTTCACCGCGAAATGAGACAAAATATGGCCATCATTACTATACCGCTGGACCCAGTCTCGCCCAACCGGCTAAAGTCGCTGGGGTACCAGCTCAAGGCCAGAGACACCTCACACGTCACCAAGCAAACCTCCATCACGCATAGGCCGCATCTGACGTCCTTTGTGAGAGGTTTGCTACAATGGACATAGCATTTATCCAGGGGCCATGGATAAATGCCGGACGTGTCCTGGGGCTAAGCACCGCATCCGGTAAACTGCTCTATGCAAACGACCAACCTCGCCCTAGAGCGGCGTTGTTAATTAACAAAAATTTAACATATGTTCCCCTATCACAGTTTATCACTGAGGACCTGGTGGCAGTTTGGGTTAAAATACCCACTGCCCATGACGAGCAGGAGGTAGTGCTGGCCTCCGCTTATCTGCCTGGCGACTCAGACGTTGTGCCTTCGGCGGCTACCTGTGACCTTGTAGAGCACTGCCAGAGGAACCGGCTCCGGTGGATGATCGCTTGCGATGCCAATGCGCATCACACGGTCTGGGGGAGCAGTGACATCAACAAAAGAGGTAAGTACCTTCTTGAGTACATTATTAGTAATAACATACGCTTACTAAATCGAGGCAGTGAGCCTACATTTATCAATGCAATTAGAGAGGAAGTCCTCGACTTAACTCTCTTTAGTCTAAACATGTTGTCCGTTGTCTCAAACTGGCACGTTGCGAGTGAGATCACTATGTCAGATCACCAGCACATTAGATTTGATATAGGATGCGCCTTGCAATGTAGCCTAGTTACTAGAAATCTCAAAAATACCAACTGGGATCTTTTGTGTTTTGAACTTTAGCAATCCAGAGACTGCTCCACCCGTCCGATAATATCCATAGACGAGCTAGAGCGTGAGGCTACTGTGCTTCATACGAACATTGAATCGGCATATCACGTTAGCTGCGAACAAAAAGTTCGTAAGATCAGAAGGGCTGTTCCCTGGTGGAATAAGAGCCTTGACGATCTTAAAAAGGCTGCCCGAAGGCTCTTCAATAAAGCGAAGAGTGGGAAGGCCACATGGGATTCCTACAAATCTGCTTTAACGCTCTACAATAAAGGGCTGAGAAGGTCAAAACGGGCTACGTGGCGCCAACACTGCGGGCAGATTTCAACTCACCCGGAAGCTGTCCGGCTACAAAAAGCCCTCTCCAAGGACCACTCAAACGGCATCTGTACGTTGAAAAAGCCAGATGGAACACACACAAACAACCCAAAGGAAAAGAGCAGCCTACTCCTCACTGGCACACAGCCTACTCACTTTCCTGGGTGCGTGGCTATGGAGCAGCCCATCTCAGAGAGTGAGGCACCAACCTACCTCTCTGGGATTGGAGAGTGCCCACACCTGCGCGTGGCTATGGTGGCAGACTCCAATGGGGCTGAGGGAAGGGAAAGTTGTGTTTATTCCTAAGGTAGGGAAGAAACATTCCCAATTGCCTAAGTCCTATAGACCGATTAGTCTTAGCTCCTTCTTCCTTAAAACTATAGAGAAGATAATTGACCAGCACATCAGGGAGATGAATCTCAAGCATCTTACATAAGTACCAATATGCGTACCAAGCTGGTAAGTCAACTGAGACTGCCATTCACTGCCTTACAACAACCATTGAAAAGGCCATTGGCGCTCAACAAATAGCACTATGTGCCTTTTTAGACATCTCAGGAGCTTTTGACAACACGTCATATGAGGCTATCCGTGCCTCTCTTGTACAAAAAAATTTCTCCACACCCATTATTAGGTGGATTCTGGAAATGCTTAAATCCAAAATCATAACTGTAGACCTTGGAGGAACCATGATCTCAATCACAGCCACAAGGGGGTGCCCTCAAGGGGGACTACTCCCTCCTCTCTTGTGGACTCTGGTCATCGACGAGCTACTCTATAAGCTCAACAACTTAGGGTTCTCCACTCAAGGCTACGCTGATGATCTAGTCATCTATATAGTGGGCTGGCATGAGCAAACCATCTCGGACCGCATGCAGCAAGCCCTTTATATAGCCAGCAGATGGTGTCAGGATAAAGGATTGTCCATAAACCCGTCTAAAACTGTTTTAGTTCCATTTACCAGGAAAAGGTCTCTTTCTCTAACAAGACCATCCCTAAATGAATCCACCATTGACTTTTCGGTTGAAGCCAACTACTTAGGAGTTACACTCGACTTCAAGCTCAACTGGAATGTACACCTTGAAAAAACCATAAATAAAGCCACTCGAGCATACTTCGCTTGCAACAGGCTTTTCGGTAGAACATGGAGCCTAAGTCCCAAAATGATCTACTGGTCTTTTAACACTGTGGTTAAACCGATCCTAACCTATGCATTTCTTGCTTGGTGGACGAAATCTACCCAGAAGACAGCTGCGGCTGCACATACCAAATTACAACGACTGGTCTGCATAGGCATCACTGGAGCCATCCGGACATGTCCCACTGCAGCACTTGGAGTCATAACTGGCATACCCCCTCTACCTATCGCCCTGAAAAAGCAGGCCTGCCTGGGGGCACTTCGCCTTCAAAACATCACCAATATAAAAAGTGGTGATCTTACCGGGCATCTTCGAGTTCTCGAACCCCTAATAAACGAGCCCATTCTGCGCGTTACTGACGAACAGAAACCAAAACTTGTTTTCCACAGAAACTTCTCTGTAGTTTTGCACACCAGACATGATTGGAAAACAAAATCAATATCTCTGCCCAGTGGATCACAAACGTGGTACACTGACGGGTCGAAACTGGAAAACGGCGACACCGGAGCTGGTATTTTCGGAACAAGGTTCAACAAGTCCATAGCCATGGGAAAGTCTCCAACCATTTTCCAAGCAGAGATATACGCCATAGAAATCTGTGCTCGAGTATGCCTTCGCAAAAAACTGCCAGGTGCACGAATTTACATTTTCTCTAACAGTCAGGCGGCGCTCATAGCGCTGAGATTCTTCACGATCTCCTCCAGACTTGTTGAGAACTGTTTCCAGCAGCTGAACGCCCTTGCCTCCAAAAACATCTTAGCGTTGGGCTGGGTGCCAGGCCATATAGGAAACGAGGTGGCAGACTCCCTAGCTAAACGCGTAGCGATGACACCACTAATCGGCCCTGAACCGTTCTGTGGACTTTCGAAAGGACACAAAAGAGAACTGGTAAGGAAATGGGAGGAAACGGAGATAAGTCGCCACTGGACCGACAGTGCAGGGCTGAGACAAGCCAAACAATTTCTCGTCCCCCAGATGACGCGATCAAAACGCATCATCAATTTAAAAAAGTGCGAAATTCGCACTCTAACAGGCTACCTAACGGGTCACTGCAACGTAAGGTATCACCTTAGGAAATTAAAACTTTCAGAAATCGACACATGCAGATTCTGTGAGCTGGAGGGTTTGGGAACATATAGACCCTACCAAAGTGCTCTCTTTTATTAGAAGCTTCGGTATAGAGACTCTACCCTAATCCTACAGGCCGGCACAAAAGACCTAACATCTGGTCGCAGTGCAACAAGGCCCTCGTAATAATAATAATAATTAATACAAAATAACGTATTTCACTTATTTATGTTAACTGATCAATATACTTATTTTTATAGTATGAATGTAGAAACATTAAACTATCTAGGGCATTGGGTCCTAGTCTGTTTCGCTTCTCTGTTTCTATATTTCCAGCAAGTGAGAACGCTCGCCCGGCCGCTGCATTACTTGCTGGAATGGACAGTACTTGCAAAGCTAACCTAGAAAGTTGTGGATAAAATCGTTCGTTTTTTTTTCCACCATTTAACGACTTCGAATTCCTCGCTTATCACAACTTTTTCATTGCAATACTTTTCTATCTCATCATAAGGGGTGTCGTTGATGTTGGCCGCATTTGGTAGAATATGTGAGAAAAAGAATTTATTTTTAAGTAAAGGGGAATCTACTTCACAATTTTTGGAAGATGATGAAGCCGGGCTATCTGTATCAGATGTAGAAAGTAGTTCTGATGAATTGTAATTTGAAATTTTTTCTATTTCCTCTATACAAAATGCTTTAATTTCATTTAAATCAACCGACTGAATTTGTAGAGCAGGTGGATATAAAAAAAAGCAACTTTATGCTATATATATAATTCCGACCATCTGATGATCCTTTTGATAGTGTATCGTGACTCCAAGGAAAGAGCGTTTAACATAGTTGTCGGTCCATAAATCCATAGTAAGCGACGCTCCACCCTGATTTACAACGTCTCTCAACTCATTACTAAGATGCACTTTTTTATCATCAGCTTCTTTTTGGCACTTTCGAGCAATACTTGTAGCATCTGGAAGCAGGTCATCGACGTCGACAAACTCTCCGTAGCTAGCACCAATTTTGATGAAAAACTCAACCATTGATTTAAAGGCAGATTCCCTCACGGACGAAAACGGACGACAATCCTCAACGATCCATTTTGAAAGCGCATTAAGTGCTTCCTTTTTGTCTGGTGTATATACTGTCCTTAGCGTTTGTGGCTGCTTAAGTAATTAAAAGCATTTGTGCCGGCTTAGGTTGGAGGTTTGATGTCCAGCACATTTTAAGAGTTTTCGGCACGATCGACAGTATACCATTTTATTATGGTTGATCCATCTTTCTTTATTATTTCGGACAAAATGTTCCAGACAACACTTTTTCCCTTTCGTCTAGCCTCCAACGAGTAAGCACCAATTTCAATTTGCTCGGCAATAAAAGCGTGGTCCATCATTAATATTTTTTAATTTGTTGCGACTGTCTTAATAGAAATCTTACTGGGTAATGAAGTTACTGTCCTCATAGAATACATTTATGAAATACCAATAATAGTTTAAAAAAAATGAACCAAAACAAAGATGCTCTGGAACCTTGAATTTACACGTACAAGTTTGCAGTACTGCGCTAATGCATGATAAATAAACTGCAATCATAAATACAGACAGACAGACGGATATAGCTATATCTAGGCAGCTGTTGATGCTGATCAAGAATATATATACTTTATGGGGTTTGAGACGCTTCCTTCTGCTTGTTACATATTTTTGAATAAACCCAATATACCCTTTTTACCCATTTTATAGGTTTACAGTATGAAAACGGTTAGAATCCAGGCGCACAATCATTTTTCGCGGGCAATCAGGGTACAAAAATATATTTACAATAACAACGTGCAAGCCTTGCACATTGTAATATTCTTCTATTTAATTTTTATGATGTGTGCGAGACCCTTTCGTAAAATAACGGAGTGCATTTTTGAGTGTGTCTTTTTCCCCTACATATTTTTTTGCAGTTTCGGCACCGCACTCAAATACATGCGGACCTGGTGGCAGTTTGGGTTAAAATACCCACTGCCCATGGCGAGCACGAGGCAGTGCTGGCCTCCGCCTATCTGCCCGGCGACTCAGACGTTGTTCCTTCGGCGGCTACCTGTGCCCTTGTAGAGCACTGCCAGAGGAACCGGCTCCGGTGGATGATCGCTTGCGATGTCAATGCGCATCACACGGTCTGGGGGAGCAGTGACATCAACAAAAGAGGTGAGTACCTTCTTGAGTACATTATTAGTAATAACATACGCTTACTAAATCGAGGCAGTGAGCCTACATTTATCAATGCAATTAGAGAGGAAGTCCTCGACTTAACTCTCTGTAGTCTAACTTAATTTGTCCGTTGTCTCAAACTGGCACGTTGCGAGTGAGATCACTATGTCAGATCACCAGCACATTAGATTTGATATAGGATGCGCCTTGCAATGTAGCCTAGTTACTAGAAATCTCAAAAACACCAACTGGGATTTTTTGTGTTTTGAACTTTAGCAATCCAGAGACTGCTCCACCCGTCCGATAATATCCATAGAAGAGCTAGAGCGTGAGGCTACTGTGCTTCATACGAACATTGAATCGGCATATCACGTTAGCTGCGAACAAAAAGTTCGTAAGATCAGAAGGGCTGTTCCCTGGTGGAATAAGAGCCTTGACGATCTTAAAAAGGCTGCCCGAAGGCTCTTCAATAAAGCGAAGAGTGGGAAGGCCACATGGGATTCCTACAAATCTGCTTTAACGCTCTACAATAAAGAGCTGAGAAGGTCAAAACGGGCTACGTGGCGCCAACACTGCGGGCAGATTTCAACTCACCCGGAAGCTGTCCGGCTACAAAAAGCACTCTCCAAGGACCACTCAAACGGCATCTGTACGTTGAAAAAGCCAGATGGAACACACACAAACAACCCAAAGGAAAAGAGCAGCCTACTCCTCACTGGCACACAGCCTACTCACTTTCCTGGGTGCGTGGCTATGGAGCAGCCCATCTCAGAGAGTGAGGCACCAACCTACCTCTCTGGGATTGGAGAGTGCCCACACCTGCGCGTGGCTATGGTGGCAGACTCCAATGGGGCTGAGGGAAGGGAAAGTTGTGTTTATTCCTAAGGTAGGGAAGAAACATTCCCAATTGCCTAAGTCCTATAGACCGATTAGTCTTAGCTCCTTCTTCCTTAAAACTATGGAGAAAATAATTGACCAGCACATCAGGGAGGTGAATCTCAAGCATCTTACATAAGTACCAATATGCGTACCAAGCTGGTAAGTCAACTGAGACTACCATTCACTGCCTTACAACAACCATTGAAAAGGCCATTGGCGCTCAACAAATAGCACTATGTGCCTTTTTAGACATCTCAGGAGCTTTTGACAACACGTCATATGAGGCTATCCGTGCCTCTCTTGTACAAAAAAATTTCTCCACACCCATTATTAGGTGGATTCTGGAAATGCTTAAATCCAAAATCATAACTGTAGACCTTGGAGGAACCATGATATCAATCACAGCCACAAGGGGGTGCCCTCAAGGGGGACTACTCCCTCCTCTCTTGTGGACTCTGGTCATCGACGAGCTACTCTATAAGCTCAACAACTTAGGGTTCTCCACTCAAGGCTACGCTGATGATCTAGTCATCTATATAGTGGGCTGGCATGAGCAAACCATCTCGGACCGCATGCAGCAAGCCCTTTATATAGCCAGCAGATGGTGTCAGGATAAAGGATTGTCCATAAACCCGTCTAAAACTGTTTTAGTTCCATTTACCAGGAAAAGGTCTCTTTCTCTAACAAGACCATCCCTAAATGAATCCACCATTGACTTTTCGGTTGAAGCCAACTACTTAGGAGTTACACTCGACTCCAAGCTCAACTGGAATGTACACCTTGAAAAAACCATAAATAAAGCCACTCGAGCATACTTCGCTTGCAACAGGCTTTTCGGTAGAACATGGAGCCTAAGTCCCAAAATGATCTACTGGTCTTTTAAAACTGTGGTTAAACCGATCCTAACCTATGCATCTCTTGCTTGGTGGACGAAATCTACCCAGAAGACAGCTGCGGCTGCACATACCAAATTACAACGACTGGTCTGCATAGGCATCACTGGAGCCATCCGGACATGTCCCACTGCAGCACTTGGAGTCATAACTGGCATACCCCCTCTACCCATCGCCCTGAAAAAGCAGGCCTGCCTGGGGGCACTTCGCCTTCAAAACATCACCAATATAAAAAGTGGTGATCTTACCGGGCATCTTCGAGTTCTCGAACCCCTAATAAACGAGCCCATTCTGCGCGTTACTGACGAACAGAAACCAAAACTTGTTTTCCACAGAAACTTCTCTGTAGTTTTGCACACCAGACATGATTGGAAAACAAAATCGATATCTCTGCCCAGTGGATCACAAACGTGGTACACTGACGGGTCGAAACTGGAAAACGGCGACACCGGAGCTGGTATTTTCGGAACAAGGTTCAACAAGTCCATAGCCATGGGAAAGTCTCCAACCATTTTCCAAGCAGAGATATACGCCATAGAAATCTGTGCTCGAGTACGCAAAAAAATGCCAGGTGCACGAATTTACATTTTCTCTAAGTGCCCATTTACACGCTGAAGTTTTTTCGTGAATTTTCTCTCTGAATCTTTTGTTTGTATGCAAGGGGAGTAGAGGGGTAAAATTTCAAGCAAAAATTCACTACTTGTTAAGTCGTGAATTTTTTTTCTAATTTTGTTTTGCCTTATTCCGATAGAATGTAAACACAGAGTTGCACAGTTTTTGATGTGAATAATAACGTTTTCGATACGAAATATCGCACAAGCAAATATTAGCGCCAATAGTAAATACATTGTTTTGGTTAAAAAATTATTAATAATAATGTTCACTGAATCCTTTTTATTAACTTGTTACTTCTTAAATCAATTATATGTTAACAAATAATACAATCGATGGCAAAGATGTATGTTTATCGACCATAAATTTAAACCAGAGTTGCATTTTCAAAGGAAAAATTTCACTGAAAAACTTCAGCGTGTAAATGCGACCTGAATTCCGAAGAATTTTCAAAACGGAATGAAAAAAAAATTCACGAAAAAACTTCAGCGTGTAAATGGGGTCTAACAGTCAGGCTGCGCTCATAGCGCTGAGATTCTTCACGATCTCCTCCAGACTTGTTGAGAACTGTTTCCAGCAGCTGAACGCCCTTGCCTCCAAAAACATCTTAGCGGTGGGCTGGGTGCCAGGGCATGAAGGCCATATAGGAAACGAGGTGGCAGACTCCCTAGCTAAACGCGTAGCGATGACACCACTAATCGGCCCTGAACCGTTCTGTGGACTTTCGAAAGGACACAAAAGAGAACTGGTAAGGAAATGGGAGGAAACGGAGATGAGCCGCCACTGGACCGACAGTGCAGGGCTGAGACAAGCCAAACAATTTCTCGTCCCCCAGATGACGCGATCAAAACGCATCATAAATTTAAAAAAGTTAAATTCGCACTCTAACAGGCTACCTAACGGGTCACTGCAACGTAAGGTATCACCTTAGGAAATTAAAACTTTCAGAAATCGACACATGCAGATTCTGTGAGCTGGAGCTAGAAATATCAGAACATGTTCTATGTGAATGCCCCTCGCTAAGCAGACGTCGACTTCTACAACTAGGAGGAGAACTTATCCCCCCTACAGGGTTTGGGAACATATAGACCCTACCAAAGTGCTCTCTTTTATTAGAAGCCTCGGTATAGAGACTCTACCCTAATCCTACAGGCCGGCACAAAAGACCTAACATCTGGTCGCAGTGCAACAAGGCCCTCGTAATAATAATAATAATAAATACAAAATAACGTATTTCACTTATTTATGTTAACTGATCAATATACTTATTTTTATAGTATGAATGTAGAGCCCTGAACCGTTCTATGGACTTTCGAAAGGACACAAAAGAGAACTGGTAAGGAAATGGGAGGAAACGGAGATAAGTCGCCACTGGACCGACAGTGCAGGGCTGAGACAAGCCAAACAATTTCTCGTCCCCCAGATGACGCGATCAAAACGCATCATCAATTTAAAAAAGTGCGAAATTCGCACTCTAACAGGCTACCTAACGGGTCACTGCAACGTAAGGTATCACCTTAGGAAATTAAAACTTTCAGAAATCGACACATGCAGATTCTGTGAGCTGGAGCTAGAAATATCAGAACATGTTCTATGTGAATGCCCCTCGCTAAGCAGACGTCGACTTCTACAACTAGGAGGTGAACTTATCCCCCCCTACAGGGTTTGGGAACATATAGACCCTACCAAAGTGCTCTCTTTTATTAGAAGCTTCGGTATAGAGACTCTACCCTAATCCTACAGGCCGGCACAAAAGACCTAACATCTGGTCGCAGTGAAACAAGGCCCTCGTAATAATAATAATAATTAATACAAAATAACGTATTTCACTTATTTATGTTAACTGATCAATATACTTATTTTTATAGTATGAATGTAGAAACATTAAACTATCTAGGGCATTGGGTCCTAGTCTGTTTCGCTTCTCTGTTTCTATATTTCCAGCAAGTGAGAACGCTCGCTCGGCCGCTGCATTACTTGCTGGAATGGACAGTACTTGCAAAGCTAACCTAGAAAGTTGTGGATAAAATCGTTCGTTTTTTTTTCCACCATTTAACGACTTCGAATTCCTCGCTTATCACAACTTTTTCATTGCAATACTTTTCTATCTCATCATAAGGGGTGTCGTTGATGTTGGCCGCATTTGGTAGAATATGTGAGAAAAAGAATTTATTTTTAAGTAAAGGGGAATCTACTTCACAATTTTTGGAAGATGATGAAGCCGGGCTATCTGTGATGAATTGTAATTTGAAATTTTTTCTATTTCCTCTATACAAAATGCTTTAATTTCATTTAAATCAACCGACTGAATTTGTAGAGCAGGTGGATATAAAAAAAGCAACTTTATGCTATATATATAATTCCGACCATCTGATGATCCTTTTGATAGTGTATCGTGACTCCAAGGAAAGAGCGTTTAACATAGTTGTCGGTCCATAAATCCATAGTAAGCGACGCTCCACCCTGATTTACAACGTCTCTCAACTCATTACTAAGATGCACTTTTTTATCATCAGCTTCTTTTTGGCACTTTCGAGCAATACTTGTAGCATCTGGAAGCAGGTCATCGACGTCGACAAACTCTCCGTAGCTAGCACCAATTTTGATGAAAAACTCAACCATTGATTTCAAGGCAGATTCCCTCACGGACGAAAACGGACGACAATCCTCAACGATCCATTTTGAAAGCGCATTAAGTGCTTCCTTTTTGTCTGGTGTATATACTGTCCTTAGCGTTTGTGGCTGCTTAAGTAATTAAAAGCATTTGTGCCGGCTTAGGTTGGAGGTTTGATGTCCAGCACATTTTAAGAGTTTTCGGCACGATCGACAGTATACCATTTCTTTTATGGTTGATCCATCTTCCTTTATTATTTCGGACAAAATGTTCCAGACAACACTTTTTTCCTTTCGTCTAGCCTCCAACGAGTAAGCACCAATTTCAATTTGCTCGGCAATAAAAGCGTGGTCCATCATTAATATTTTTTAATTTGTTGCGACTGTCTTAATAGAAATCTTACTGGGTAATGAAGTTACTGTCCTCATAGAATACATTTATGAAATACCAATAATAGTTTAAAAAAAATGAACCAAAACAAAGATGCTCTGGAACCTTGAATTTACACGTACAAGTTTGCAGTACTGCGCTAATGCATGATAAATAAACTGCAATCATAAATACAGACAGACAGACGGATATAGCTATATCTAGGCAGCTGTTGATGCTGATCAAGAATATATATACTTTATGGGGTTTGAGACGCTTTCTTCTGCTTGTTACATATTTTTGAATAAACCCAATATACCCTTTTTACCCATTTTATAGGTTTACAGTATGAAAACGGTTAGAATCCAGGCGCACAATCATTTTTCGCGGGCAATCAGGGTACAAAAATACATTTACAATAACAACGTGCAAGCCTTGCACATTGTAATATTCTTCTATGTAATTTTTATGATGTGTGCGAGACTCGCCCCTTTCGTAAAATAACAGAGTGCATTTTTGAGTGTGTCTTTTTCCACTACATATTTTTTTGCAGTTTCGGCACCGCACTCAAATACATGCGGTGTTGAAACACCGCAACCGCATTTTATGCGGTGTTAGTACCACCGCCACCGCATTTTTAACGAGTACACTAGTAGTGCTGAAATCAGGCACCGCTGCAGGTCTCTGATATGTATATATATTTTGTATTCATCCATGCAAAAAAGTCTGATAGCTATTGCTATCGGTAGCCGCTGCTGCCTTCGATAGTGCCAGCGATAGTATAAACAATCGATTGTCCGATAGTTCCATCGATTGTTTGCTGAGCTGAGACGCACAGTGCAAGTGAAACAAGCCCATATGCACATGCTATCACATTTAAAAAAAATTTAATTCTGCCCGAATATTTTATTGAAATTTTCACACTTAGAACATATCAATCGCGACCGCATTAATATCAAACGAAATAAAATTAAGTCTTTTTTATATTGAGAAAAAATGAAAAAAATCTTTCCGGGAGTTTTTTAGCAATTTGCATTCAAAAAAAAGTCATGATTTTTGCACTGATTTTTTGCCTTAAAAAGTTATATTTTTGGCAAAAGTATATAAAGTTTGAATGTTGGAACGTTTGTTTAATTCATCTCAACTTATATTAAAAAAAATTTGCGTAATTGATGAATTTTTGAGATTGCTAAAGCAATTTAAAGTCTTCGAAATGAAGCAAATATATACACATTTTTTTCCGTTTTTTTAATAGAAAATGTAATCAATACATATATGCAGGGGTGCCACAGAAAACGCTAGTGAAATTGAATTTCACTAGAAGCAATTACGCCCGAAAATTTTCACGGTGCCACAGAACTCCGAGTGATTTCAAATTTTTAGTGTGTGCACCAACCTAATCGGACTTGGCTGCTAAGGGTTGAAAACTTGCCAGATTAAATTAGCCAAGATTTTGTTTAGCAACTTTCTTAATTTCAACCTAACAGTATAAAAGGTGTTTAATTATTTTCATGTTTTATTTAAATTATTTAATATTTTACTGTAGTATTTGACTGTTTTAAATTAATATAAATACATAAAAAACATTTAAATTTTGGGCGATAAAACAATAAAAGATAGTCGGCAACTCTAGCAACTAACTATGTGTGACAGGCACCTATCAGCTGTTCAAAATTCATCCCTAAATTGTTATACTCGTTACCGAAGGTAGAGGGTATATTGGTTTTATGTAATGTCCGTCATGGTGTCTGTCCGTCTGTCCGTCCGTTTGGTTGAAAGTTTTTTCCACACCCTTCAAGCTAGAGACTTGAAACTTTCCAATTCTCTTTATCTATGGGATAGTAAATTAAAGAGTCAAGATGGGGGTTCTACGATAACTGGGGGGCTGCCAAATCGATAAATTCGATAACTCAAAACCGATAAATCCACATATTTCGCACATCCTTACAGCTACAACTACAAAATTTGGTGAACAGATAGCTACTAGCAACTCCCAAAAAATGCATCACAAATTTTGGAGCCACGTGCACCCATTCCGCCCCCAGCCCCCCCCCCGCAATTTAAAGTCAAAAAATATCTCGCACAGTTTCTAAGCTATAGCCACCAAGATAGGTGATGATGACCCCCCAAAAACCGCATCAAAAGTTATGATGCCACGCCTACCAATTCCGCCCTAGCCACCCCCATCCGCCCCAACGCTTCGTCAAAAACGGGAATGCGTGTATCTTCCAGAGTTGTGGAACTAGAGCCACCAAATTTGGTAGGAAGATAGCTGGCAACGACCCCAAAAAATCTGCATCAAAGTTTTGGAGCCACGCCCACCCCTTCCGGCCCCCTTTCCTCACCTTTTACAAACTTTGAGCTAGAGTCACCCAATTTGGTATGAAGATAGCAATTGACAATCCACAAATATCTGCAACAAAAATTTGGATGCCACACCCACCCATTCCGCCCCAGCCCCCCTTTCTGCACCTTTTACATACTTTGAGCTAGAGTCACCAAATTTGGAAGGAAAATAGCTGGAGGCATCACCATCTGCATCGGAGAATATTTAAGGCAGCGTACACCCCTGCCGCATCCGTACCCCTATGCAATCAGGCCTCTTTTTACCGGTTTTAATACTGGTAACGAGTATACCGCAGTCGGTTGCGTCCGACTGCAACGTTTCCACTTGTTTTTAACTGAAATTGTTTTTAACAGAAATTGTTTTTAACTGAATATGCCGTTAGCGAGAATTTTGGCCATCGAAGGGCTCCGGCGGCAAAAAATTAGAAAGGAAAGAAATCAGAAGCGCATCTGATCCGTTTTCGCAATCTGAGGATACGTATGTAATATTTCTGCTATTCTGCATTTTCTTATGCTAATTAATGTCATTTCAAAAATAGTTTCCGCCACAGCTCGTTGTAAAGGAGTATGTGAATAGGCGTAATGATAATTTTAATAAAAAGGGTATTAGGATTACTAGTACACAGCCTGTTAGCCACCCTGTGGCCTCCACGTCGTCGGCAAAAAACTAATTAGCTTGGCCTACCAAAATGTTAGAGGCCTTAACACTAAACTTGCCAAATTATATGTTAACAGCCTATCTTTTGATTCACAAATAGTTGCACTTACTGAAACCTGGTTAAAACCCGAAATTTCTGATTATTCCGTTTTTCCTTCTTAATATAACTTGTACAGATGCGATCGTACTTCCCGCAAGGGGGGTGGTGTTCTCATTGCTGTTGACTCCTGTATTTCCTCTGAACAGATTCTTTCTCAGGATCTTCCGGACATAGAGTTTTTATGTGTTAAATTATTACTAAACGGCCGTTCACTTTATGTTACTTGCTCTTATATTCCTCCTCATTCCGATTTTAACATTTACTCATCCCATCTGAGTGCCCTGCAACTTGTTTCGTCATTTTTGACAGATATGGATAATCTGATAGTGGTTGGTGATTTTAATCTGCCACATGTTGTATGGTCTGCAAATGACACATCTTCGGCAGCATTACCAGTCACTTCTGATGATTTTATCGATGGCCTACTGGAGTTAGGCTTATCGCAAGTTAAGAGGGTGCACAACTGTTGTGGTAGAATGTTGGACTTGATATTCGTTTTGGACTCAGATTGCAGTAATGCTAGTAGAATACCCCCTCTAGTGCTTCCGAAAGATACCTACCATCCAACCATAGAACTATCCATCGAAATACTTAAACCTAGTTCAATATCTAATAATACATTAAAAACCCGTTGCTTTCGTAAGACTAACTTTACTAAATTAAATTACCTTCTTCAACATACTAATTGGTCTTGCCTTTATTCCTGTAGTGATATAGAAACTGCCATTGCCATATTTTATAGGACCTTGAACTCTCTTTTGGATATTTGTGTTCCCCTCACTTGTTCTGCAAGTGTTAATAAAACACCTTGGTTTACGAGGGAACTATCGAAATTGAAAAACGCGAAGACAAGATCATATAAAAAATTTAAAAAACCGGGAACTACTTTAGATTTATCTTCGTATTTAGTAGCAAAATCTAGTTTTCTTTCTGTTAACACATCTTGTTATGATAATTATCTTAATCGTTGTAGACTAAACTTTTCACGTGACCCTAAACAGTTTTATAAATTTGTTAACTCTAAACGTAAGTCTTCTTGCTTGCCTACCTCAGTATACCTTGATGATACAAAAGCAAGTTCTGATCAGGCAGAAGCCGATCTATTTGCTGAGTATTTTCAATCAGTATATTCAACGAATTTACATAGTTGCAGTAATTCCTATCCTTTTCAAGTTCAATCGTCAAATTGCATATATATCCCAGTTATAACTGAGTGTACGCTTCTAAGTGACCTTAACTCTATCAAACCAGGCTATCTGCCTGGTCCTGATGGACTACCAGGTTGTATACTTAGATACTGTGCGGATTCACTTTGTAAACCCTTACATAAATTATTTAACTTGTTGGTTGACTCAACAGTGTTTCCTGCTATATGGAAGGTATCTTTTATTATTCCACTCCATAAAAATTCTTCTTAGTCTAACGTTAAAAATTATAGGGGTATATCCAAGTTGTCAGCAATTCCTAAAGTCTTTGAAAAAATTATATGTTCTCAATTGCAACACACATGAAGTTCAATTATATCGCCTTATCAACACGGTTTTGTTAGGCGTAGATCTACTACCCTACCTGTACCCTTGTGTACACTAGTTCACAAAAAAGTGTTCGATATCTGCCCTTTTTTACACTAAACTGTTCTGCCCTGTGTTTTTTAGTGTGCCCTGACTTACACTTTTCTGCACTTTTCTACACCACCAAAAATCAAGAGCAGAAAAGTGTAAAACAACAACACAGCTATTTTGAGTCAGTTATCGTTTTGGGACAATCAGTTTAACATTGCAAGTTGTTTAAAAATGTCAAATGAGGATGATTACTATATGGATGAGGAGTATTTGGAGTTTGCAATTGAAGGTTGTATTAAATAAATTGTTTATTTTTATAACTTTTTAAAATTTTTTATATTTTTTATACAATATGCATATCCTGCCGTTAATTCAGAGCACGAAGCAGCAGCTGCCGCACCCAATGAAAATAAAGAAAAGGCAATTTGGGTGAATTCAAGCACAAAGCTGCTTATCGAACTTTACAGGAAGTAAAAAAAAGTAAAAAAAAATGTGGCTGCAAATTGCCAAGGAGTTGAAGGAGCAAGGGTATAACTTTAGCACAAATCAAATCGAAAACAAATGGAAGACGCTCGATCGAAGCTTTAAAGCTAATATAAAAAATAACAAGCAAACTGGCAGAGCTCACTCCACGTGTTCATTCCAAAAGTTAGTGTTTTATTCAAAATAACCCATAAATTGAAGTAAAAAAAAAACTTTTGTATATACTTTTTAGTGAGCTATCAGAGATTTTTGTAAACAATGACGCTGTTTTTCCGTCCTTCGTTTTAAATGCTCACGGTCCGGGAAAAAGTATGCATTCTTGTAAGTATTTAAAGCTATTTATTTGCTAGGATCAGTGCGTGCTAAATAGTATTTCTTGTGTACCTGCAGCAGCATCCAATTCTAATGTGGAGTCGACGGATGACTCATCGGAACCTGGCACACTTTTTGCAGTGCGGTCCTCCACCCCATTTATTGTACGGAACCCGAATAAACAAAATAATAAGTCTATTATGATGGAGCTCCTGCAGAAGCAAGAAGAGCGTCACTTGGAAAGAATGACGCAAAAGGCTGAGGCACTAGAAGCATATAAACAAAGAACAAAGGCCATAGAACGAAAAAACGAACTGCTGGAGCAGCTTCTTTCCAAGAACAATAACTAAAAATCTAAAAAAAAAACAAAATAATTAAAAATAGTTATAGTGGTTGTTTTTTATTGATAAAAAGTTTACGAAAAATTCATTTGATTTTTATTAAAAAAATAAAAAAAAAAAAAAACCTTAATTCCTTATATTCTTAAACATTATATCATATATTTGATCCCTTCGCTTAGCAGACTTAGCTGATGATATATACTCTTCCCCGCATGAAGGTGCACTTTCTTCTTTTGGAACACGGCTCTCTTCACTTAAAAAGAAATTGTCGTCGCACATGTTGTGTAAAACGACACAAGCTCGGATAAAATGACAAATTTTCTTATTGCCTATAAGCTTGCAGTAGTACAATTGTCTAAATCTCTGCTTCAATATTACGAAAGCATGTTCGATAACTACTCTACATGAACTCAACTTGCGGTTAAACTCTCTCTGTTGCCTTGTCAAATGACCATTGTCACGATATGGTGTTATAACATTATTAGAGCATCCATATGCAGAATCAGCCAAAACGTAATATTCACCCAGAGCTGATACTTTTGAATATGCGTCGGAGTTTTCGAAAACACGATTATCATGAACCGATCCGGGATAACCAACAAAGATATCGACGAATCTCATTTTTTTATTGCAAATAGCTTGCATTTGGATTGAAACGTCTCCCTTTCTATTTATACAAACATCCTTGCCGCTTCGAGGAGGAGAAATGCGTATGTGCGTTCCATCCATGGCACCTTAGAAAACAATATGTATTTTAGGAATGTAATTTTAAAAAACTATTGTTACCTATAACTCCTTCAGCAAAATCTTTTCCACTGTTCAGTCCAGCATAATAAGCAGATGTTGCTTGCTTCTCCATGTCATTCGGCCAACGAATCATGTTGTCTGACAAACCACTCACGAAAAAGGTTACTCTCCCAATTATAAGGCTTGTCGTGCTGATGGCAACATTAAATCTATCGGCTACATCCCGAAATGAGCAAGCCTCATGACCAGCAAACCACAAAAAAAGCAAAACATGCATATCTGATGAATACGCTCTAGTTCTGTCCATATTTGCATACACCGAGGATTTTTCAAACTCCTTCGACAGATACTGGAAAATTCCTCTTGTCACTTGGAAATGCGTTTGAAATTCGTTGTCCGTGTAGGTTGGAATAGTACTTGTTAAGTAGTCCGTCACGCAATTCCTTTTTCCTTTCGGGAAATCTAACAACTGCACCATTAAAAGTTCCTCTTCTTCATCGCCACTTGGATCAGTAGAGCTTGCAATAGTTTCAGCATCGCTGTCTTCATCAATTAACTCACTTAAAGTGAAATTTTCATTTTTATTAAAACTCATGTTAAGGCCCAACCAAACGATGTATGCTTGCTTCACGGCTCGAAGTTGTCAGTCAGCTGTTGTTTGCTTCAATTGCCCTAATTTACACCTTTTTTGTTCGATAGCAGTTCTACACTTTTTTAAACTTAAAATTTTCAGAGTTGTATTTTTCGTGTTCTGTTCTGCCCTGCACTACCCTGCACTTTCTACTATCAAACAGACCTAATGTTTTCACAAATTGCTCGAAAAGTAAAAGAATTTTGAAGCTAAACTTATTTTAACTCAAAAGAGCTATTTTTTAATCCCTAATTAAAAGAAAAAAGGGAGCGGTTCCAAATATATTTTTTGTTAATGCATTACTCCGAATTCTGTGTATGAAATTTGGCATTGCTGACCCTCACTGCTAAAGTCTAAATCAGCATAGGTGGCAGAATCAGATTTCAGCGTTTTTAGAGCGTTTTCATTCCGCTCAAAACAAGTGAGCGTTTTGATCAGTGGCACCGTGAAATAGAATTGAGGTGAAATTCGGGCGGAAGCGTTTTCTGTGGCACCCCTGATAAATATATATTTATTGAAAGTTTGAAGCCTTGGCTTTAAATTGAAATTAATTTGAGGAAAATCGATCCATTAGTTCATGAGCAATAAGCGATTTTGTGAAATTCTCATATTACAACAACAAATTTTTCAGATTGAGATCTCATTATTGAAAGGTAAGACTTATTCTACGAGTCACACAATTTGGTAGCACGATAGCAATTGACATTCCAAAAAGATCTGCAGCAAAACTTCGGATGTCACGCCCACTCATACCGCCATCATCCCCCCTTCCCCCACCTTTTTATTTAATTCTAAAAATAATTTTTAAAATAAGCTTAAAACAATAATGATCGAAAAATGCTAGTATTATTGTGAAAAAAGCGTCGGTCGCTCGATACACGAAAAATATAGCACAAAGCGCCCACGCTTTTCACAATAATACTAGCATTTTTCTATCATTATTTTGCTAAGCTTATTTTAAAATTTTTTATTTCGATGTCCTTAAAAACCGTGTTTTAGTGTTTTTAGTTTTTTTAAATTCAATGTTCAATGTTCTTTATAATTTTCACTTTTCTGAGAGTAAGTGAAACTAATATAAGCGTGTTAAAAATAGTTTTTGTTATTTTAGTTTTAATATATCGGTTACTTTTGCAAATTTAATTAACAAATATTTCGATTACGGTTCCGGCTACCGGTTACACCGGTGTAACCTAATGTACTTGACATGATAGTTTAAAAAATGGATTCCATGTTATAGGACACATATTTATATTTCAATAAAATTTATATTCAAAATATATCGAACGTAACTTACACATTTATATACTTACAACGAGAAATGCTCCTCCCATATGGGATTCAGGGTACACGTTTTAACAGATGAGTTATAGCGGTGTGAGTTGTTTGATTCCAAGTACAAAGTGACGAACGGATCAGAAAATCCATTTGAATCTTTTGACATCAAATTTTCGGCTTTTATAATTTCAATATTTAATCTTAAATTGGGGGGTTTTTTCATCTTGGCGATATTAGAAATTACCAAATGGTCGGAGTTTGGTATTTTGAACACCTCTTGCGCAAAATCAACCAGTCTGCTGATGCAAATATCGTTAGTTTCACAGCCAATATTATTGTAAATTTCAAACAAAACTTCTTCGTACAAGTCTTCAATCTGTAAAAGAAAAAACTTTTTTGAAATTTTACCTTTTTCTTGTAGGCCATAAAGACATACTTGTGTGGTCGAACACCACATAATAGCTTTGGATGCAGATGATTTAAAAGCAACTTTTGTGTTCCCCAAGGAAGCCACTTTGGACCTTTGCTATTTAACGTGTTTATTTCTCTCGTTTATGTTTATGTTTACCCCACAATGATGCTTTTCTGTCTAACATACTACAGTTTTATCTGGGTGCGTTGTCGGCCTATGCCGTTATAACTTGTTCAATTTAAATTGTTCAAAATGTAAAGCCATGTAAGTTTGTAGAAGAGCCTCTCATACTGCTCACTATTTGCTTGGACCGTCTTCTTGATCGTAAAAACAAAATAAATAAGTAATAAATAAATCTACTTAGCGGTGAGAGTTTGTTCGAAACAGTTACGGAATCATCTTCCTGTTTAATGACTCCATCTCAAAAGAACAAAATAAATAAATAATAAATAAATCTACTTAGCGGTGAGAGTTTATTCGAAACCGTTACGGAATCATCTTCCTATTTAATGACTCCATCTCAAAAGATATACGCTTATTGGATTTTGAAACGTGTGGGAGGCTGGGGCGGAATGGGTGGGCGTGGCATTCAAAGTTTTGATGCAGACATTTGAGGTTCGTTACCAGCTGTCTCCCTGCCAAATTAGGTGACTCTGGCTCAAAAACTGAGGAAGAAACACGCATTCCCGTTTTAATGAGGCGTTGGGGCGGCTGGCGGCAACAAGGGTGGTTTCGGTGGGCGTGGCATCCAAATTTTTTTCACCTATCTCGACACCAAATTGGATGGCTATAACTCAAAAACTGTTAAAGACATAGGCGTTTCTGATTTCAAACTGAGGGGGGACTGGGGCGGAATGGGTGGGCGTGGCCCCAAAATTTGTGATGCAGTTTTTGGAGGATGCCAGTAGCTATCTTCTTACCCATTCTCCCCAACTCTTACTGTAAGGGTGTGGGAAAGATAAGGATTTATCGATATTGAGTAATCGAATATATCGATTTGCCAGCCCCCCAGTAGGCTTAGGGCCCTTATCTTGAAACTTTATCTGTCCCGGCTATAGAAAAAGATATTTCCAAACTTTCAAGTTTCTAGCTTGAAAGGTGTCCAAAAAAGTTGCATTCGTACAGACGGACAGACACCTTAACCCATAAAATGGGTAAATAAGGGTATAATGGTTTTGTGCAAAAGTATGTAACAGACAGAAGGAAGCATCTTGGACTCCATAAAGTATATATATTCTTGATCAGCATCAACAGCCGAGACGATATAGCCATGTCCGTCTGTCCGTCTGTCTGTCTGTCTGTATGAACGCGTGGATCTCAGAGACTACAAGAGCTAGAGACTTCAGATTTTGTATATAAGTTCTCCTATACCATGAGTAGAACAAGTTTGCTTCAAATTATCGATAACTATTCTGGTTTCCGATATACACATAATATCGATAACAAAAAAATATCAAATTTGGATCATTCTAAAAATGAGGTTTGAAGTAATGGGTAACGATAGAACTTTTCTGAAAATTTCGTCCAAATCGGTTAAGAAACACCGGAGATATCGAGCTTAATCGATTGAAGTTAAGTCAGTATACCAAAGTCTTATATAAATTTAATTTATTTTTTGCAACTGGGTTCAGGGTACCTTCTAGTCGGGCTGTCCCGACTAGAGCCTTCTTACTTGTTCCTGTTTTGAAACAGGTAAACCGAAGTCAGTTGCATCCGACTGCAAAGTTTCCACTTGTTTTATACTGGTATCAGAGTAAACCGGAGACGGTTGAGTTCGACGAACGAGCTTCAATACTAAAGAGATTCAATTGCCTAAAGCTTTTTCATCTCAGGCAGTCGCTTTTGGTTAGTGTTTTTGATTTGCTTTGTTTTGCTTTTGCTTGCGGTTTTTTCTTATGGTATTGAAAATAGCATGTGCAGATGGTTGTTTTCATTTGCCCTTGCGCTCAGCGGAAAGCATGAACGGTACAAATTTGTTAGCCTTTGGTAGGCATGTGCGTTTGTTTCATTTCTTGCTGGTCCTGCTTTGCCGAGATTTGTGATATTTTTTCTTTTTCTTTTGCCTGTATTTGCATGTGTGTGTACATACATGCATATGCATCAAATTTAAATGTGTGCGTGGCAATTGTGTTTCATTTATTGACCTGCCTTAACCATTATGATTTGGCAATTTATGAACATGTTAGAGAAATTCATAAAAAATGCATTTAAATTATTATTTTTTATTTATTTTAAAATACACTTAAATTATTCAACATAAGAGATATTTCTGCCGGAAGATCTGAAATTTGACTCCTAACTGTTCATTCAGTTTTAAAATGAAGCTTGAACTCTTCCAGCTTCTTTACGTTTGGTAAACCCGTCAGACAAATTTTTTAAAATTTTTCAAGAGCATTTCAAATATTTTTTTAAGTTTTTCGAAAACTATTGGCACGAAACAAATGTTTAAGGCGTATTGTTGGCGGGTGCATTCAAACAACAAACAAAACAAAACCACACTGGTACGACCCGTCATCACCCTGCCACCACCAAAGAGTTATATCATCATTACAACACTCAATGCTGTTTATGCACATGCAAATGCTAACCATAAAAAAGCAAAAACATTAAATATCGACAAGCAGAGCCAGCAAGAAATGACACAAACGCACAAATACTAACAAATTTTTACCGCTAGCCCGCCGCCTGAACGCAAGTGCAATTGAAACAAAAAGATCTTGCCAATTGCAACCTCTTTAGTTTCAATGCTCGTTGGTTCAACTGCAACATTTTCAAATGTTTTATTCACTATTTTGGCTTTTTGTTGTTGTAGTACACACGATTTCTTTTTAAAAAATTGGTTACATTTTTCTGACAACAAATGTATGTATGTATAAAGATAATAAATTTTTGATATACATATATGATATCGATATCTCAAAAGAAACAAGTGGAAACGTTGCAGTCGGACGCAACCGACTGCGGCATACTCGATACCAGTATTAAAACCGGTAAAAAAAAGGCCTGATTGCGGAGGGGTACGGATGCGGCAGGGGTGTACGCTGCCTTAAAGATTTTCCGATGCAGATGGGGATGCCACAAGCTATCTTCCTTACAAATTTGGTGACTCTAGCTCATAGTTTGTAAAAGGTGGGGAAAGGGGGGCTGGAGGCGGTATGGGTGGGCGTGGCATCCAAATTTTTGATGCAGATCTTTGTGGAATGTCAATTGCTATCTTCATACCAAATTTGGTGACCCTAGCTCAAAGTTTGTAAAAAGTAGGGAAAGGGGGGCTGGGGGCGGTATGGGTGGACGTGGCATCCAAATTTTTGATGCAGATCTTAGTGGAATGTCAATTGTTATATTCATACCAAATTTGGTGACTCTAGCTCAAAGTTTGTAAAAGGTGGGGAAAGGGGGGCTGGGGGCGGTATGGGTGGGCGTGGCATCCAAACTTTTGATGCAGATCTTTGTGGAATGTCAATTGCTATCTTCATACCAAATTTGGTGACCCTAGCTCAAAGTTTGTAAAAGGTGTGGAAAGGGGGGGGCTGGGGGCGGTATGGGTGGGCGTGGCATCCAAAATTTTGATGCAGATCTTTGTGGAATGTCAATTGCTATCTTCATACCAAATTTGGTGACCCTAGCTCAAAGTTTGTAAAATGTGGGGAAAGGGGGGCTGGGGGCGGTATGGGTGGGCGTGGCATCCCAATTTGTGATGCAGATCTTTGTGGAATGTCAGTTGCTATATTCATACCAAATTTGGTGACTCTAGCTAAAAGTTTGTAAAAAGTGGGGAAAGGGGGGCGAAATGGGTGGGCGTGGCTCCAAAACTTTGATGCAGATTTTTGGAGGTCGTTGCCAGCTATCTTCTTACCAAATTTGGTGGCTTTAGCTCCACAATTCTGGAAGATACACGGATTCCCGTTTTTGACGAAGCGTTGGGGTGGATGGGGGCGGCTAGGGCAGTATCAGTGGGCGTGGTATCCAAACTTTTGATGCAGTTTTTGGGGGGTCATCATCACCTATCTTGGCACCAAATTTGGTGGGTCTAGCTCAAAAACTGAGGGAGATATAGGCTTTTTTGACTTTAAAATGCGGGGGGTTGGGGGCGGAAAGGGGGCGTGGCTCCAAAATTTTTGATGCAGTTTTCTGGGGGTTGCTAATAGCTATCTTCTTACCAAATTTGGTAGTTCTAGCTGTAAGGATGTGCGAAATATGTGGATTTATCGGTTTTGAGTTATCGAATTTATCGATTTGCCAGCCCCCCAGTTATCGTAGAACCCCCATCTTGACACTTTAATTTACTATCCCATAGATAAAGAGAATTGGAAAGTTTCAAGTCTCTAGCTTGAAGGGTGTGGAAAAAAGTTGCGAACATACAGACGGACAGACGGACAGACGGACGGACACCATGACGGACATTGCACAAACTCAATATACTCTTTACCTTCGGTATCGAGTATAAAAAGCGAGCTGTCGATTTTTTTGAAAATATTTTCTGCATATATCAAGTTCTATAATAATCTCTGAAATCGTGTCACAGGAGAAATCTTAGACTCGCCAAATACATGCATAACATGACATGACAAATTAATATTTAATATGTATATACTTACAGTCAATGCATGACAAACTGCCTTAGCATGAGATGCCATTAAATGCTTGTGAACACCACGAAAATGCAGATTTGATATGCTGCCATTCTTGTTTAAAATTTTCTTACGTTGTTCTGCTGTTTCACTTAATGACAGCGTGGAACATACTTTTCTCACCTGGCGTGTCTCATGGCCAGCGGTACGGTTTAAACTTAAAAATTTAGAATAGTTTTCCGACATTTTGAAAATTATTACTAAACACAAATTGACCAAATTTAATTTAACAACTTCAAAAGCACTCTGCACCCTGGCTATCGTATACATATATACATTTTTGATGTTCACATAACTTACAGTTTATTTTGTTTTATTTAAGTATTTTATTTATTTTATTTTTTTTTTTGTAAAAATTCTTTTGAATGAATGTAGTATGAAGTGGAACGCTCGTTAACAATGTCAATGCCGAAAACCAAAAATCGAGCGATGTACATAAGCAAAATTCAAATAATCTCACTAGAAAATAAATATATAGAAGTGCTTTGAGTAAATGTTTTATTTTTGGAAAGAGAGAAAAAGCTCAATGATAATGAAAAATGTTTATACTCGAGTATGCTAAAAGGGTGTTGAGAACACTCAAATCAAATGCTTTTCGTGTACATAAATAATTTGGTACTTATATACAAATTAAGTAGATAAGTAAAAAGCAAACACCTTTGTAGAATATTAAAATATTTCGACAGAATGAATTTATACGTTCTAAAATCTCTATTTCGTTTACTTAATCATTGTAATAAGAGAGAGCTGGTATTTAAATGAAACTAAAACAAATATGCCTGCCATTAAAACACTAATTGCATCAAGCAAATTTAGCAATTTAAACATCAGCATCTTAGAGTGAGACGTATTCCATACGGAACATACAAAAATTTAATAAATTTAAAGTCTAATCATCAATTATCTACTTAGTGTCTTAAGTAAACAAAGATTCAAACTTAACTTTATTTTGTGCTAATGAATTACTCGTCTTGGTTAAGTACATGAAATAAACGAAGCGCTTTCGATATGATCGATTTATTGTCATGAAGTTTTGCTCTAGGAGCATTCATCTGCTACCGGTTGATTTCCTTGTAAACGAGACCGCTCATGGATCAAGAACCAAGATTTATGGAGCGTAACTGGAGCGCATGCAGCATTTGCATGACATTGCACTCCATTAATCGAAGTTCGATATAAAGTTCATATTATAACAAGTGGAAACGAAAGATTCTCCGATGCAGATGGGGATGCCACCAGCAATTTTCCTTCCAAATTTGGTGACTAGCTCAAAGTTTGTATAAAGTCGGGAAAGGGGTGCTGGGGACGGATTAGGTGTGTGTGGCATCCAAATTTTTGTTGCAGACCTTTGTGGATTGTCAACTGCGATCTTCATACCAAATTGAGTGACTCTAGCACAAAGCTTGTAAAAGGTGGGGAAAGGGGGGGCTGGGGGTGGTATGGGTGGGCGTGGCATCCAAATTTTTGGTGCAGATCTATGTGGAATGTCAATTGATATGTTCATACCAAATTTGGTGACTCAAGCACAAAGCTTGTAATAGGTGGGGAATGGGGGGCTGGTTGCAGATTGGGTGGGTGTGGCATCCAAATTTTTGCTGCAGATCTTTGTGGAATGTCAATTGATATCTTCACACCAAATTTAGTGACTCAAGCTCAAAGTTTGTAAAAGGTGGGGAATGGGAGGCTGGGGGCGGATTGGGTGGGTGTGGCATCCAAATTTTTGTTGCAGACCTTTGTGGAATGTCAATTGCGATCTTCATACCAAATTGGGTGACTCTAGCTCAAAGCTTGTAAAAGGTGGAGAAAGAGGGTCTGGGGGCGGTATGGGTGGGTGTGGCATCCAAATTTTTGCTGCAGATCTATGTGGAATGTCAATTGATATGTTCATACCAAATTTGGTGACACTAGCTCAAAGTTAGTAAAAGGTGGGGAATGAGGGGCTGGAGGCAGATTGGGTGGGTGTGGCATCCAAATTTTTGCTGTAGATCTTTGTGGAATGTCAACTGCTATCTTCATACTAAATTTGGTGACTCTAGCTCGAAGTTTGTAAAAAGTGGGGAAAAGGGGGTTGAATGGGTTGGCGTGGCTCCAAAACTTTGATGCAGATTTTTTGGGGTCGCTGCCAGCTATCTTCCTACCAAGTTTGGTGGCTCTAGCTCTACAACTCTCTTAGATACACGCATTGCCGTTTTTGACGAAGCGTTGGGGCGGATGGGGGCGACTAGGGCATTATTGGTGGGCGTGGCATCCAAACTTTTGATGCAGTTTTTGGGGGGTCATCATCACCTATCTTGGCACTAAATTTAGTGGCTATAGCTCAAAAACTGTGGGAGATATAGGCTCTTTTTACTTTATTTTGAGGGGGTGCTGGGGGCGGAATGGGTGGGCGTGGCTCCAAAATTTTTGATGCAGTCTTTTGGGGGTTGCTAGTAGCTATCTTCTTATCAAGTTTGGTAGTTCTAGCTGTAAGGGTGTGCGAAATATGTGGATTTATCGGTTTTGAGTTATCGAATTTATCGATTTGCGAGCCCCCCAGTTATCGCAGAATCCCCATCTTGACACTTTAATTTACTATCTCATAGATAAAGAGAATTGGAAAGTTTCAAGTCTCTAGCTTGAAGGGTGTGGAAAAAAGTTGCGAACATACAGACGGACGGACGGACGGACACCATGACGGACATTGCACAAACCCAATGTACTCTTGACCTTCGGTAACGAGTATAAAAAGCTCAATTAAGCGTGGTAATTGCATACAACCAACAAGAATTTATACATATTTAAATATATATACATATAAATTCGTGTTGATACAACACAATACAATAAGTTTAAGTTTTCTGATCGAAAATTCTACATCCAAAAATAACTCAACTCTGGTCACCACTAAGAGATTTACTATGTATATGTATTTGAAAAAAGCTGCTTGCTGCACTTAACAAGATGATGCCGTTCTTCAATTCACTTGTTGTTGTCACAAAACTTGGGTTTGGCAATTTGCTGCTGCCTTAAATATAAGGGGAGTTATTTTAATGCGCGATACAGAAGGTAAAAAGTATATTGGGTTTTTGCAAGGTCCGTCATGGTGTCCGTCCGTCCGTCTGTATATCGCAACTTTTTTCCACAACCTTCAACCAAGAGACTTGAAACTTTCCAAAGAGTGGGGTTCTACGATATCTGGGGGGCTGGCAAAAAGATAAATTCGATAACTCAGCTAAAAGTACAAAATTTGGTGAGAAGATAGCTACTAGCATTCCCCAAAAATCTGCATCAAAAATTTTCGAGCCAATCCCACCCATTCCGCGCCCAGACACCCGCATTTTGAAATCAGAAACGATTATATTCCACAGTTTTTGAGTCAGAGCCACCAAATTTGGTGCCCAGATAGGTGGTGATGACCCCCAAAAAACTGCATCAAAACTTTGGATGACACGCCCACCCATACTGCCCTAACAGCCCCAAGCCGCCCCAACGCTTAGTTAACAACGGAATTGCGTGTTTCTTTCATAGTGTTTGAGCTAGAGTCACGAAATTTGGTAGAAAGATAGCTGGTATCAACTCTCAAAGATCTGCATCAAAGTTTGGAGCCACGCCCACCCATAACGGCCCCAGCCCTCCTTCCGCCACCTTTTACAAACTTTGAGCTTGAGTCACCAAATTTGGTAGGAAGATAGCAATTGGCATCCCACAAAGATCTGCAGCAAAAATTTGGATGCCACGCCCCTCCATACCACCCCAAGCTCCCCTTCTCAGACCTTTTACAAACTTTGAGCTAGAGTCACAAAATTTATCTGGAAGATAGCAATTGACATCCCACAAAGATCTGCAGCTAAAATTTGGATGTCACGCCTATCCATACCGCCATCAGACCCCCATCCCCACAATTTTGCACAATTGAATTACGAAATGCAACAATACTTTCCGGAATTAAAACGAACTAATATTTTATTAATAAGGGCTTACATAGTTAATCAAACAAGTTTAAGATATGATCTATCACTAAGTTGTGAGGAGCCATATTCACGTATAGCGCCTCACAGAAGGCGTTTGCATTAATAGCCGCAGCCGGACCTGAGTTGCGGCGAATTCACATGCTGTCTCGCTCTGGCACAGGATGTCAGCGCTAAGGTACGTGTCTGGCACATGGGAGCCACAAAACACGTACCGTAAAAGTCGTGGCAAAGTGCCGTTGGTGTGTGAGCGGTGCATTCACGGGGTATAGTGATCACCGTCACACCAGCGGCAGGCGTGATCAGCAACGAGGAACCGTTGTTGCTAGGCGAAATTCACTGGAACGATCACGCCACCTTTGCCCTTGGCGCGACATTAGCAGCGCTGACAGGCCCCGGTCCAGCGAGACAGAAGAAGGGTACAAAAGGAGCCGCCTTTGACAGAACTGCAGTGAGTGCGAAGTCAGCGAAGTGAAAAGTCAGTACGGAGTCAGTACGAAATCAGTGAAAAATCAGTGCGATACATAAAGTGAACAAAGGATTCAGAGTGCAAGAATCCAACGCGAAAGGATAATATAAGAGTTAAAAGGACTCATATCGCAATAAGGACAAGTCAAATCGTGTCCTTAACAATTAACAAAACCCTTTGCTAAGAAATCAATACGCGGGAATTTATCAAGCCTTGTGGTGTGTTGCATTTGCAAAGCAGCCTCAAATCAAAATCAAGTTTCAGAATAGTGAGCCTGGCGAAGGACAGGTGAAGCTAAAGCCAGAGCCTGAGAATAGGAGAGACAAGGAGGCCATAGTAGAGCCTGGCGAATTTCAGGCGTTGCTAGCTAAAACCTCGTTTAGTAGGCGTAACATTGGCTCTGATTATTTGGTGCGACGAGAGCGCCAGTATTGCAAATAAATCCACGACACAAGGTCCGTACGATTTCATAAAACTCTACTAAGAAATATCACTTAAGTGTACTTATAAATTGTAAAGAACAAATGTGAAACTAGCAGAGAGTGCAGTTTAAATATATGTATAAAAAGTAAACCCAAATTGTGTTATTATTGCCGCAGCCGCAACAAATATAAATTTTTTGGCACGTACCCTCAGTACCGCGAGAGTTAGCCCAGCTAAAACCGCGTGACAACTTTAGGTTCGTTACAACTGGCGCCCAACTGTGGATCTACGGCAAAAATCGCATAGTTTTACTAATATAATACATATAAAAAAGTGACAATATGGTTCGTTGGTGGGTGTACAATTTAAAAAAGGATGCACTAGTGAAATGCGGAGTGGAATTCGGTCTGGAGCTTGAAGGCACTGTCGAAAATATGCGAAGACAATTCGGAGACTGGGTAAGTCACAATGAGAATAATCTTCCACACAGCGTTCGCATTAGCGAACTGGCGAAAATATATAGCCGACAGTTGCCGAATAAAGACCCCGAATTAATGCGCGAGGAAGGGGAGTACGAAGAGGAAAAGGAGTTTGCCGGCATAGACGTTGTGAGGCTGAGCATTCCTTGCACCAGCGCGGCGGCTCGGGCGCGAGATTTACAGGAATCTCGCCGATCGCCCTGGAGTGCAACCCAACAGCCAGTAGAGCGCAGCCACACCCATAGGCAGGAACAGACCAATGCAAGGGCAAGCGAATACCAAAAAGTAGCCAAACAGGTTCGAGAGTGGAGTTTTCGATTCGACGGACTATCGATACTTCTCGAAATCTTGGAGCAAGTGGAGTGGTCGGCAGATACGTATGGATTAAACTTAAATTTAATTCCAAGGGCGATGCCGGAATTACTAAAAGGAATGGCACTTAAGTGGTACATAGCTAACAACAGCTTTCAAGAATACTTCTTACCACGAGACTATTTTGAAAATTTTTACGATGAAGTACGCAGACGGCGGCAGGCTCTGGATGAGCCTTTTAAAGTCTACATGGTGGAAATGCAGACTCTGATGAGACCCCTGCGGCTCTCAACAGAGAAGGAAGTGCGTACCATTTACAGCAACAGCCTTCCTGACTTGCGCGGATACGCACGGGGGCGAGCGGGAGCCGCCAAGGTTCGCCCCGAGACGCTAGTCGGTCACCTGAAGGACGAAGGGACGCAATTGACTGCCACCGTATGGATCGGTGATTGGCAGCATAAGGCTACAGTCGATACAGGGGCTACAAGCAGCTTTGTTAGCGAAGAGCTAGCTTGTAGACTGAACACTGTAGGCCGGAGAAGCGTCGCAAGCAGACAGGTGAAATTAGCAGACGGACATAGCAGCAGGACAACAGAACAAATAACGGTCGAAACAAGACTCGGGCATCGCAGTTTGGAAATAGCGTTGCTAATTATGCCGGGTGTGATAGACGATTTGGTGCTGGGCTGGGATTTTCTGACTGGCATGGGCACTGTGTTGCAGTGTGCGGACTGGTGGTCACCATCCCAGCACGACGGCACAAGGTTGGAAAGCTGGAAGAGAGACTGTCGGTGGCAGTTGTCCAGAATACAACCGAACAAGACATAGCAACACGTGACTTCAGAAATCCACCTATTGAAAGCAAAAATCTACTGCGGGAGGTCGCAGCCTTCGAACACCTAAAGGGCACATCACAAATTACAGAACACAAAATTGTGATGAGCGACGACAGGCCTATAAAACAGCGTTATTTTCCAAAGAATCCAAAAATGCAAGCGGAAATTATCCAGCAAGTAGAGGAACTCCTTGCGAAAGGTTGCATAGAGCCATCCAATAGCCCACACAGCGCACCAATCGTGATGGTGAAAAAGAAGAATGGCAAATGGCGACTGTGTGTGGATTTTAGGCAACTTAACAGCCGATCTGTTAAGGACGCGTATCCATTGCCAAGAGTGCACCACATTTTGGACCAGCTACGTGAAGCCCACTTCATCACTAGCTTGGATCTGAAAGATGGGTACTGGCAGATCCCGATGTAGAAAGCGAGCCGACCACTGACAGCATTTACAGTCCCAGGCAAAGGATTGTATCAGTGGAAAGTAATGCCATTTGGGCTACATTCGGCACCGGCAACTTTTCAGAGGGCTTTGGATCGCGTTATTGGACCAGAGATGATGCCACACGCGTTTGCTTATTTAGATGATATTATAGTCATCGGAAGAACGCGCGAAGAGCAAATCTCAAAGAGGTATTTCGACGGCTGCCGGCAGCAAATCTGCGCATCAACGTGGACAAATGTGACTTCTTTAAAAAAGAGTTGAAATATTTGGGTCACAGAGTCACTGAGGAAGGAATTCGCACAGATTCAGAGAAAGTGGCTGCAATCGCAGAATTGAAGCCGCCAAGCAACGTAAAGGAGTTACGTCAGTACCTGGGCGTGGCATCATGGTACAGGCGCTTCGTACCAGATTTTGCGACCAAAGTAGCACCTCTGAACGCATTAATGAAAAAAGGCGCAAAATGGGAATGTACTGAGGAACGGCAAGTAGCTTTTGACACAGTCAAAGAGAAGCTGACTCAGTCCCCAGTATTGGCATGCTCGGATTTCTCAAAAACATTTTGCTTGCAGACGGATGCAAGTAACTATGGCCTGGGTGCGATATTGACCCAACCTTCGGAGCAAGGTGAAAGGGTAATATCGTACGCCAGTAGGACACTAAACGGAGCCGAACGGAACTATTCGGCAACTGAAAAGGAGTGTCTAGCCATAGTTTGGGGAATCAGAAAACTGCGGCCATACCTGGAAGGCTACCATTTTGTGGTTATAACGGACCACATGGCGCTGAAGTGGCTAAACTCAATTGAAAGTCCATCAGGCAGAATAGCGCGTTGGGCGCTTGAACTGCAACAATACGATTTTGAGGTGAAATACCGTAAAGGCAACCTCAATGTCGTAGCCTAGTAAAAATTGCAACAGAAGGGATTGAGGCAGACAACGCAAATTGCAAATGGATTCAAAAATTAAAAAAGGAAATCGCGCAAAATCCCAGGAAATATCCGGAATACATGGAGGAAAAAGGCAACCTCTACAGGCACATCCCACATCGCGCTGGAGGCGGAGATGTGGAAGCTTGGAAGCTTTGTGTACCCAAAGGTTAAAGGAAGGACGTATTACTGGAAAATCACGACGCAGCCACAGCCGGTCATTTGGGAAGCCGGAAAACGATAGCAAGAGTAGCGACACGCTACTACTGGCCAGGCTTATACAGGGAAGTACGCACATATGTGCACAACTGCGAAACGTGTCAACAATACAAGCCAAGTCAAATGGCAGCAGCAGGAAAGATGTTGACACAAATTCCTGAAGAGCCATGGAGTACCGTGTGTGCTGATTTTGTTGGCCCACTGCCAAGATCAAAACACGGCAACACAATGTGATGTTCGACCGTTTCTCTAAGTGGACTGAGTTAGTTCCACTGAGGAGCGCAACCACAGCCACTTTGCAAACGGGTTTCAGAGAGAGAATTTTGGCACGATTTGGGGTGCCAAAAGTTCTCATAACGGACAATGGAACACAATTTACGAGTAAAGCCTTCAAACGCTTTCTCGAAGAATTGGGAGTGCGACATCTGTCATCCTTTCCTAACATATCAACTACGAAACCCAAAATCAGTAAATCCACCCGGTAAGTTGGCTTAAAAAAAAATATAAGTGGCTCAGAAAAACAAATCTATAAGTAACCTAATCCTGCAACAAATGCGTTCTTAGTATCGAATGCATCAAACTACTCTCAGCTTCAAGAAAATGCAAAAATCATAAAAGAGCAATTGAACCCAATCCTTACTGTGCCGACTACGTCAGCTTTTCAATATTGTCACTAAAGTTGACCACATCCCAGACGGATGGAAAAAGTCAATCATCATAATGATACCAAAGCCATCAAAACTTTTTGAAAAATATCTCGGGTTAATCCATTTCTGAATTTCTTTAGCATAATCTTATCATCAAAACATGGAACTATTGAGCAGGTCAATCGTGTTAAATCATACTTCATTTGGTTAGAAGTTCTGATGCATAAGATCAAAACAACGCTCCAAAACAGAACCGCACTTCCGAAAGCAAAAGTAAAATGTACACCTAGACAAAAGACTTACATGACGCTGACACATTAAAGCTAAGAGAACACATTTTTAACTGAAAGCCAATAGCCTCCATTGGCTTATAAATCCTCGCTCTTCCCTTAGTCTAGACTGCAAGGTCCTGCTAAACAACTCCATTCTTAAACCAATCTGGACCAATGGTTCCCAGTTATGGGAGAACGCTAGCAATGGAAACATCGAGATTGTCCATAAAGCCAAGTCGAAGATCTTAAGAACCATCACCGGGGCTCCGTGGTATGTTCGAAACGAAAACATTCATAAAGGCTTAAACATCCTACCAGTCAAGGAGATAAAAGGTAATAATTTCCGAAGCAGTTTTTACCTTTGTTAACTCTAGCTGTGAAGATGTGGGACAGATATGGTTTTATCGAATTTAATTTATCGCTTTCATAAATTGCCTAACCCCCAGTGTGCGTAGCTTAAATATTTTAACTTTTTCTGGCTGGTCAGACAAATATAGACTAAATTATTTGCAAAGGTTCAAGTCTCTAGCTGAAAGGGTGTCGAAAAAAGTTGCGTTCACGTGGTTAAACGGACGGTCAGCATGACAGACATTGCACAAAACCAATATACTTATTAGCTTCAGTATCAGAGTACAAAAATGCGATACTAAGAAAAATACCATACTTACGTTCATACAAATTGCTGTATCAAAAACAGTCTCCGTTATTTCGTCAATGGGTAATAAATCTCTTTCGCTTTCGCTTTCTTCTATAGGAGCAGCACAACACATATAATTGTCATTTTTTATTTCTACTCCGTTGTCGGTACAAGATCCGTCTAAATCCTTCAGAACAACATTCTCGTCCTCTTCCTGTAATGGAGCCAGCGAAGTCTTAAAAACATTTTCATCAAATTGTGATTTCTGTCGCAGCAAGAAACCGAATTTTTCAAAGAATCCGTCATCAGTGTCTTGAAGTCTGCAAATATATGATTCTTTATTTGATGTTTTATCCATTTACCATTTTCTCTATTCTTACAAATATTATTCTCAACTACTTACATATATAAGTAGGGACCGTAACGGTTATAATGTTTTTAAAAACTATTACAAAATAAGAATTACTTATATTAGTTTATGAAAAAAATTCTTTTTATTGTCAAACTTAATATATTTTTAAAATCAAAATAATTGTGCAAGTATGTACAAAATTTTTTTTAGTAAAAACTTTCGTTGATTATACTATTGCAATGCCACAATTTTATTTCAAGACGACTTGGAGCGAAAACGAAATCGGTTATCGGAGGACACAGCAAACATTATTTTGCGCTGCGTACCAAAAAAAAGTAAAGCTGCAGTTTGTCACACAAACAAACTTTTTTCAACACCCTTTAAGCTAGAGACTTGTGTCGTATGCGCAGTTAATGATTACACTATAAAACTAAGTGCCCATTTACACGCTGAAGTTTTTTCGTGAATTTTCTCTCTGAATCTTTTGTTTGTAAGCAAGGGGAGAAGAGGGGTAAAATTTCAAGCAAAAATTCACTACTTGCAGAAAATAATATAATATATAATAAAATAATATTATTTTCTGCACAGTGCTACTTGTTAAGCCGTTAATTTTTCTTCTAATTTCGCTTTGCCTTATTCCGATCATGATACAATTAGACAAGGTAGTCCATTCGGCTGCCGAAGTCGTTCGGTTTTGGACCCCTAATTTCAGTGCTTGCCTGCTTGTCGAACTGAAAGGTTGTGTGCGGACACTTATTTTTCAGAGCTTTAACCCTTAAGTGCCAAGCAGATACGTATATTCTTTAGAATTAAGAGTTTAAACAAAAGAATGGCTGTTAAACAACGAAAACAAAGAATAATGGCAAACTCAAAACTAATAAAAACAAAATTATAAACACTAAAGCTCTTGTCATAACTAAGGAAACTTTTAGCCCCGTGCGTGGGTTAATCGACGCACTGTGTAGCCGTTTCACTCACACTCACTATTCAGAGCTCTTTCACTCGCACTTATATCAAGGGACTATGATTTTGCCGAGTGGACTACCTTGTATAATTGAACTATGATTCCGATAGAATGTAGACACAGAGTTGCACAGTGTTTGATGTGAATAATAAAGTTATCGATACGAAATATCGCACAAGCAAATATTAGCGCCAATAGTAAATACATTGTTTTGGTTAAAAAATTATTAATAGTAATGTTCACTGAATCCATTTTATTTACTTGTTACTTCTTAAATCAATTATATGTTAACAAATAATACAATCGATGGCAAAGATGTATGTTTATCGACCATAAATTTAAAGCAGAGTTGCATTTTCAAAGAAAAAATTTCACTGAAAAACTTCAGCGTGTAAATGCGACCTGAATTCCGAAGAACTTTCAAAACGGAATGAATTAAAAATTAATAGGGGTTTTCACACGCAACGTTGTTATTCGTTAAAGTTCTAAATGTATTTTGTTTTTGTAAATTTATCAAAATGCCGGCTTAACGAATAACACTTTAACGAGCTGGCAGCCCCGACAAATTACTTGTTATTCGGTAAAACATTAATCAGCTGTTTTGTGCTTTGTGTTTTGTCAGTTGTGTTGCAAATAATTGATTGAAAGAAGGTATTTAATATGATATCAGTTTTATTTATTTCCTTTTTATTAATAAAAGCTTTTGTCTTAAGTTGGAAAACATAAAGAAGAAGCGTGTATTCCAATAATATTACAACTTATATTTACCTTCAATCAACGTTATTCGTTGAATCGTTTTTTCAATCAAATGTTATTTATTTTAGATTTCTCACTTTTTTTAGGCATTTTACTCGTTTCGTGTGTTTCCGTGTCTTACTTGCAATATTAACAGCAGACGTAAAAAACGAGTCTTCACAGTTGGCAAGCTTTAACAAATTTAACGAATAAAAACGTTGCGTGTGAAAACTCCTAATATAAACTTTTCACTGAGTTATTTATTCGTTAAGCTTAGTACGCAGGAACTAGAATTATTTCTGATAGAAATTTACACATTATTTCTAGTGTGTATGCTAAGACCCTGTGTGCCCCTTAAAAATACCGGAAAAATCCCAAAAACGCAAAAAAATGGCAAAACGAAAAGGTGAAAGAGTAATACGGGCACACTTGTGTTTACATTTAATTGCCTGCATTTTAATTGAATTTTTTTTAAACAAAATTTGAATCCATATGCTTTGCGTGTGTAAGGTCCCAAATGGAATTGTTTTGATTAATTTTATCTTATCGTCGTTTAAAAATTGTTTAACACGACTTTTATCTTTTTGCCACTCAAAATTCCCTCCATTTCACAATTGACGCCTAGAAATAATGTGCTGCTAATTTTTTCTAGCAGAAATTAAGCTGTTCAATGCAATCCACACGATCCACTTCAATGTAATCGATGTGGCAACTCTCAAAATTTTTGAGTATACATTTCTAGCTGCTGCATACACTCATTAGAAATATCTCTAGAAATTATGTCCAGAAATTATTTCTAGCGTTTTTTTTATATGGAGTTTGACACAGCTAGAAATATTTCTAGTTCCTGCGTACTAAGCTTTAAACAACAATTACAATTTTTCACTTACGATTACAATCTGCTCGCTTTGTTCTTAAATCACAATTGAAGTGAATTTAAATTTTTTTGTATATTTACCAGATGACGACGATGACTGAGTAAATGAGTTCTTATGCTCGCAAAACTATTGATATTTCACTTTTTGCGAGGTAAAAGACAAGCCTTGTCGTTTTTTGAGTAATAGCATGTTCTTATGCTCGCAAAATTATTGATATTTCACTTTTTGCGAGGTAAAAGACAAGCCTTGCTTTTATTTCAGACATTTGCTTCATTTCAACTTCACGGCAAGCTTTGATATCAAGCTTGCTTTTTTAAAAACATCAAGCGCTTGATGCAGTGCTTGCTGGGTGTGAAGAATGTTGAAATGTATGGGTGGCAATTGTATTTTTATTCATTGACCTGCCCAAATAATATAATTTGAAAATTTCAACTACTGAAATGGTAAGATCGCAGACCTAACAAGCACTAATAAAACAATTTAAGCTACCATCTGAGTGTCTGCTTAATCAATTTAAATAAGCTTAGAATGCATTTTAATAAATATGATTAGTGTCCTTCCATTTAACTTTAATTTCATGTAACATTGATACTTTTTAAGAAACATACACACCATATGTATTTTGTATATTTACGTAAATAAAATAAATAATATTAACATCAAACATAAATGAACATTTCCAGAAAATGGTCCACCGCGACGAAAAAATTAAAAGTTGATAAACAAAAGTTTTTTTTTATACTCGTTACCGAAGGTAAAGAGTGTATTGGTTTTGTGCAATGTCCGACATGGTGTCCGTCCGTCCGTCCGTCTGTCCTTCTGTATGTTCGCAACTTTTTTCCACACCCTTCAAGCTAGAGACTTGAAACTTTCCAATTCTCTTTATCTATGGGATAGTAAATTAAAGTGTCAAGATTGGGGTTCTACGATAACTGAAGGGCTGGCAAATCGATAAATTCGATAACTCAAAACCGATAAGTCCACATATTTCGCACATCCTTACAGCTAAAACTACCAAATTTGGTTAGCAGATAGCTACTAGCAACCCAAATAACTGCATCAAAAATTTTAAAGCTACGCTCACCCATTCCGCCCCCAGCCCCCCTGCATTTTGAAATCAAAAAAGCCTATATCTCCCACAGTCTTTGAGCTAGAGTCACTAAATTTGGTGCCAAGATAGGTGATGATGACCCCCCAAAAACTGCATCAAAAGTTTGGATGCCACGTCCACCAATACCGCCCTAGCCGCCCCCATCCGCCACAACGCTTCGTCAAAAACGGGAATGCGTGTATCTTCCAGAGTTGTCGAGCTAGAGCCACCAAATTAGGTAGGAAGATAGCTGGCAACGACCCCCAAAGAACTGCATCAAAGTTTTGGAGCCAGGCCCACCCATTCCAGCCCCAGACCCCCCGCATTTTGAAATCAGAAAAGCCTATATCTCCCACAGTCTTTGAGCTAGAGTCACTAAATTTGGTGCCAAGATAGGTGATGATGACCTCCAAAAACTGCATCAAAAGTTTGGATGCCACGCCCACCAATACCGCCCTAGCCACCCCCATCCGCCACAACGCTTCGTCAAAAACGGGAATGCGTGTATCTTCCAGAGTTGTGGAGCTAGAAAGACCAAATTAGGTAGGAAGATAGCTGGCAACGACCCCTAAAAAGCTGCATCAAAGTTTTGGAGCCACGCCCACCCATTCCACCCCCTTTTCCACTCCATTTACAAACTTTAAGCTAGAGTCACCAAATTTTGTATGAAGATGGCAATTGACATCCCACATGGATCTGCAATAAAAACTTGGATGCTACACACACCCATACCGCCCCCAGCCCCCCCTTTCCCCACATTTTACAAACTTCGAGCTAGAGTCACCAAATTTGGTATGAAGATAGCAATTGACATCCCACATAGATCTGCATCAAAAATGCAGATGCCACGCCTTAGCAATAATGCCTGTTGATACCGGTTTTAATACTGGTAACGAGTATACCTCATTCGGTTGCGTCCGACCGTAACGTTTCCACTGTTGAATTTGGGTTCATTATTCTTGAGTTCATTCTCTTATTAAAGAAGTCCGCTTAGTAAGCTAGTCTGTAAGTGTGTGTGTGTGTGTATTTACAAACGAAGCAATACAGAATTGCACTAGACGAATGATAAATGTTGGATGCTCTTATAATGTTGGAAGATAATATGTTATAAAACAGTTTTTAGTTATTTCTCAATTGTGTGCTAACGCCAACCTTTGCTAATCAAAATATCCAATTATTGCAAATATATTCTATAACTACATATCCACAATAGCTCTTATATTTATTAGGGTATCCAACATTCATCATTCGTCTAGTGCATTTCTGTTTTGCTTCTTTTGTGAATGCATACAAACTCACACTTTTTATTATAGCTAAATTGAATTATTGTCAACCCATTATTCTCTATTATAACTAAATATATTAATAATTGCCAACCCAGAAATCCTGCTCCTACAAATAAATAAGCTTGTACGTAATAGTATTTTCTTTTGTGGTTGTTTGTGGGCATAACATAAACAGCAGAACCGCGTGACTCGGTCGTCTCAGTCGACTGCCTCTCTGCATCTATGCACAAACAAAACAAAGCGAATGCAAAACAACCGACACACGTTCGTTAATTCACGAGCGAGACTTCGTCTTTTACGACCACTTTTCTCTGCCGCAACACCAATACCATCATATTCGTTTTCAAGCAGAGACAATTGTTGTACAACAACCACATACTATTTCAATTTTGGACTGCCTATCTGTGTGAGTTACGGCAGCGACTTACGGCAGCGAATTAACGCAACGAATTAACGCAGCGAGGTATGCATGTGAGTTACGGCAGAGAAGTTTGATAGTGTGTGACTTTTAATAGTTACGCTACCGCGCGTATAGATGTTAACACATCAATAATACTTGAAAACAAAATGTATTATTGATGTTTGTAAAGAAATGTGCTGCCTATGCAGATGTACACACGCAGTCAAATTTTAGTTTTGTAATTGCTGGTCATTCATACTCTTTCAAATTTTTAACATTTTTGACAACGCAACTACTACACAGTTATGGAAAGTTGCGCAAAATTCCAAAAGTTTATTCAGTAGTGCACTTGTCGAAAACACAGACAAAGAAAATATATCTAAAATATTAAAAATCTCCACAAGCAGGCCCAGCAAAATATGTAAAAACGTACATGCATACAAATACTAACAAAGTTTTTCCGTTCTTGGTTGCCGCTGCTCTATTGGGCATTTTGCCAAAAAACTGGCATTTATTAATTCTTAACATGTCCTTAAATTTACTAATTGTTAATTCAAACCTCTTGTAAAAATGATTTAGTTGACCAATCTCGATGATTTTTTGCAACAATATTAGTATTATACAAACACGCTTAACTGCCAAAGTTGGACCTGATATGTTGAAGAAAAAAAACATATGTTTTATAAAAGAGGCGGTGACACGCTCATACTATAGAAATAATTTTCATTTGGTTCTTAAAACTTAACACAAAAAAGCAAATCAAACAAGTGGAAACGTTGCAGTCGGACGCAACCGACTGCGGTATACTCAATACCAGTATTAAAACCGGTAATAACAGGCCTGATTGCAAAGGCGTGCGGATGCGGCAGGTGTGTACGCTGCCTTAAAGATTCTCCGATGCAGATGGGGATGCCACCAGCTTTCTTCGTGCAAAATTTGATGACTCTAGCTCAAAGTTTCTAAAAAGTGGGGGAAAGGGGGCTGGGGCGGTATTGGTGGGCGTGGCATCCAAACTTTTGATGCAGTTTTTGGGGGGTCATCATCACCTATCTTGGCACCAAATTTGGTGGCTAAAGCTCAAAAACTGTGGTAGATATAAGCTTTTTTGACTTTAAATTGCGGGGGGGGGCTGGGGGCGGAATGGTTTGGCGTGTCTCCAAAATTTTTGATGCAGTTTTTTGTGGGTTAGTAGCTATCTTCTCACCAAATTTGGTAGTTCTAGCTGTAAGGATGTGCGAAATATGTGGATTTATCGGTTTTGAGTTATCGAACTTATCGATTTGCCAGCCCCCCAGTTATCGTAGAAACCCAATCTTGACACTTTATATTTTTTTTTTAAAAATGAAAAATATATATTTTTTTTTTTTTTTTTTGGGTGGGGGGGAGAAGTGTTTTTAAAAAAAAGAGGGAAACACACACCGAACAAAAAATTAAATAAATTTAATTTTTTTTTTTTTTTTTTTTTTTTTTTAATTTTTTTTTTTTTTTTTTAATTTTTTTTTTTTTTTTTTTGCTTTTCCTGGGTGGGCTTGCTTTTTTTTTTTTTTTTGATGGGTTGGGGTGGGGAAGGCCAACCCAAACAAAAACAATTTTTTTTTCTTTTTTTTTTTTTGTTTGCTGGTCCTATTTATTGAATTTTTTCTTGTGATTAGATTCAAATCTTATTAGTAAATCTTAGCTAACTGACTTTATTCTGAGGGCGCATCACTAAAATTAATCGCTGGGTTCGTATGTCGTTACGACGAAGACGTCTCGATCCCTTTAAGATTAACGAGGGAGATTAGGGTGCAATTAGTGCTTGCTAAAGCATTTTACTTTTTGGTTCCGCTATTTCCCCCTTCACTGGTGGGGTGTTTAAATATTCCACAAAATCTGTAGCTAAAATTTTGTTGCCATGCCCCCAAACTATGCTCAACGCCCCGCCACCCCTTTAAAAACGATAACGCATATATCTTTCACAGTTTTTGAGCTAGAGTAACCATATTTGATGGCAATATACATAGTTGGTGGCATCCCCAATAGATCTACTTGAGCCAATCTTTGAACGAAGCGTACACCCCTGCCGCATCCTTTTCCCTTTTCAATCAGGCCTCTTTGTACCCGTTTTTGAACAGGTATCGAGTATACCGCAGTCGGTTGCGTGCGACTGCAACGTTTCCACTTGTATTGTCGTTAATTAGGTTTGAGTTTGTTTGAGTATGAACTACCTTTCCAAAAATCGCTAACTTTGAGCACCTGAAGCTACCTATCTAGACAAACAAGTAAGAAGGCTCTTGTGGAGAAAGCCCTTTAATTAACAGCCAGTGCATGTGTTTTCCTGTATGTGTGTTTACACTCGTATACAAAAAATTCATGCAATACTTCGCTGCTGCATGCTTGGCCTAACTTCAATCTTCCATATCTTCGGTTTATTTTATCAAATTTCGATGTAATTTTCAAAGGTTTTGATTATTTACTAACTGTTTACTATCGGAAACGGAAAGAGAAAACGGACAGACAGACAGACGTGTCTTTACCTATTCGGCTGTTGATTCTGATCAAGGATATAAAGATGTACATACTTTATAGGGTCGAAAATATTTTATGCTGTCTTTAACGTACACTTCCACAAAACCATGATTTTTATCCACTCCACGGGCTCAGGGTATTAACCGATTTGAATAGAATTGTTTAATATTACTATCTGTAAGCATATTTTGTACATTATTTAAAATCGAAACAAGAAAATTCAAACAGAACAGACATTATGTAGGAATAAGAAACGCAAACTATAGATCATAATTTTTTCTTTTTCAAATACTTTTATGACATTCTGTATGTCATTTACATATATATTCTTGTTTACGTCTATTCTTTGATAAACGTAATGCACCTTTTAACTTAAACACTAATGTACGGACAAACAATCGTACATATGTCATTGGATTTTTAAATAGATAAAATTACCTATCTATTCCACACAATTGTACTGACTGAACACACTGTTGTTTTATAGATTTTAGTCTGTCGCGAAACTTCATTAGTTTTTAGGTTGCCTTTCTTTAAATATGCATAGCAAATGCCATAATCTAATATTATTTTAATAAAATATAAAATCACAAAAAAATAACATATAAACTAAACTAACAGCTTTTAACTTGACATATGCGTTTGAACTGTTTGAATGTAAGAAGCTTCAAACTAACGCAGCCGCAGTTACGGGCCAAAACACACCACCACACACCACCACACACAAACAGAGCATACAAATAAACAATTTTAGACTTCATGGCTCATGAGTTCAAGCAAATACATACATTTGTGAATAGCATAAACAAATACAGTGAGTCAAAAAAGAATTGGCGCACTTGAAAAATTGAAGTTCACTGTGCTATAACTTTTCTTAGAATAAAGATTCAACAAAATGGAAAATGGTAATCTCTAAACACATTTATTAATAAAATCTTGAATCAAAATATAAATTAATTTCATGTCTATATATATAACCTTGAATAGTTAAAAAATGCAAAAATGAGCATAAAAAAAGTATTGGCATATCCATTGCAACTCAAACACGATAATACTTTATTGGTACTCTTTTGCATTGAATAACGGCCTGCAAGCGTCTTTTAATACTATTTACATGTTTTGCAGTTTCAAAAGAGGTTTTTTTATTCCATTCAGCCCATAATGCCTCTTTTAGGGAATACTTTGGTGTTACTATGGCATTTATTTATTCATGTACGATGCTTAGGGCTACAGTATCGCAACTATAAATTTATGCACTAAGCACTATAGGTTAACATTCTTGAAATCAAACTTAGGTTATACATTAAATTGTAAAGGAATAATTTTATTTCTATTGAAATAATTCTACGATAGCTACGTTGTAAATTTTTAGTTGCCAAAATGTGCTTGAAACTTAATCTTAAATTGATGCTCGCTGGAGATGGATTTTAAATCTGACGGCAGGTTATTCCATAGCCGAACAGCGTAGATATAAAATTAAAACATTCAAAGCTCCTGCACAAGATAAGACGTGTCTTTTGGCTCGTTGTTTTGCTGAAACTTCCAATTTGTGCTATTAAGGCCAAATTTTTCAACACTTGGCATTAAATTTTTTTGAAGAATGTCTCGATAAATATGCTTATCCATTGTCTCATCAAGAGCTTTTTGATTATGATTACGATTAGCTTTAACTAACTTTTTTTATACCCTTAACCCATAAAATGGGTAAATAAGGGTATAATGGTTTTGTGCAAAAGTATGTAACAGGCAGAAGGAAGCATCTCCGACCCCATAAAGTATATATATTCTTGATCAGCATCAACAGCCAAGACGATACAGCCATGTCCGTCTGTCCGTCTGTCTGTCTGTCCGTCTGTATGAACGCGTGGATCTCAGAGACTACAAGAGCTAGAGACTTCAGATTTTGTATATAAGTTCTCCTATACCATGAGCAGAACAAGTTTGCTTCAAATTATTGATAACTATACTGGTTCCCGATATACACATGCGATCGATAACAACAAAATATCGAATTTGGAAAATGTAAAAATGAGGGTTGAAATAATGGGTAACTATAGAACTTTTCTGAAAATTTCGTCCAAATCGGTTAAGAAACACCGGAGATATCGAGTTTAATCGATTGAAGTGAAGTCAGTATACCAAAGTCTTATATAAATTTAATTTATTTATTGCAACTGGGTTCAGGGTATCTTCTAGTCGGGCTCTCCCGACTAGAGCCTTCTTACTTGTTTAAAAAAGGAGTCGATTGATAACGATTAGTTGCGGAACCTTCACGACTACTAATTGATTACGATTACAAATACTCAAAATTTTTAAGGGTCTATTTTGTTTAAAAAAATATAATCAAAAACTAATCCAACTACTTTTTATGATTATTTTCGATTATTAAAGTGCTAGTGGACCCCAACCACGCGTCGCTGTGGTGCTTTTTGATGTTTTCTCTAATAATATAACAGATAACTATTTAATTCATGAACCATTTCGACAAGAGCCAAGTCAGACAAGAGCCGTTCACCAGTGTCTCTTGAACGAACGGTCTGTGCTCAACCAAAAACTAATTTCGTGTTTCCCTTTTGCTCTGCTCATTCGCTGACCGTTTTGCAACGAGCGAAGAAAATAAAAGTCTTTTGCATCTGTATGAGTGTATATGCGAATGATCAGTGTCTTTTGCATCTGTATGAGTGTATATCAGTGTACGTGTAAATCACACTTGCTTTTGTGGATTCGGTGTGAATACAATGAGATGAGTCTTTTGTTTTTTCGCTCTTCTGCTGACCTCAATGAGCGAGCGTTCAGTTGGATCGCTCTCTCTTAGTTGTTGTTGAGTGAGCAAAACAAGAACCACGCAACTGAGAACAGTTAACCGAAAACCAAAACATAGAGAAACGAAAAGTTCTGTTCAGAGCGAGAGCACACGCGCATCGTTTTTTTCGGTTGTGTTCGCGTGTAGACCGCAAAACGAAAAACGGTTGAGAGTTATTTGCGAGCTATGGTTCTGACTATAACAAACTTTATTCTCTTGTCTCCTTGGAGGCCTCAACTCCAGTACTAAAAAGATCGATCCTTTTTGCTTTATCCAATCGTAACCACTAATCACTAATCTAATCTAACGCTGGTCTGATTGGGTTTTTCTGGGTTTTTCCCAATCCACGCAACAAATGTTGGACCACTAATTTTATTGTTGAACTTCCCAGAGCTTTAACGTTAACTTTATAAATATTTTACCTAAACTTACTTTCAGATTTATATATAATTTTATTTTACTTAATTTTAATTTAGATTTTTAACTTTATTTTAATTTTAATTAAATTGGATTTTATGTCAGCTGATTATAGTTGACAATAAACAAATAAATAAATAAATAAATAAATAATGGAATAGAACACAAAATACTTACTTACGCTTTCGCTGCATAATTCTTAGTACGTTTTCTACACTTCCAAAAAATACACTGGAATGCTTTTTTATTTACAAAATTCTATTTTAATAAACTCATTAAGAAAATATCTTGAAAGATAAGACAAAGTGGGCGTAGAAGCTTAGCGTGGCAAATTGTTTCACGTTTATCTTTATATATTGTACCTATGTGTTATTCTGATGTACAAGCCATATTATTGTAAAGTTTAATTAAAATCCATTAGGTAGTTCTTACGTGAGAGAGTAACAAAAATCCACACTTACAAACTTTCACGTATCCTAATACACATATCCCCCGATTTACACGATACTCGTTTTACACGATTTCGCTTTTACACGGTTCATAAACTAATGAAATTCGGAAAATTTCAACTTGGAATATTCTAGTGTGGAAGTTACATTAAACCAATCAAGAAGAAAAAGCTGATAGTTCCTAAAGTGATAGCGAATAAATTTCGAACATACCCTAATTTGTTAAGTTTCTATTTTTGTTTTAATTTTTAGATTAAGTTCACTACGACATCACGCCTTTTTTGGGCTAACTATATGTAGTTTAAAGTTTCCGGATATGTTTTACTTTTGTTCCATTTGAAAAAATGACTTAATTGAGCAGTTTTTTTTTTTTCGTTTCGCTATGTTAGGCGTAGATCTACTACCACTTACCTTCTTGAATTCACTTCGCTTGTTATCAAAGGGTTTCAGAAAAAAATGCAAACTGACGGATTTTAGTAAGGAATTTGATTCTGTTAATCATTCTCTGTTGCTTCAAAAATTGAATATTATTGGATTCCCATCAAAACTCTTATTGTGGCTTTCGGAGTACTTGTTTGGTCGAACACAAAAAGATTTTTTTAAATCGTCTGAACGATCTTCTATTTATAACTCTTTTGTATATATGTTTGCTGATGATGTAAAACTATTTTTCACCTACAATAATGCTTCTTTGTGTAACTTTCTAAAGTCGGATTTGGGTGCGTTGTCGGCCTGGTGTCGTTTCAACATACTCAATTTAAATTGTTCTAAATGTAAAGTCATGTCTTTTTGTAGAAGTATATAAATCTGAGAGTAAAGTTAGGTAAAAAATTTATAATGTTAACGTTAAAGCTCTAGAAAATACAACAATAAAACAAGTGGAAACGTTGCAGTCCGCTGCAACCGACTGCGGTGTACTCGTTACCAGTATTAAAACCGGTATCAACAGGCCTGATTGCAAAAGGGTATGGATGCGGCAGGGATGTACGCTGCCTTAAAGATTCTCCGATGCAGATGGGGATGCCACCAGCTGTCTTCGTTCCAAATTTGGTGACTCTAGCTCAAAGTTTGTTAAAGGCGTGGGTGGGCGTGGCATCAAATTTTTGATGCAGATCTATAAGGAATGTCAACTGCTATCTTCATACCAAATTTGGTGACTAGCTTATATAGCTTATGTATAAAGCGTTTTAGTGGTGTAGGGATCGTTAAACTCTTTCGACCACCGCTTGATGAAGCCAATGACATTTATGGCCTTATTGATCATACACGAAATATGAGAGTCAAACTTTAATTTAAGATTGAAAATACTCAGCAAATAGATCGGCTACTGCCTGATCCGAACTTGCTTTCGTATTATCAAGGTGAACTGAGGATGGCAAGCAAGAAGACTTACGTTTAGAGTTAACAAATTTATAAAACTGTTTAGGATCACGAAAAAAGTTTAATCTATAACGATTAAGATAATTATTATAACAAGATGTGTTAACAGAAAGAAAATTAGATTTTGCTATTAAATACAGAGATAAATCTATAGTAGTTCCCGGTTTTTAAATTTTTATACTCGATACCGAAGGTAAAGAGTATATTGGTTTTGTGCAATGTCCGTCATGGTGTCTGTCCGTCTGTCTGTCTGTCCGTCTGTCCGTCCGCATGTATGCAAGTTTTTTCCACACCCTTCAAGCTAGAGACTTGAAACTTTCCAATTCTCTTTATCTATGGGATAGTAAATTAAAGTGTCAAGATGGGGGTTCTACGATAACTGGGGGGCTGGCAAATCGATAAATTCGATAACTCAAAACCGATAAATCCACATATTTCGCACATCCTTACAGCTAGAACTACCAAATTTGGTAAGAAGATAGCTACTAGCAACCCCCAAAAAACTGCATCAAAAATTTTGGAGCCACGCCCCCCATTCCGCCCCCAGCCCCCCCGCATTTTAAAGTCAAAAAAGCCAATATCTTCCACAGTTTTTGAGCTATAGTCACCAAATTTGGTGCCAAGATAGGTGATGATGACCCCCCAAAAACTGCATCAAAAGTTTGGATGCCACGCCCACCGATTCTGCCCTAGCCGCCCCCATCAACCCCAACGCTTCGTCAAAAACGGTAATGCGTGTATCTTCCAGAGTTGTGGAGCTTGAGCCTCCAAATTTGGTAGGAAGATAGCTGGTAACGACCGGCAAAAAACTGCATCAACGTTTTGGAGCCAACCCCACCCATTCCACCCTCCCCCTTCCCACCTTTTACAAACTTTGAGCTTGAGTCACCAAAATTGGTATGAAGATAGCAATTGACATTCCATAAAGATCTGCTTCAAAAATTTGGATGCCACACCTACCCATACCACTCCCAGCCCCCCCTTTCCCCACTTTTTACAAACTTTGAGCTAGAGTGACCAAATTTGGTATGAAGATAGCAATTGACATTCCACAAAGATCTGCATTAAAAATTTTGATGCCACGCCCACCCATTTCACCCCCCTTTCCACACCTTTGAGCTAGAGTCATCAAATTGGGTATGAAGATAGCAATTCACATAGATCTGCATCAAAAATTTGGATGCCACGCCCACCCATTCCGCCCCCAGCTCCCTTTACCACACTTTTTACAAACTTCGAGCTAGAGTCACCGTATTTGGTATGAAGATAGCAATTGACATGCCACAAAGATCTGCATCAAAAATTTGGATGCCACGCCCACCCATACCACCCCCAGCCCCCCTTTCCCCACCTTTTACAAACTTTGAGCTAGTCACCAAATTTGGTATGAAGATAGCAATTGACATTCCACAAAAATCTGCATCAAATATTTGGATGCCACACCTACCCATACCACTCCCAGCCCCCCTCTTTCCACACCTTTTAGAAACTTTGAGCTAGAGTCACCAAATTCGGTATGTAGACAGCAATTGACATTCTATAAAGATCTGCATCACTTCCCACTTTTTACAAACTTTGAGCTAGAGTCACCAAATTTGGAAGGAAGATAGCTGGTGGCATTCCCATCTGCATCGGAGAATCATTAAGGCAGCGTACACCCCTTCCGCATCCGTACCCCTTTGCAATCAGGCTTCTTTTTACTGGGTTTAATAATGGTAACGAGTATACCGCAGTCGGTTGCGTCCGACTGCAACGTTTCCACTTGTTTTATATGATCTTGTCTTTGCGTTTTTCAATTTCGATTGTGCCCTCGTAAACCAAGGTGGTTTATTATCACTTGCAGAACAAGTGAGGGGAACACAGATATCCAAAAGCAGTTTAAGGTCCCATAAAATATGGCAATGGCAGTTTCTATATCACTAGAAGAATAGTGGTGAGGCTGCAACCGACTGCGGTGTACTCGTTACCAGTATTAAAACCGGTATCAACAGGCCTGATTGCAAAAGGGTATGGATGCGGCAGGGATGTACGCTGCCTTAAAGATTCTCCGATGCAGATGGGGATGCCACCAGCTGTCTTCGTTCCAAATTTGGTGACTCTAGCTCAAAGTTTGTTAAAGGCGTGGGTGGGCGTGGCATCAAATTTTTGATGCAGATCTATAAGGAATGTCAACTGCTATCTTCATACCAAATTTGGTGACTAGCTTATATAGCTTATGTATAAAGCGTTTTAGTGGTGTAGGGATCGTTAAACTCTTTCGACCACCGCTTGATGAAGCCAATGACATTTATGGCCTTATTGATCATACACGAAATATGAGAGTCAAACTTTAATTTAAGATTGAAAATACTCAGCAAATAGATCGGCTACTGCCTGATCCGAACTTGCTTTCGTATTATCAAGGTGAACTGAGGATGGCAAGCAAGAAGACTTACGTTTAGAGTTAACAAATTTATAAAACTGTTTAGGATCACGAGAAAAGTTTAATCTATAACGATTAAGATAATTATTATAACAAGATGTGTTAACAGAAAGAAAATTAGATTTTGCTATTAAATATAGAGATAAATCTATAGTAGTTCCCGGTTTTTAAATTTTTTTATATGATCTTGTCTTTGCGTTTTTCAATTTCGATTGTGCCCTCGTAAACCAAGGTGGTTTATTATCACTTGCAGAACAAGTGAGGGGAACACAGATATCCAAAAGCAGTTTAAGGTCCCATAAAATACGGCAATGGCAGTTTCTATATCACTAGAAGAATAGAGGTGAGACCAATTAGTTAGCTGAATAGCTGAATGATTCATAAGAGATTCAAAAACTTTGTTAATGAAAGACATAGCTCAGATTTTAAAAACCAAAAATTCTTTACGAACATTAATAATAAAAATATTTTTTTTTTTTGTAAATGTTATTTATTTTAGAGTAGGATAAAGGTTTGATGAATAATTTAAACATATTAAATATATAGGTAATAATAATTTATATGCATTTCTTATGATTTTCGCTAACTTGTTCATGATACATATGTCAAATCATAGTTGAGGCACGTCTATAAATGATATTCAATTGCTAAGCACACATTTAAAACTGTCTTTGTCATTCTCTTCACTTAAAAGGTTTCTGAAGCGGATGCATGAGAGAAAACTTTACTTACCAATTGCACAGTCTTAATATTTTAATGTCTTTGCCTGGAGCGACTGCCTGAGACGAAAAAGCTCTTTTGAAAGCTCTTGGAAGTTGCAACATCTTTAAATTCTATACTCTTAGTATTGACAAACCAATCCCAAACACTTTTTTATATATGAATTAAACCAAAGACTTTCAAATTAATTTAAAAGTATTAGATTAAATATGTTATTAATAAATGCGTGTGGAGAACACCATTTACCAATATGTTGTATTTTTTTTCGAGAAAAGTTATACATATGTAGCACAGTGAACTTAAATTTTTCAAGTGCGGCAATACTTTTTTGACCAACTGTACGTATGCACGTTAATACACCAACTCGAATGTAAGCCAATTTTGTTAACTCCGTTTGCTACCAACCCCTAACAACATATTACAAGTACACAAATGTTCAAACATGTGTACCAACATACAAAAAGAGTTTTTGTTCTTGTTTTACATGCTACCAACTGCAGAATACTCAGATACCAGTATAACAAGTAGGAAGGCTTTTTTGAAGAAAGCTTGACTTGGAAATACCCTGAACTCTAGACTCAATTATTGATATTCAGGCCTGTTCTACTTTTCGATTCCGAGTGAACTGCTCGGAATCGTTTCGATTCCGAGCGTTTTGCATTCCTACATTTCGATTCCGAGCACAAATGGATCGTTATGAAAACGAGTGACAATTAGCACTCGAAATGAAAACGATTGTGCTAATAAAGCAACTTATGTGTGTTTTTAAACCCTGTTACTATTTTTTACTTAATTTATATACTATTGGCAAGAACTTTGCATTGTCATTCGTAGGGCCTGCATATTATTTTTCATTTGTTTTTTTGTTTATAGTTGTACACTTAAAATTTACGTGCGGTGGCAAAGCCAAAGCGATTGGAATCAGTCTTATACAAAATAAAGAGTTGTCATGTTCAACCAAAGAATTATAAATGTTTTTAATTGTTGTTATTTACAAAAGATTTTTGTTAAAATAACTATAAAAACTTGATTCCTATATAAGAGACAAGTTTAGCTTAAGCAAAAACGAGTAATTACACTAATATAAGTAAACTAAAAATATCTGTGCTGTGTAAGGGCAGCCCTAATACTCGATAGCTATCGAGTATTTATGAGCTATCGTTGCGGTAAACAGCTGATCTCAATCATATATTCAAAATGTAAGTAAGCGAATTATTATTTGTGAACATTTAATTAGAAATTTTGCGTTTTTAGGGGCAAAAAACGAAACACAGACCAAGAAAATTTACTTTCTCAGGCGATTAATGCGTCTAGCGTTTAATTTAACCAAACGTTTTCTTTCTCTTGCTGCTAATAATATTGCTGCCGGCATTGTAAATAGCTATTTAAATGAACAACTGTTCTTATTTTTTTGCTTGATTTACACAATCAGCTGTTTGTATCGATAAAAAATTGGTATCGAAATTGAGTATAAGAAGAATATAAGTCGATCGAAATCTGGGAATGCAACCATCGAAATGAGAATCCATTTCGATTCCGTTTCGACTCGGAAACTAGAACAGGCCTGATTGATTATATTTGTATATTACAAACGGGAAAATTTATCGATAATTTGAAACTTATTTGTTTTTCCATGGCTTAAGAGAACTTGCTTTTCAAGTCGGAAGTCTTAAGCTCTTTGTTTACACTTACGGACGGGCGGACAGACAGCAAAAGACGACAGAGTATATACACTTAATGGGTGCGAATTAACTTCCTGTTGCCTGTTAAACAAGGTTGCACAAAACCTTTATAGCCCTTGTACCCATTTTATACGTTTAAGGCCTGTACGCAGAAGCCTGTACAGTTCCCGTACTGTAAAAACTTCATATAAAAAAAATGGTCTCGAACAGCTTCAGTACAGTACTTACATTTTAGGTCTGCAGTTCTGTTAGCTACTGCTGGTACGGTAGTGTTGAAATAGCTTTCAGCAGCTATTTACGGTTGTAAAAAATGCAACAACATGTCGGGCAAGAGCCGGCTTATACATTTTTCGGATAATATTAACAAAGTTGACATAATTCAGGCTCCAATAGAGCCATACTTATTGTTTTGGCAGTCAATGCTGCGCAAGAAGTATTGAATAAAAATATATTCAGGCCTGTTCTACTTTTCGATTCCGAGTGAACTGCTCGGAATCGTTTCGATTCCGAGCGTTTTGCATTCCTACATTTCGATTCCGAGCACAAATGGATCGTTATGAAAACGAGTGACAATTAGCACTCGAAATGAAAACGATTGTGCTAATAAAGCAACTTATGTGTGTTTTTAAACCCTGTTACTATTTTTTACTTAATTTATATACTATTGGCAAGAACTTTGCATTGTCATTCGTAGGGCCTGCATATTATTTTTCATTTGTTTTTTTGTTTATAGTTGTACACTTAAAATTTACGTGCGGTGGCAAAGCCAAAGCGATTGGAATCAGTCTTATACAAAATAAAGAGTTGTCATGTTCAACCAAAGAATTATAAATGTTTTTAATTGTTGTTATTTACAAAAGATTTTTGTTAAAATAACTATAAAAACTTGATTCCTATATAAGAGACAAGTTTAGCTTAAGCAAAAACGAGTAATTACACTAATATAAGTAAACTAAAAATATCTGTGCTGTGTAAGGGCAGCCCTAATACTCGATAGCTATCGAGTATTTATGAGCTATCGTTGCGGTAAACAGCTGATCTCAATCATATATTCAAAATGTAAGTAAGCGAATTATTATTTGTGAACATTTAATTAGAAATTTTGCGTTTTTAGGGGCAAAAAACGAAACACAGACCAAGAAAATTTACTTTCTCAGGCGATTAATGCGTCTAGCGTTTAATTTAACCAAACGTTTTCTTTCTCTTGCTGCTAATAATATTGCTGCCGGCATTGTAAATAGCTATTTAAATGAACAACTGTTCTTATTTTTTTGCTTGATTTACACAATCAGCTGTTTGTATCGATAAAAAATTGGTATCGAAATTGAGTATAAGAAGAATATAAGTCGATCGAAATCTGGGAATGCAACCATCGAAATGAGAATCCATTTCGATTCCGTTTCGACTCGGAAACTAGAACAGGCCTGATAAACTAGATTGTACTATTGCAGGGTATAGATTATTAAGGTGAATTTGCTTTGAGTCTTTTGAGTGCAACCGCCAGCAGCAGAGCGTTAGCTGTACTCAAACACAAAAGTAGCGCGCGAATCATTACTTTGAAATCAAGTGTACAAAACACAGTTGCATTTCCGATTTATTTACAAAAAACAATTAGCCTACCGCCACAATATGTGAATTTTTCAACACTTGTCGTTACAGTCGTAAAACTCATGTGTACGGTACGGGAGCTGTACGGGGCTCATGCGTACAGGCTTTTAGGGCATAACAAGTAAAAATTTTGCAAAGTACTCTGACACCCTGACACCAGTATTATAACTTTTTTTTGTTAAAGAAGGAAGGGTTTCAATACTATTTATATGCAAATCTTTGGGGGACGTCGCCCGCTATCTCAACACTAAATTTTTTAACTCAACAGTGGCGCCATTTATTTGTTTTTTAAATATACTTTTTAATTTGCTTTTGGGGGCGTGGGAATGCTTGTCTTAATTCTTTGTAGTCGCAATGGGCTTGCTTTAGCAACTGCTTTTGTAATCTTTGACCTTAATTTCTCAACAGTTCAAATAATCGTCCCGTGGTTAAATTATTTGTTGAATCAGCCAATTTCGACTTTCTTGTAAAATTTTAAAACTCTTCCATGTTTTAAGTTGGCCTTCTTCTTGCACGTCCGGTTTATGTGCTGGGTTCATCTTCTGTCAATGTATCCATTATGGTATCATTATTAAGCCAATCCTGGTGTTTGGAGTTGAATTTCTCAGTCACTCTGTTTGCTTTTATCCATCTTGAGTTTAGACTGGCATACATCATGCAAAGTTTATTTTTTATATTTTCGCTTTTCTGTTGTACATTGCCGAAGACAGCTTCTGTGAAATTTTTTAGTGTGGTTGACTTCCTAAACAGGTCAAATAATTTATGATAGTTGAACGACACGTTTTAAGTGTAATGAAGTACATACTTGTCTCGCCAACTTTCAGTCGTAGACTAATCGAGGGATTATGATTTTTTTCTATATTTGATGCGTACCTGGTAGTTTATTTGTATATCCTGTAGCTGCACCTAAATTTAAGGACCACGATTTGACAAAGGATCTCAAACAAGCATTACACAATAAGAAATACTGAAAAAATGGATAGTTGGTAGATATCGATTTACCTGGCCAATCGCCAAGCAAACAGTAAGAGAAATGTTCGAACGCTGGAAACACTTTCGTTTTTTTTATACAAAACTGTCAAAAATCAAAGTAAGGCCGGCCGCACACCGGAGCCAACAAAACGTCGTAAGACGTTTTTTTATGTCGAACCCAACATGAATCCATTGCTTCTTATGGCCGGCCGCACACCAAGACACACACCGACAACCAAAAACACATAATACTATTAGGTTTTTTTTGTCGGTCCAACAAAAAACGTTTTGTTAGCTCCGTTGTGCGGCCGGCCTAAAGCTTAACTGTTGGTATCGTTGGAAAGCTTGTTCCGTTGCGCGTCTATCAATCTAATGTGTTATATACATTTCATTCATGTTTTGAGATATATTTTACATATAATGAAAAAGTCAAAATCCAGATTTTCAATAAAAAAATTCCCTATTGTGGTCACCCCCCTTAATCTTGTTAAAATACACCCAATAAGCTAAAATAAAATGCCAAATCATTGATTTTTTTCAGGTTTTTGTTTTTATACTCTTAACCCATAAAATGGGTGCAAACGTATGTAACAGGCAGAAGGAAGAATCTCCGACCCCATAAAGTATATATATTCTTGATCAGCATCAACAGCCGAGTCGATTTAGCCATGTCCGTCTGTCCGTCTGTATGAACGCGTGGATCTCAGAGACTGCAAGAGCTAGAGACTTCAGATTTTGTATATAAGTTCTCCTATACCATGAGCAGAACAAGTTTGCTTCAAATTATCGATAACTATACTGGTTCCCGATACACACATGTGATCGATAACAACAAAATATCGAATTTGGAAAATGTAAAAATGGGGGTTGAAATAATGGGTAACGATAGAACTTTCCTGAAAATTTCGTCCAAATCGGTTAAGAAACACCGGAGATATCGAATTTTATCGATTGAAGTTAAGTCAGTATACCAAAGTTTTATATAAATTTAATTTATTTATTGCAACTGGGTTCAGGGTATCTTCTAGTCGGGCTCTCCCGACTAGAGCCTTCTTACTTGTTTACACTAAACTGTTCTGTTTTTTAGTGTGCCCTAACTTACACTGTTCTGCACTTTTCTACACCACCAAAAATCAAGAGCAGAAAAGTGTAGAACAACAAAACAGCTGTTTTGTGTCAGTTACAGTTATGAGCTCTTCAAATCAGTTTAACATTGCAAGTTTTAACAATAATACAAAATGTCAAACGAGTTTATTTTATAACTTTTTATACAATATGCAAGAGCCTGAAGTATATTCATAGCAGTAAGCAGTAGCTGCCGCACCCAATAAAAATAAAGGAAAGGCTATTTGGGTGAATTCAAGCACAAAATTCCTCTTGTAACTCGGAAATGCGTTTGAAATTCTTTATCCGTGTAGGTTGGAATAGTTTTTGTCAAATAGTCCATCACACAATTTCTTTTTCCTATCGGGAAATCTAACAATTGCAATATTAAAAAATCGTCTTCTTCATCGCCACATGGATCAGTGGAGCTTGCAATAATTTCATCATCACTGTCGTCATCAATTAACTCACTTATAGTGAAATTTTCATTGTTATTCAAACTCATCTTAGTCATGTCAGTCAGCTGTTGCTTCATTTGCTCTAACTTACACCTTTTTTGTGCGAAAGTAGTTCTACACTTTTTTACACTTAAAATTTTCAGAGTTGTATTTTTCGTGTTCTGTTCTGCACTGCACTAGCCTACACTTTCTGCTATCAAACAGACCTAATCAAGGTATACTTAAGAAGGTAGCCGCACTTGCTCGCTCACGACTTCTTACTAAAGGTCCGTTTCCAGTACAATAAAAAAATCCTGGCAGGAATTTGTGACATATTTTGGAAGCGTGGGCACAAGATTTTATAGTGTGACCATAGTCCACTAATTTGTGGTAAAAATAAGGCATTTTGCCTTATATAGCTTAAGAGATACATGGTCACACTGAGGCATCAAATTTAAAAAGTAAACAAACCCACAAATACAAAATAAAAACAAGTGGAAACGTTGCAGTCGGACGCAACCGACTGCGGTATACTCGATACCAGTATTAAAACCGGTATCAACAGGCCTGATTGCAAAAGGGTACGGATGCGGCAGGGGTGTACGCTGCCTTAAAGATTCTCCGATGCAGATGGGGATGCCACCAGCTGTCTTCGTTGCAAATTTGGTGACTCTAGCTCAAAGTTTGTAAAATGTAGGGAAAGGGGGGCTGGGAGCGGTATGGGTGGGCGTGGCATCCAAATTTTTGATGCAGATATTTGTGGAAAGTGAATTGCTATCTTCATACTAGAGGTGGGCACGGGCCGAGCTTTTATCGGGCACCCGCGGGTAACCGTGGGTACGGGCTGAAAAATCATATTTCGGGTTGGGTGCGGGCGGGTGTGGGTTAGTCCGTTTAACCCGCTTTACCCAAAATAAAGTTAGTAAATATATGTATTGGTAAAAATTCTGGTAAATACTTAAAAGTTTCCTTTTTTTGTAACTTTGTGTACAAACCCTCCGTTTAGAGAATTAAGTTTTTTATCAGATGAACGAAAAGATCATGTTTTAGAAACAATGAAATGCATGATGGTTGAATATCGCGAAACGTTAAAAGTCAATCTTGATGACTCGCAAACTGAAAACTCTTCGCCAAACACGAGTCACGAGTTTCAAGAGTTTTTTGACACGCATCAACCAAAAATACTAAAACTTGACAAAAATGCCTTTGATTCAGAAATTGAAAAATATTATGCCACAACTTCTCATTCAAAGTTGCCAATTTTAGAATTTTGAAAACAAGCAACTGACCTCAAAATATTGCAAGTTGTGGCTAACAATATATTATGCATTTCTGTTAGCTCTGCGACAAGCGAGCGAGTTTTTTCTTCATCTGGTAAAATTCTCAATGACACAAGACTTTCAGAGCGAATATGGACAATCTTCTTTTTTTGTACGCAAATATGTAATTTTATTTAATAAAAATAAAAAATTAAGTTTATGAAAAAAGTTCAAAATTTTTCGGGCGGGCGGGTTGGGTTCGGGTATGATATTTTTTTTTGCCATCGGGTGCGGGTTAAGATTGGCGCTGCGGCTCATGGGCTGGGTCGGGTCGGGCGCGAAAAATTAGGCCCATGCCCATCTCTACTTCATACCAAATTTGATGACTCTAGCTCAAAGTTTGTAAATGGTGGGGAAAGGGGGGCGGAATTGGTGGGCGTGGCTCCAAAATATTGATGCAGTTTTTTGGGGGTCGTTACCAGCTATGTTCCCACCAAATTTGGAGGCTCTAGCTCCACTACTCTAGAAGATACACGCATTCCCGTTTTTGACGAAGCGTTGGGGCACATGGGGGTTGCTAGGGCGGTATTGGTGGGCGTGGCATCCAATCTTTTGATGCAGTTTTTTAGGGGTCATCATCACCTATCTTGGCACCAAATTTGGTGGCTAAAGCTCAAAAACTGTGGGAGATATAGGCTTTTCTGATTTCAAAATGTGTGGGGGCTGGGGGTGGAATGGGTGGGCGTGGCTCCAAAACTTTGATGCAGATTTTTGGGGGTCGTTACCAGCTATGTTCCCACCAAATTTGGAGGCTCTAGCTCCACTACTCTAAAAAATACACGCATTCCCGTTTTTGACGAAGCGTTGGGGCACATGGGGGTTGCTAGGGCGGTATTGGTGGGCGTGGCATCCAATCTTTTGATGCAGTTTTTTAGGGGTCATCATCACCTATCTTGGCACCAAATTTGGTGGCTATAGCTCAAAAACTGTGGGAGATATAGGCTTTTTTGACTTAAAAATGCGGGGGGGCTGGGGGCGGAATGGGTGGGCGTGGCTCCAAAATTTTTGATGCAGTTTTTTGGGGGTTGCTAGTAGCTATCTTCTCAACAAATTTGGTAGTTCTAGCTGTAAAGATGTGCGAAATATGTGGATTTATCGCTTTTGAGTAATCCAATTTATCGATTTGCCAGCCCCCCAGTTATCGTAGAACCCCCATCTTGACACTTTAATTTACTATCCCATAGATAAAGAGAATTGGAAAGTTTCAAGTCTCTAGCTTGAAGGGTGTGGACAAAAGTTGCGTTCATACAGACGGACAGACGGACAGACACCATGACGGACATTGCACAAACTCAATATACTCTTTACCTTCGGTATCGAGTATAAAGAAAAGATGAATAGTGCGAATATGCTTATTTCGTTGTTGGTATCATATGTTGTTGCAGTGCCAATACTTTTAAACCCGTTTTTCAGTTTTCCTTTCCATTATTATTTATAACTTGTCGTTTTATAAATGTTGGTTGCTATCCTGGGCACAAAAATATATATGATTTGGTATTTCCTGCGCCCAGCGCCAGTGTGTACATATTGTATAAATCGATACTATCGATAAGCAGTTTAGTATTTTTTGCTACGTTGCTAGATACCTAGATCACACGCAGCCAAAAATAAACAATTCCTGCTGCGACGATTTTGTATGGAAAATTTTTTTTTTGCTGTACTGGATACGGACCTTACGTTGCTAGATACCTAGAACACACGCAGCCAAACAAAAACAATTCCTGCTGCGACGATTTTGTATGGAAAAATTTTTTTTTGCTGTACTGGATACGGACCTTTAATTGTCAAATTGACAGAAGAGAGAGAGAGAGAGAGCGAGAGAGTAATGAATTTGCTCGCTTGTGTCACAAGCTATACATATACATATGTGAGTTTTTTGCTGCAACTATGACCAGAATGATTTAATAAATATAACAGAAGATATTATAAATTTTAATTTATGTTTATTTATTTTTTCCTTTATTATAAAATTCATTTCAAAAGTAATTTGGCATACAGAGCAATATGGAGGCGCCATTGCAAAAATACATAAAGTCTGTAGCACAAGAAGTTTAACACGAAAAAATCGTCCGCGGAAATGCGTCGCTCACAACTGCTGCTAACAGACTGACAATTTAAGAGGTGAAGAGAGAGCGAGAGAGTGAGCGCGAGTACCTTCTTAAGTATACCTTGGACCTAATGATACGCAAAATGGAGTTCACGAGCTAAGCGTATCATCGATGAAACATGAATCGATAAAACGATGAAACGGAGTTGCAGAACACCCCAATAGTTTTTACATATTTTACTGTTAAATTGCAGCATATGAAAGAGATTGAAAAAACGAAAAAGAAAAAATTTATATTAAAGCGCGTTAAAAAATTATGCAAGAATATGTAAATAAAAAATAAATAAAAATTTAATAATTTAATTTAATTTATTTTTTATTGTAGAGTGGGATAAAGCTTTCTTGAATAAAAATAAAATATATAACATATAATTATTTAAATAAATGTTTTATGAATTTTTCTAGCTGTTTTATAAATCGTCAAACATAATAGTAGAGACGGGTCAATAAACGATATACAATTGCCACACACACATTTAAGGGTGCTGCATATGCATAGATGTACACACACAGACAAATTTCAGTTTTGCAGTTGCTGGTTATTCATACTTACTCTTTAATATTTGTAATTCTCTGACACTAGAAAAAAATTATGCCATCAGTTATGTGGCAATGCGCACGAATTCCGAAAGTTTATTTAGTAGTGCACTTGTCGAAAACACAGAAATAGAAAAATAAAAAAAATCAATGAGTGTTGGAACTTACATGTTTGTTGGCGTGTTTGTACCTGTTTTATTGCTATGAGCACGTTTTCTTGAACAAAAATAATATTTTATTGAATTTGGGTTTACTTTTTGAATTTGGGTTCATCATTCGTCAGTTCATTCTCTTCCCGCCAGTTCACTTTGTAGTCAGTTCCAAAACTCCACTAGTTCTCAACTAGTTATTTTGCAACTAGTTCTCAACTAGTTATTTTGCAACTAGTTCTCAACTAGTTCTCAACTTACTATTTTGCAACTATTTCTAAAGTAATGCGATTGGTAGTCAGTTGTAAAACGTTTTCACAATCTTTATGCGTTGACTGCTCTCTTGCTCTCCTTGCTGAAAACTATTTGACAGAGCAATTGCTTTGCTATGCCTTAGCGAATGTAGATAGACAAAGAGAGAGGAAAAGAGTTAGCGAGCACATTTGCAAGCTGCAGCACAACACCGAATTATATGCTGTAACTGTTTGTTATCTCTTTGTCTTCGTTAATATTTACCGGTTGAATTTTAATTTCTGCGTTATGCGTTTTATGCTTGGCTTATTTTTGCCAGTTTTAGTGCAATTGTGATCACGCTGTGCTGTGCATTTTAAAATTTTGTGAATAAAAATCTTAAAACAATTAAATATAAACAAAAAAATATAAAAACAAGTGTATAAAAGTTCAACAGTTCTACAAACAAAACAACAAAAAGCTTTTAAATAAACACATAAAAAGTTTAACAACAACAAAGGAGTCAGCAACAAAAAGGAACCACATAAATACATAAAAACATATATATTCAACAAATAAATAAAAAAAAACGAGAAGTACCTAACTTTATTATTTACCTAACTTTTTCCATATATATATACAAAAAAAAAAACATGATCAGCAAAAGGCATATGAGGCGTTTGGTAAAAAAAGTGAGAAGAACATTTTAGTAGAAGCTGTGGCAAGTGAAACAGAAGTGTGCAGTGTAAAAAGAAAATATGTATATATATGAAATTAATTAGATAACAAATTCACATATTGTGCATAAAATAATTTAATTCAGTCATTCATTTTATTTTCAGAAACAAAACTGCAGGAAAATAAGCATATATTCATAATTTCTTACAGAAACAGTGCAGAAGGAGAATTTGCTCTTGCAGCAGGAATGCGGAGCTTTGAAAAGTACAAAACCCTTATGCTTTATTAGAATTTCAGACATACACATATTAAAACTTCTTTTTTTTTTTTTTAATATCAACTCAACGTGGCTTTAAGTGCGATTGCTGAGCAAAAAGTCATGCTGTCGCAATTGCTGCGGCATAAGACGTTGGACAACGTGTACCGCACTAAATTTCCTCTGGAGACCGAGGAGCACCTTAGCAACCTCAACAACGAGATAACAGAGGAAACAAGAGATTACTATGTGAGTAAATATAATAATATCTTTTAATTCTCATTGCGTTTACTTATACATTCTTTCTGCGTTTTCTTACACATTTTAGATCAAGGCTGTAAAATCCATAATACAGCCGCTTGAATTAAAAGGGGCTGCAACGTGTGCTGGCGGACAATGTTATACAAGCATACAACATTTCTGGCACCCACGGGAAAAAGTCATTAAAAGTGCATACTGTGCTATTAGGTAATAGTTTATAGACCCCTTGAATGTATACTTATTTTAGACCCCTTGAATGTATACTTATTTTATAAAAAACAATAAATTTATATCTTTCAGCTTCAATACCAGAGGGGGACAAACCTCCAGAAGAAAGCTGAGGGCGGCTATTCAAGTGCAGAAGAAGCGTTAAAAATATATGCGTTGGCAAAAAAAATTTGCCTACTTCACCAGAGGTGTAAACATGTTTAAAAGAAAAGAAAACAAATGTTTTGTAAATAAAAAAGAAAGTTGTTGCAATGAAGACGAATTTTTTTTATTTGTTTTACCAATATTCTTATTTATTTTCAGCCGAAAAAAATAATTCACAACTTATTATTTTGAGTCAAAATTAAAATTATTTGCAATATTGTTATTTAAGTAGTTAATTTGCAACTAGTTCAAGTTTTGACCCAAAGTAGTCAGTTGGCAACTAGTTCTAGTTTTGACCCAAAGTAGTCAGTTGGCAACTAGCTCTAATTTTGTCCCAGTAGAACTAGTTCAGAACTAGTTCAAGGTAATGCTAAGCAGAACTAGTTGCCCTCCTAGGACATCCCCATGTAAAAGTAAACAGTTGCTAGCATTGAAAAGCAATCGAGCGAGACCCGTCATTTCCACTTTGCAACTAGTACTAGACTAGTTCTGAATTAGTTGCCAATACTGGCGGGTTATTAAAGAAGTCCGCTATGTAAGTCTGTAAGTGTGTGTGTGTGAGTGTATTTACAAACGAAGCAATACAGAATTGCACTAGACGAATGATAAATTTTGGATACTCTTATAATGTTGGAAGATGATATTTTATTAAACTGTTTTTAGTTATTTCTCAATTGTGTGCTAACGCTAACCTTTGCTAATCAAAATAATCATAATCAAAAAATAATATGCAATTATTGAAGATATATTCTATAACTTCACATCCACATAGCACTTATATTTTATCAGGGTATCCAACATTCATCATTCGTCTAGTGCATTTCTGTTTTGCTTCTTTTGTGAATGCACACAAACTCACACTTTTTATTATAGCTAAATTTAATTATTGCCAACCCATTATTCTCTATTATAACTAAACTAGCAAAATATAGCAAAAGTTGTCTGGCAATTTTTTTTGGTGGCATTTTACTGATGAAATTTCAACTGTTTTCTTAATGAAGCACCTTCTGATACACGACTTTTTTCGTTTTATTATCAGGTGCAAGAACAAATAATGCAGATGCTCTGCCGACCCGTGAACATGCCACATATAATAGTCCATGGGTAAAACATGGGTTTTCTTGATTCAGACCAAAAACTTTGTTGGAGCGTTAAATGTGCGTTCGTGTGTTCCAGATGGTATTTTATCCGCTCTGATCACGACTTTGTAGTCATCACTGGGCATGCACTCCAAAGCACTCTTAAAAAAAAGATAGCTTTCAGTGCCGGCTTTCTTTTGACATGGTCTACAGGTGTTAATACCTAGTTTTGGATAGTTCAGAGACAAAAATTAAAATACCGTTTTCCGACCTTAACTTTTTAATATTCCAACGCTTATGTAATTGAATTATTCCAATATTCAGCAAAGGTAAATAAATTTTTTCTTATTCGTTTTATCAATGTCTTTCATATTTCGCAATAAAACAATTTTTTTTGACGTATTCGAGAATGAAGTCTCAACACAAAAAAGTTGTTGTTGTAATAAGAGAGTTTCACACAGGGGTGTGCCAGCCATCAAAACCAACCGAATTCCAACCTAAAACCAACCTCAAGCTGGTTTTAGGTGTGCCAGAGCAGAGTTCGAGATGGTTTTGAAATCTCAACAAATTTGGTCAGAGATTTGGTTAGTTTAAGCAATATTAAATGTCTAATGCATAACAAGTGTTACTTTTTCGAAAGGTAATTTTAAGCTTAATTGCATATTGCATATACATTCGAATTTTATAAATATTTTAATTCATGATTTTCGATATTAATAAATCTCTAACAAATCTCTAAGACTATTTGCCGTTCCATGTAAGCGTGCAAAACCGTCCCTAACAAGAGAGGTGCCATCTTGTTCGTTTAACAAAAACTATTATTCGGAGTCTTTAATAGGTCAATTTAAAAGACACTTATTTGTGGCAAATAAACATAAAAAAATCTTACTTTTAGGTAACAAAATTGCATGGTTGAGCAGTGGAGAGTTTGTTGTAAATTTAACAAAGTTATTGCAGCAAACCTTTTTTATAAGGTGGCAGCTTTTGCGGTGTTTGTTAGGTGTGTGAATGTCTACAGTAAGAAGAAGAATTTAATTTATGGCAAGTCATTGTGCCGCCAAAATGTAAGTTGAATTAAAATTGCATTTAATTCTTTGCATTGCATTTATTTTATTTTTTTGAGTTTTGAATGAATCTGTAACAAATCTCTAAGACTATTTTCACGAAATACGTAGAACAGCTGTTCGAGCAAGCTATCACGGCAGGGCTGTCAAGCAACATTAGTTACTTGGCGGGCAAAATATTAAATATTTATTTTATATAAGAATTACAAGAGATAAGACCTAACATATTTTTATTTTACTATTTATTAAATTTAACACTAATGCCCTGTGGCCAACCTTGAAAACAATGACTAAAATAGCAAATACATTTTAGGCAATTTTTCTTTTCAAAGGTAGCAACTCTTTTTGGCCATTTTCGTTTTACGTATTTGCTCCGAAAAATTTTACCGAAAATTGAAATCTCCCTAACTTCTGGCACACCTACGGTTTTGTTTTAGAGATTTGAAAACCTGCTCGAGCCAAAATCTCTAGAGATTTCTGGCACACCCCTGATTAAGAAGTTTGGTCATAATTAGATTTTTTCAAATGTGTGTTTCTTGTGTATATTAGTATTAGTGATGTAAGCAATAAGTGTGAGCGAGTGCGATAGCTGATAGCATGTGCATATGGATTTGATTCACTTGCACTATGCGTCTCAGCTCAGCAAACAATGGATGGAACTATCAGACAATACTATCGCTGGCACTATCGAGGGCAGGAGTGGCTATCATATAAAATCATATAAGCTAACGGGAAATAAACTATCGATAGTGTTGACTATAAGAAAGTTCGTCTCCACGGTAGCAGTTTTGATTTTTTTTTGATGTAAGGCATAAATATGCATTTCAGCTTTTTTAAATGTTTAATATATTTAAATTTCAAATCATATAAATACTATGTTTACTTTCATAATTTTTGTTGCACAAACAGACGTATTTTACGGTTAACCTATGCGCCCGTGCGATCTAACACAGCCTGAAAATTTTTTTTTTTTTTCAATATTTTGGGATTTACATTCAAAAATGTTAAAACCGTGCTTTCTTGTAAACTGGACACTGTCGATGTTTCACAATTGAACACGATCAATTGTAATCAATATTTTCATTCAATTGTATCGATGATCGTGTCATTTTCATATACATGTATCAAAATGAGCGCGCAACGAGAAGACGAACATTCGCAACAAAATTTGTTGGCCGCGATTAAATTGGTTATATTGAAATTCATAATTAATTTCATAATAAATGGTTTTGATGAAAAAAACCCAAAATAAAAGAATTATTAGTTTGTTTAAATATTTCGCGCCATTTAAATAAGGTATGTGAGCAATGTTGAGCGTGCGATGCATAGATCGGTACGTACTTCGATATATCGATGCATTAATTGCGATACTGCTCATTACGAGTAATAAAAATTAATAAAATAATAAATTCGTTTGATTTTCATTGATTAGTTGCATAAAAAACAAAAACTTACATATAAACAATGGTTTGGAATTTTATTTTATTTTATTGGCTGCATTTTCACAAGATAAATGGTGGTGACCACCTTAGGGGCACTTTTTTGAAAATCGTGATTTTGAGTATTTCATTATATGTTAAATATCTCGTTTAACATGAATGAAATGTGTATAATGCCTTAGACCAATGTGCAATTGAACAAGCTTTCCAACGATACCAACAGATAAGCTGTACGTTGATTTTGGACAGTCTTATGTCACAAAAACCAAAGGTGTGTCCAGCATTAGGGCTTCTCCCTAATTATTAAACGCGCAAAAAACGAGAGACGGCCGTGATTGATAACTTCGAGGGCAGAGCGAATTATGGTCGGAAAGATCAATGAAAATCCAACTCTTTCGACCAAAATGCTTGCCAACGACATAAAAAAATAATGTGGCCTAACCATATCACGTGAATGTGTCAGAAAGGCTGATAAAAGAAACGACTTTTCATCTCGATGAGCCTGAAAAAAATAGTTGATGTCGGCGGAGCATGTTAAGAGACGTTTAACTGTTGCCAGGATTCACGTGGGACAGCCAGATTCTTATCGGGACGACGTGGTGTTCTACGATGAATCAAAAATGATGCTATACAAAGCACTTGAACCGAAAAATATTAAACCCACTGTAAAGTTTGCAAAATTGTCCGTGATGATTTGAGAGTGCATCTCAAGCAAATGAGTTGGAGAATTGTGCTTCATCGAAAATTCTATAATTCTTTTCAATAATTTTGAATTAGCTAATAGTCTTTGTTTTTAGTTTTATATAAAAAGTTTTTTGTTTAAGTTCTTTATTCTAAAATATATTCTAATATTAAATTAAAGAGTTTTTACAGTAGCTCATTTTTTTTGTGTGCCCTTAAGGGTTAAATGCTCAGAAAAAAATCGTCCGCGCACAACCTTTCTCTTCAACAAGCACGAACGCACTGAAGCTAAGTCCTTTAATCGTGCTAGAGTCGGCCAGCCGACGAGACCACTTTATAGTTATTCCATCATGGTTCCGCCCATGATACAATTACACAAGGTAGCTCACTCGGCAAAATCATAGTCCCTTAATATAAGCGCGAGTGAAAGAGCGTTGAATAGTGAGTGTGAGTGAAACGGCTACACAGTGCGTCGATTAACCCACGCACGGGGCTAAAAGTTTCCTTAGTTATGACAAGAGCTGTAGTGTTAATGTAATTTTATTTTTATTAGTTTTGAGTTTGTCATTATTCTTTGTTTTCGTTGTTTAGCAGAAATTCTGCCTCTCTTCGCGGAACAGCAGTCGAATTCAGTCGTCTTCTTTTCAGTGGCTGCCCTGCGCCTGATAACGACTTCCACTGTGAAGCACTGAAATGTGTATCGCAAATTTCGGAGCTCTCCATAAGGCTACAGCCCAGAGACTGCTCCCACAAAGTTCTCTTCACAATACATTTTGGGTCATTCACAAACTTTACGCCTAGCACGTGCCTGCGACAACAACTGCAAAAAGACATTTTTCTGCTTGGGACACAACCTTTCAGTTCGACAAGCAGGCACGCACTGAAATTAGGGGACCAAAACCGAACGACTTCGGCAGCCGAGTGGACTACCTTGTATAATTGTATCATGGTTCAGCCCAAGGCATACTTAACCCTTTAACATACCGGTTAAATACCAATATCTTTTAATATAAACACTGTATGTGATAAGTCTTTGTTTGATGTTGATCTACAATAAGCATTTTTTTCATTTTGTGGTCTAGTCACTCTCTTCTGTATATTGTACAAAACACATGTTCTGTTGTCCCGCCAATTTTGTGAGAAACGAAATTGACTTAATTGCATGTTTTGAAATTAAAATTGTATCTTACACTGAAGGTTATTTAACAAAAAAACTAGACTATATTCATTGCTGTTGACTCTTGTATTTCCTCTGAACAGATCCATTCTCATTATCTTCCGGACATAGAGTTTTTATGTGTTAAAATATTACTAAACGGCCGTTCACTTTATGTTACTTGTTCTTATATTCCTCCTCATTATGATATTAACATTTACTCATCCCATCTGAGTGCCCTGCAACTTGTTTTGTAATTTTTGACAGATATGGATAATCTGATAGTGGTTGGTGATTTTAATCTGCCAGACCATACAACAGTCTGTGAACGACACATCTTCGGCAGCATTACCAGTCACTTCTGATGATTTTATCGATGGCCTACTGGAGTTAAGCCTATCGCAAGTTAACAGGGTGCATAACTGTAGTGGTAGAGTGTTGGACTTAATATTTGTTTCGGACTCAGACTGCAGTAATGTTAGTAGAGTACCCCCTCTAGTGCTTCCGGAAGATGTCTACCATCCAACCTTAAAACTATCTAAAAAAAATTCTTAACCCTAGTCCAGCATCTAATTATTCATTAAAAACCCGTTGCTTTCGTAAAACTAACTTTACTAAATTAAATAATCTTCTTCAGCTAACTAATTGGTCTCACCTTTATTCTTGTAGTGATATAGAAACTGCCATTGCCATATTTAATTGGATCTTGAATTCGCTTTTGGATATCTGTGTTCCCCTCACTTGTTCTGCAAATGATAATAAACCACCTTGGTTTACGAGGGAACTATCGCAATTGAAAAACGCGTAGACAAGATCATATAAAAAAATTTAAAGATCGGGAACTACTATAGATTTATCTCTGTATTTAATAGCAAAATCTAATTTTCTTTCTGTTAACACATCTTGTTATAATAATTATCTTAATCGTTGTAGATTAAACTTTTCTCGTGATCCTAAACAGTTTTATAAATTTGTTAACTCTAAACGTAAGTCTTCTTGCTTGCCATCCTCAGTTCACCTTGATAATATGAAAGCAAGTTCGGATCAGACTGTAGCCGATCTATTTGCTGAGTATTTTCAATCAGTATACTTAACGAATTTATATAGTAGCAGTAATTCCTATCCTTTTCAAACGTAAGTCTTCTTGCTTGCCATCCTCAGTTCACCTTGATAATACGAAAGCAAGTTCGGATCAGACAGTAGCCGATCTATTTGCTGAGTATTTTCAATCAGTATACTCAACGAATTTATATAGTAGCAGTAATTCCTATCCTTTTCAAGCTCTAACGTCAAATTGCATATATGTCCCAGTAATTACTGAGTCTTCGCTACTGAGTGAATTTAACTCTATCAAACCTGGCTACTTGCCTGGTCCTGATGGAGTACCAGGTTGTATTCTTAGATACAGCGCGGATTCACTTTGTAAGCCCTTAATTAAATTATTTAACTTGTCTGTTGACTCAATTGTGTTTCCTGATATATGGAAGGAATATTTTATTATTTCACACCATAAAAATTCTTCAAAGTCAAACGTTAAAAACTATAGAGTTTTATCCAAGTTGTCTGCCATTCCTAAAGTCTTCGAAATAATTATATGTTCTCAATTGCAACACATATGTAGTTAAATTATATCGCCTTATCAACACGGTTTTGTTAGGCGTAGATCTACTACCACTAACCTTGTATTCACTTCGCTTGTTATCAATGGGTTTCAGGGAAAAATGCAAACTGACGTTGTTTACACGGATTTTAGTAAGGCATTTGATTCTGTTAGTCATTCTCTGTTGCTTCAAAAATTGAATATTATTGGATTTCCAGCAAAACTTTTATTGTGTCTTTCGGAGCACTTGTGTGGTCGAACACAAAAAGTTGTTTTTAAATCGTTTGTATCTTAACCTATTTACGTTACCTCTGGTGTTCCCCAGGATAGTCACCTTGGACCTTTGCTATTTAATTTGTTTATTAACGATCTCCCAGCTGCTATTACTAACTCTTATGTATATATGTTTGCTGATGATGTAAAACTATGTTTCACCTATAATTATGCTTTGTAACTTGCTACAGTCGGATTTGGGTGCATTGTCAGCCTGGTGTCGTTTTAACTTACTCAATTTAAATTGTTCTAAATGTTTAGTCATGTCTTTTTGTAGAAGTACCCTCATACTGCTCACTTCTTGCTTGATGCTTCACCACCTGACCGCGTTTTTGAAATTAAAGATTTAGGCATTATTCTTGATCCTAAATTAAAGTTTGACTCTCATTTTTCGTGTATGGTCAATAAGGCCATTAATGCCATTGTCTTCATCAAGCGGTGGTCGAAAGAGTTAAAACGCTTTATACATCCTTAGTTCATCCCATCCTGGAGTATGGTGCAGAAGAAATTTCTTCTATTTGCCCTTAGAAGTTTTAACTGGGTTCCTGGAGTAGACTTACCCCCGTATTCAAGTAGACTCCTTTTGATAAATCTTCCCTCCCTGTTAAGCCGTAGAACTATGCATGGAGTATTATTTATTACTAACCTACTTAATGGTGAAATAGACTCATCAGAGTCGAATTAAAATAATTGTCCCAATTAGATCTTCACGTAACTTTTTACCCCTTAGCCTGGATCGTTGCTTGAGCAACTATTTAACTCATGAACCATTTCGTGTTATATGTTCTGGCTATAATAAACGTTATACTCTTGTCTCCTTAGAGGCCTCAATTCTAGTACTAAAAAGATCGATCTTTTTGGCTTTATCTAATTGTAACCACTAACTACTAATCTAACTCTGGTCTGTGAATGCACACAAACTCACACGTTTTATTATAGCTAAATTTAATTATTGCCAACCCATTATTCTCTATTATAACTAAATATATTAACAACTGCCAACCCTGCTCCTACAAATAAATAAGCTTGTACGTAATAGTATTTTCTTTTATGGTTGTTTGTGGACATAACATAAACAGCTCAACCGCGTGACTCGATCGTCTCAGTCGGCTGCTTCTCTGCAACTAAGCACAAACAAAACAAAGCGAATGCAAAGCAACAGACACACGTTCGTTAATTCACGAGCGAGACTTCGTCTTTTACAACCACTTTTCTCTGCCGCAACACCAATTTCAGCATATTCGTTTGCAAGCAGAGACAATTGTTGTACAACAAACACATACTATTTCAATTTTTGACTGCCTGTCTGTGTGAGTTACAGCAGCGAGTTACGGCAGCGGGGTATGCATGTGAGTTACGGCAGAGAAGTTTGATAGTGTGTGACTTTTAATAGTTACGCTACTGCGCGTATAGATGTTAACACATCAAAAATATCAATAATAACAAAAATCCCGACAAGCAGGTCTAGCAGAAATGTGAAAAACGCACATGTATACATAAACTAACAAATTTTTACCGTTTTTGGTTGCCGCTGGCCTATGGCTTGTCGTACAATTGACGGGCCGCTGAGTGCTAGGGCAACTGAAATAAAACCATCTGCACATGCTATCCACTACCGCGCTCGCTCACTCTTATTGCTTATTCTTTTGGGTTTTCTCTATACCATTTGAAAAGTTCCTAATACGAGTGCCTGAGAGACGGCTTTGCTTACGAATTGCATAATTTTTATATTCAAAGGTCGTTGGTTTGACATTGAAAATTTTAAGGATATTTTGTCGAGTCCTATATCTCGGCAAAGATATAAAATTTTTGTATAAAGGCCTGTACTTTTTACGGCCGTAAATAAGTGTTGAACGCTATTTACTGACGTAATATTAACATAACATATTAAACTTTTCATTGTTCAACACTACCGTACGGCCAGTAGCGAACAGAACTGCATACCGAAAAATGTGATTACGGTAGTGCCGCTGTATGAGACTATTTTTTTTTTATATGAAGTTTTTACGGTACTGGCGCTGTACGGGCATCTGCGTATAGGCCTTAAGGCAAAAATCGAGGTATTAAATAGGCAAAAAAAAAAATGCATAATAAACTGACCCTGAAAAAAGTCATCTAGGGTCTTAAAATCGTTAAAATGTGGATAGACAAAGCCGCATTTCATGCGTTAAGCGTATAAAAAACAGAATATTTCTAAATATTAATGGCACGAAATTTAGTATGGTATGGACTTATGTAGGATGTCGACGTCCCCAAAGACATGCATCAAAAATTGTTAGAAGGACAAACCCACACCTTTCGCCTCTATTCCCATTATCATAAATATCACGAATTTTACTAAAATTTATCAATTTGTGCTGAGTCGCAAAAATGGTTGTCACTGTAAATCTTAAAAAATTAACGCTCAATAAGAATGTTTATAGTATATGTACAGTAAGAACCCGCTTAACGCTGTTTTGTTAAGCGCTTTTCGGTTTAGCGCTTTTTTTTTATCAACCCGGGAAATCCCCGAAGCTAGCGAAGCAAACCGGTTTAGATGTGGTTAGTGTAGAAGATGTCGAAGATTAGTCAAAGAAACAACAGCTAGTCTTTCTAATGATCAACTCAAGCAATTAACTGAGAAAGAAAACAACAAAAATATTGATAAGAGTGATTCCCAAGAAAAGAAAACAGAACTTTCGATGACGTTCGTTAAAAGCAGATTTACCACAATAACTGAATTTTTGGACAAATTTCTTTAAAGCTCACAAGCAAGACGGGGTGTTATCGATGCTTTGTCAAATTATCAACAACGTTTAACAGAAAGCAAAAGAAAAACGCAAACTACATTAGATGCCTTCTTAACAAAAAGGCACAAAACAGGACACACAGAATAAACTAAATGATCTGACTGATTTAGAATTTTATTTGTTTTTGAAGCGTATTCGTTAATATTATATTTATTTTTGAAAGAAATAAATTTTTGGTTTTATTTTTATTAATAAAACAAACATACTTATTAAATATAATACCTAACAAATTTTCTAACCATCTTTCCCTAGTCCAGCGACCGGCAAATTTAGCGTTTCCTATTGCTGGCTATAGGGCAGCAATTTTTTCGTTTTACACTGTACGCTATAAAAAAACTAATACAAGCGCACGCTGTTCGGCTTTCGGCAGTTGTGTTGCTCCCACTTCGGCAAAGCAAATCAAGTCAGTTGCTGTTCAGCATTCACTAAGGCAAGACCTCGCTGCGCAATTTTTCTGAATGCCAAATATTAAACACTGCAAAAAAACTAAAATATTAATGAATTTTTTTCAATGAAAATATGGATGGCGAGTCCCAATGTTTAATTTGCCACCAAATTTTAGATTGTAACAATATATATTTTTTAAAAAGGCATTTTCAAAACAAGCACAGCAATTATGAATTGCTTGAAAAAAATGATTTGATTTGCCAACTTATTCATTTTTCTCAGTGCACTGTTTTCTTCGTGCGCGAACACAGTTTTCAATACAAGCTGCCCTAGTCCCATAATTTAAATTTAAAGATAGCTTCGTTTAGCGCTGTTTCGCATTCCGCTCTACTTTGATGGAAAGCATCCCCCGCGTTAAACGGGATTGTTTGCCACCAGCTATCTTCCTTCCAAATTTGGTGACTCTAGCTCAATGTTTTTAAAAGTGGGGAAAGGGGGGATGGGGCTATCTTGCTATCTTCCTACCAAATTTGGGGATTCTAGCTCATAGTTTGTAAAAGACGTGGATAGGGGGCTGGGGGCAGATTGGGTGGGCGTGGCATCCAAATTTTTGATGCAGATCTTTGTGGAATGTCAATTGCTATCTTCACACCAAATTTGGTGACTCTAGCTCAGTTTGTAAAAGGTGGGGAAAGGGGGCCTGGGGTTGTATGGGTGGGGGGGCGTAGCTTTAAATTTTTGATGCAGTTCTTTGGGGGTTCCTAGTAGCTATCAGCTTACCAAATTTGGTAGTTCTGGCTGAAAGGATGTACGAAATATGTGGATTTATCGGTTTTGTGTTATCGAATTTATCGATTTGCCAGTCCCCCAGTTATCGTAGAGACCCCATCTTGACACTTTAATTTACTATCCCATAGATAAAGAGAATTGGAAAGTTTCAAGTCTCTAGCTCGAAGGGTGTGGAAAAAAGTTGCGAACATACAGACGGACAGACACCATGACGGACATTGCACAAAACCAATATACTCTTTACCTTCGGTAACGAGTATAAAAATCATTACAAGTTCTAGATCCCACCAAAACTGCAAATAGTATATGCAAACGCACATTGACATACATATATATATTTATGTATATACTTATATATTTATGTTGGTATGAATATGCTTTACTGTTTTTCAGTTATACAGCTAGATACACAAAAAACAAAAAGGAACGAGGCATACAAAAATACACACGCTCATCAGCATTGCATAACAGGCGATCAGCCCAAAAAATAACAAATTAATGAGTGTTGGAACTCACTGGCGATGTGTTAAAACCTGTTTGTTGGTGTGATTGTACCTGTTTTATTGCTATGAGCACGTTTTCTTGAACAAAAATAATATTTTATTGAATTTGGGTTTACTTTTTGAATTTGGGTTCATCATTCGTCAGTTCATTCTCTTATTAAAGAAGTCCGCTATGTTAAAGGCTGTTTACTCTTGACTTAACTTAACTTAACTTAACGTAAGAGTCAGCTGACTCAATCTGCCTTATGGCTGTCAATGTTAGCGTTTATTCTCAACTTAACGTAACTTAACTTAATTCTGAACCTGCAGGTTGCAGATTCTTACGTTAAGTTCTTAGGTTAAACAGTGTTGATTAATGTGAAAATCAAACAGGTGATCAAAAACTGTGATGAAAAACTTTAAATGCTCTTTACAAAATGTTTACAAAATCAAATATTCAAATGGATGAACATAAGCTAATTATTTTAGTAGAAAGTCATGCTTTGTTGTATGATAAAAAGTCAAAAGACTTTAAAAATATAATTTAAAAAAGAGAAGTTTGGGCTGCAGTTGCCAAAGAACTTGCTTGCAACGTTGTATTCAAAATGCGCCAACGAGCGTTCAATATATTTTTCTGTGTTTAACAGCATTGCTAACATAATTCTACAGCACTGACACACTGATTTCTTAAGTTAAGTTAAGTTGAGAGTAAAGGCTCAGTTACCCGAACTTGAATTGAATTGAATTCAAGTTGAATTGATAACCAAACAGCTGATCTATTCAACTTTACGGAAAACACTGCTTGCTGGTTACCCTCAATTTGACTTGAATTGAGTTGAATTGACTTGACTTGACAAACTACAGAAAACAGAATTTGTAATTCAAGTTCAAGTTCTAGTTCATGTTCCAGTTCAGCAGCTGATTGCAAAATGGATGAGCACAAGCTAATTTGTTTGGTGCAAGAAAATGAATTATTTTACAATAAAGCTAGCAAAAATTTTAAAGATCCATCTAAAAAAAAAGGAAGCTTGGATATTAATTGCCGCAGAATTGGAACCACTCCGTGAGTATAATATTATTTACATATAGTTTTTTTATTAGCGTTAGCAACAGATTAAATAGGGTTTTGGACATTCTATTGTGCAGGTAAAATTGCGAATCATCCAAGTTTTTAATTTTCCTGAACGTTTTCCTGTAGTAGCCAGATACATTCCAATCCCTATTTATAGGCTGAACTGCCCAACGCCGCGTTCGCATTTCTGGCATTGCGCTGGCTATAATGCTCATTTGCACCAAGTACATATAAAAATGGCCACCATGTCATCCATTTTTAATTAAATTTTTCTGCAGACACTTAAACAATTCGCGCTCAATTCAGATTATATCAAAACAATGACAAACAGCTGTTCGATAAGTTCACGCCCACGGCTGCATTCACGTTCAGGTTCAGGTTCAAGTTAAGTTCACTTTGTGTTCAGTTCGGGTAATTGCTAGAATTTCACGTTCAAGTTAAGTTCAAGTTCATGTTCAAGTCAATTTAAGTTCAAGTCAAGTTAAGTTCGGGTAACTGAGCCTTAAACGCATACATTCCTTAAGTTAAGTTAAGTCAAGAGTAAACAGCCCTTTAGTCTGAAAGTGCGTGTGTGTATTCACAAAAGAAGAAATAAAGAATTGCACTAGACGAATGATAAATGTTGGATACTCTTATAATGTTGGAAGATGATATTTTATTAAACTGTTTTTAGTTATTTCTCAATTGTGTGCTAACGCCAACTTTTGCTAATCAAAATAATCAAAATATGCAATTATTGAAGATATATTCTATAACTTCATATCCACATAGCACTTATATTTTATCAGGGTATCCAACATTCATCATTCGTCTAGTGCATTTCTGTTTTGCTTACTTTGTGAATGCACACAAACTCACACGTTTTATTATAGCTAAATTTAATTATTGTCAACCCATTATTCTCTATTATAACTAAATATATTAACAACTGCCAACCCAGAAACCCTGCTCCTACAAATAAATAAGCTTGTACGTAATAGTATTTTCTTTTATGGTTGTTTGTGGACATAACATAAACAGCTCAACCGCGTGACTCGATCGTCTCAGTCGGCTGCTTCTCTGCAACTAAGCACAAACAAAACAAAGCGAATGCAAAGCAACAGACACACGTTCGTTAATTCACGAGCGAGACTTCGTCTTTTACGACCACTTTTCTCTGCCGCAACACCAATACCGTCATAATCGTTTTCAGGCAGAGACAATTGTTGTACAACAACCACTGCTATTTCAATTTTGGACTGTAGTTTTGGTGCAGCGATCGGCAAACTCACACAACTATACTTTTATTGCTCTTTGCTCGTGTTGAAAACTATGTTCGCGCACGAAGAAAACAGTGCACTGAGAAAAATTAATAAGTTGGCAAATTAAAAAAAGTTCACGTTATTTTTAATTCTAATTCTTTAACTATTTGGTCCAGGTCTATTTCTTCATTATAGCATTTTATTCTAAGTAGGTCGTCTAAATGTTTATTTGAAATTTTATTTATATTTTTAGTTTTTATTTTTTTTAATGTTGAGAACGTTGTTTCGCAATTATAAGTTGTGCGGAATATGCAGTATAATTTTAAAATTTCTTCTTTTGAATGTGGATAATTTGCTACATTAACATTTTTGGTTGTTGTACATATTATTATAGTCCAAAATTCGATGGCAAATTAAACATTGTGACCATCCATATCCATATTTTCATTGAAAAAAAAAGCATTCTTGTATTAGTTTTTTTATAGCGTACAGAGTAAAATGAAAATATTGCTCGCCTATAGCCAGCTATAGGAAACGCTAAATGTGCTGATCGCTGTTTTAGTGTCTGTAAGAGAGTTGGTATTTTTAGTTAAATTTGCTGAATAAGTTCAAGAGTTCATTTTTCAGCTGTGAACTAAGTCAGTCATTCTATTCATTAGTTCAGTTGTTCTGAACGATGAACGATAGAATATGAACAGGTCATTTTATTCAGTTGTTCTGAACGATGAACGATAGAATATGAACAGGTCATTCTATTCAGTTGCTCAGTTTTTCTGAACGATGAACGATAGAATATGAACAGGTTATTTTATTCAGTTAGTTTGAACACTAAGAATAAAGATTATAGAGCAATCATTGCGTACGGGGCTTGTTGGGAACTCATGAGCTGTACATTTGTGAAAAAAACTTTCTGAGTGCTCCCATAGCACTTCGGGTGTCGAGCCGAATGGAATCTCTCGCGTTCTTGCTCAGAATTATTTTTGTTTGCGCTTAGAGTCTGCTACACTATCAAGTTTGCTGCTCGAAGAGTTAATAACATTAAAATGTTATTTTATTAGACTACTTTTAGCAATTTCTCAATTGTTAGCTTAGTGCCAACTTACTATAATCAAAATATACAACTATAAGAAATATATTATCAAATTACATATCAACAATAGCACTTATATTATATTAGGGTATCCAGCACTCAACTTTCGTCTGTTCATATTCTTATTCAACATGTTCGCTATTTAAGTCTATTAGTGTGCGTGTGTGTATTCACAAAAGAAGCAAAACAGAACTGCCGCACAAAATATAAAATCGACAATTTCAGACTTCTGCTTGAATCTGCTTAATGCAGTCCAACTTGGGAGGGTAGTATAAACTTAATATGAACTTTGTCAAAATTAATAGCAAAACGTGAGATATTTTAATATTATTTATGTTCATATTTTTTATTTATATATCGAAAATAAACTATATATACATATATAGAAAGTAAATATTTGAGTTTTAATTGGCTTTTATTCAATATTGGTACAAAGGGTATTTTTACTTCGTGCATTTTGTACGTTGAAGCAAAACAGAATTGCACTGGCTTTGTCATTTTGGTAGAGGCAGAAAAGAACGAATTTCGTTTGATGTGTGCGTGCACATGAATATATGTATTTTATGCGTATGCATGTGTGCGCTTTGTTGATCAGCTGCACCATGGTGGCCGTCAATAGCAAAATTGCGTCATATCAAGTCGACTCATAGGTCATATTCAAATATGACCCCATTACATATGTAATGGCCTCCTCGTGGTGTTCCCTGGGTACCGATTGACAATTTATGTGATTCGGGAGCCAATATGAGCGGCGATCATATGTAGATACATATTTAATATTATTTAAAATAATTAATTATCAATATAATTGCCCACCCAATAGACCTGCACCAGCATGCAAATATATGTACATGTAAAAATTCATATTGAACATGTTGAGAAAGGTCAGGTTTTGCTATTGACGGGCACCAGCAGATCATGAAAAATATCGATATATTCGAGATGCGGCTGACATTTTGTGTAACCAATTGTACACAAAACCAAGGTGAAACAATAAGGTGTTCTATTCCGCTGTGGCGACGTACTTATTTAATGAATAGAACAGTGAGCAAGAGAGAGATAAGAAAGAGACAGCTATGACTTCATATACCGCACTGCTCTTGCTTGTTTTATTGTTAGCTGCAGCAAATGAAAGAATTTGAAATGAAAGATATAAAACACAATTGTTGTCGGAATTTATATTTTTAAATAATTTCTTATTTAACAATATAATACTAAAACTAAAGTAATATTTTTAAATATTTCTTGTGGCCTATTTGCCTTTGTTTTTGCTACTGAATCCTTATTTTTTCATTTAAATTTTTAATTCAACCCAATCAACAACTTTTCAGCAACACGACTGCTCACTTCAAAGTGTCAATGCATACTGACAAAAACTAAGTACGGCCAAAGAGAACAGGAATGCGGAATAGAACACCTTATTATAGTTTCATCATGCACAAAACAATGCAGCCCAATTTATGGCAGCAAATGTATTAAGCTACAGACAAACTCGCACCTTTTTTACAACCGTGGTACAACAAAACATTTTGAAATTATAAATGTATGTATATTTTGTTCGCTGTATATATATATACATATGCATGTATGTATTGTGAACAGTTTGAGCCGGCATACGCAAATTATTCGTTGTACCCCTCTTCAAAAAAGCCATATGCTGTGCAAACCTTTCGCTTAAACTCAGGTGTATCTACAAACATACATACATACCTACCAACATATGTGTCATTGTTTGATAAAAAAAGCCATATTTTCAAGAAAAGGAAAGATGCATTCACATTTACATATGTTTATGTATTATTGTAAATATTTTTTATACTTAATATAAGTAATGTTTTTTATTATTTATAATAATGTGTATGTAACAATTAAATCGTAATATTTAAATTAAGATCTATTTGTAGATTTACTTATAAATCATACATAATATGTGTATGTACATCCAATAGTGACTCACGTATGCTATCGTGAATGTACTCGACTTCTTGTAAACAGAAGTTTTTAGTATAAAGGAGTATAGTAAATAAATATACTTACTGGTGCTCGTGCTCTGTGGGAGGGCTCATATCAACATGTAATTTATGAAAAAACTCAATTATATGATCTTCATCCATTTTAATTTTGCGAAAGCATATGTCTTGCAACTCAACGCGCGGAGACAGATTCGATTGAACTAATGAAAATCTGGCTCGGCTTAGCGCTTTGCTTAATTTCATGATGCTCAACACATAGCTAGGTTGAAGAGTATAGAATATAAAGAGCATGCAATTGGTAAGAAAAGCTATCTCTCAGGCAGCTGAGTTAGGCAATTACATTATTTTGCCTTGTTTTGCCTTTGCTTGTGTTTTCGAATGGTATTGAGGGTAACAAAAGCAGTGAGTAGTAGAATTTGTATGCATGTACGTACATATTTTACATATCTTGCTAGGTTTGACTGTCGAGATTTTTGAAAATTGTTTTCTTTTTCTGCACTACTGAATACACCTTCGGAATTTGTGCGCATTTCTGCGTAACTGTATGGTAGTTGCGTTGCCAAACTTGTTGGCTAGTGTCATACAATTAAAAAATGAAAGAGAGTGCATGACCAGCAATTGCCAAACTGTAATTTGACTGTGTTGGAAGTGTTGTTGTTTGATTTTTTTTCGGTTTTTGTAGGCCTACCAGCGTCTGCGTCAGATGAAAAAGCTATTATGCTTGCTCTTACCAATTGCACGCTCTTTAGGTTCTATACTTTTGGCTAGGATAATAAAAAATAGTTCATAATAGCAATTTTGTAAAAAGTTTATTTCTTGCAAGAACCCAATTCACGCAGCGTTCCTAGACACATATGTATCTTATGATGAACACGAAAGAAATGAACAAATTCTATATTTTTATGAAATTTTAAATCCCGAACATCTCTGAAAGGTGCGGTTCGATTATTTTATGGGTTCAAATTAAGGGCTCATTGGCTGCGTTCACCAGGAAGTTTTGCTTCAGAATCATTTATCTGTTGCCGATTATTTTCCCTGTGAACGCGACCGCTGCTGAATCATGATGCAAAATTCTTTAAGCGGAAAAAAAGAACGCTTAATCACTGAACATTGCGCTGGACTTATCCAAATTCGATAAAAACAGCTGACTTGAGCATCGCACATGTAAACAAAATAAATATAACATGTGTGAAAATAGGATCACAATTGAACTCAAATTCTGTAATGCATTTTTTTGATTATGCCACTTGGTATACTACAAGCCGTAGCGGAAACGTTTATAAGTAAAAAAAAATCAATGAGTGTTGGAACTCACTGGCGATGTGTTAACACCTGTTTGTTGGTGTGTTTGTACCTGTATTATTGCTATAAACACTTTTTCTTGAACAAAAATAATATTTTATTGAATTTGGGCTTACTTTTTGAATTTGGGTTCATCATTCGTCAGTTCATTCTCTTATTAAAAAAGTCCGCTATATTAGACTTTAAGTGTGTGTGTGTGTGTGTATGTTTTCACAAAAGAAGCAATAGAGAATTGAGTCTAGTGACTAACGAATGATAAATGTTAGATACTCTTATAATGTTGGAAGATGATATTTTATTAAACTGTTTTTAGTTAAACTGTTTTTAGTTATTACACTGTTTTTAGTTATTTCTCAATTGTGTGCTAACGCCAACCTTTGCTAATCAAAATAATCAAAATATGCAATTATTGAAGATATATTCTATAACTTCATATCCACATAGCACTTATATTTTATCAGGGTATCCAATATTCATCATTCGTCTAGTGCATTTCTGTTTTGCTTACTTTGTGAATGCACACAAACTAACACGTTTTATTATAGCTAAATTTAAATATTGCCAACCCATTTTTCTCTATTATAACTAAACTAGCAAAATATAGCAAAAGTTGTCTGGCAATTTTTTTGGTGGCATTTTACTGATGAAATTTCAACTGTTTTCTTAATGAAGCACCTTCTGATACACGACTTTTTATACCCTTAACCCATAAAATGGGTAAATAAGGGTATAATGGTTTTGTGCAAAAGTATGTAACAGGCAGAAGGAAGCATCTCCGACCCCATAAAGTATATATATTCGTGATCAGCATCAACAGTCGAGTCGATATAGTCATGTCCGTCTGTCCGTCCGTCTGTCCGTCTGTATGAACGCGTGGATCTCAGAGACTACAAGAGCTAGAGACTTCAGATTTTGGATATAAGTTCTCCTATACCATGAGCAGAACAAGTTTGCTTCAAATTATCGATAACTATTCTGGTTTCCGATATACACATGCAATCGATAGCAACAAAATATCGAATTTGGAAAATGTAAAAATGAGGTTGAAAGAATGGGTAACGATAGATCTTTTCTGAAAATTTCGTCCAAATCGGTTAAGAAACACCGGAGATATCGAATTTAATCGATTGAAGTTAAGTCTGTATACCAAAGTCTTACATAAATTTAATTTATTTATTGCAACTGGGTTCAGTGTATCTTCTAGTCGGGCTCTCCCGACTAGAGCCTTCTTACTTGTTTCGTTTTATTATCAGGTGCAAGAACAAATAATGCAGATGGTCTGCCGACCCGTGAACATGCCACATATAATAGTCCATGAGTAAAACATGGATTTTCTTGATTCAGACCAAAAACTGTGTTGGAGCGTTAAATGTGCGTTCGTGTGTTCCAGATGGTATTTTATCCGCTCTGATTGATAACTTCGAGAGCAGAGCGAATTATGGTCGGAAAGATCAATGAAAATCCAACTCTTTCGACCAAAATGCTTGCCAACGACATGAAATAATAATGTGTCCTAACCATATCACGTGAATGTGTCAGAAAGGCTGATAAAAGAAACGACTTTTCATCTCGATGAGCCTGAAAAAAATAGTTGATGTCGGCGGAGCATGTTAAGAGACGTTTAACTGTTGCCAGGATTCACGTGGGACAGCCAGATTCTTATCGGGACGACGTGGTGTTCTACGATGAATCAAAAATGATGCTATACAAAGCACTTGAACCGAAAAAATATTAAACCCACTGTAAAGTTTGCAAAATTGTCCGTGATGATTTGAGAGTGCATCTCAAGCAAATGAGTTGGAGAATTGTGCTTCATCGAAAATTCTACAGATGCCCAACAATATTTGAATACTTTGCGCACACATTTGGTATTTAGTGTCGACACAATCTGATATATAAATGATAGCAAGCCAACATATAAATGTTAAGGCTCAAGCAAACGATGCTTACGTGCTTAAAGCATCGCAGCAAGAATGAACGAAAAGCATGCTCATGATGGAATAACTATAAGGTGGTCTCGTCGATAAAAGCACAGCCTTAGCGTATGCTAGCAGTAAGTGCAAGTGAAACGCACACTTAACAATGAGTGTAAACGAAACGACTGTAGAGCATGTTGATTAACCCTTGACTGGTCCGTGGTGCCTTTTATAATACAAAAAAGTGAAGTTTGCTTTTATTGTTTAATTTTCAATAATTTTGAATTAGCTAATAGTCTTTGTTTTTAGTTTTATATAAAAAGTTTTTTGTTTAAGTTCTTTATTCTAAAATATATTCTAATATTAAATTAAAGAGTTTTACAGTAGCTCATTTTTTTTGTGTGCGCTTAAGGGTTAAATGCTCAGAAAAAAATCGTCCGCGCACATTCGCATTTAATCCTTTAATCGTGCTAGCGTCGGCCAGCCGACGAGACCACTTTATAGTTATTCCATCATGGTTCCGCCCAAGGCATACTTAACCCTTTAACGGGCCGCGATGCATATCTGAAACATACCGGTTAAATACCAATATCTTTTAATATAAACACTGTATGTGATAAGTCTTTGTTTGATGTTGATCTACAATAAGCATTTTTTTCATTTTGTGGTCTAGTCACTCTCTTCTGTATATTGTACAAAACACATGTTCTGTTGTCCCGCCAATTTTGTGAGAAACGAAATTGACTTAATTGCATGTTTTGAAATTAAAATTGTATCTTACACTGAAGGTTATTTAACAAAAAAACTAGACTATATTCATTGCTGTTGACTCTTGTATTTCCTCTGAACAGATCCATTCTCATGATCTTCCGGACATAGAGTTTTTATGTGTTAAAATATTACTAAACGGCCGTTCACTTTATGTTACGTGTTCTTATATTCCTCCTTATTATGATATTAACATTAACTCATCCCATCTGAGTGCCCTGCAACTTGTTTTGTAATTTTTGACAGATATGGATAATCTGATAGTTGTTGGTGATTTTAATCTGCCAGATGTTGTATGGTCTGTGAATGACACATCTTCGGCAGCATTACCAGTCACTTCTGATGATTTTATTGATGGCCTACTGGAGTTAAGCCTATCGCAAGTTAACAGGGTGCATAACTGTAGTGGTAGAGTGTTGGACTTAATATTTGTTTCAGACTCAGACTGCAGTAATGTTAGTAGAGTACCCCCTCTAGTGCTTCCGGAAGATGTCTACCATCCAACCTTAAAACTATCTAAAAAATTCTTAACCCTAGTCCAGCATCTAATTATTCATTAAAAACCCGTTGCTTTCGTAAAACTAACTTACCTAAATTAAATAATCGTCTTCAGCTAACTAATTGGTCTCACCTTTATTCTTGTAGTGATATAGAAATTGCCATTGCCATATTTAATTGGACCTTGAATTCGCTTTTGGATATCTGTGTTCCCCTCACTTGTTCTGCAAATGATAATAAACCACCTTGGTTTACGAGGGAACTATCGCAATTGAAAAACGCGTAGACAAGATCATATAAAAAAATTTAAAGATCGGGAACTACTATAGATTTATCTCTGTATTTAATAGCAAAATCTAATTTTCTTTCTGTTAACACATCTTGTTATAATAATTATCTTAATCGTTGTAGATTAAACTTTTCTCGTGATCCTAAACAGTTTTATAAATTTGTTAACTCTAAACGTAAGTCTTCTTGCTTGCCATCCTCAGTTCACCTTGATAATATGAAAGCAAGTTCGGATCAGACAGTAGCCGATCTATTTGCTGAGTATTTTCAATCAGTATACTCAACGAATTTATATAGTAGCAGTAATTCCTATCCTTTTCAAGCTCTAACGTCAAATTGCATATATGTCCCAGTAATTACTGAGTCTTCGCTACTGAGTGAATTTAACTCTATCAAACTTGGCTACTTGCCTGGTCCTGATGGAGTACCAGGTTGTATTCTTAGATACTGCGCGGATTCACTTTGTAAGCCCTTAAATAAATTATTTAACTTGTCTGTTGACTCAACTGTGTTTCCTGATATATGGAAGGAATATTTTATTATTTCACACCATAAAAATTCTTCAAAGTCAAACGTTAAGAATTATAGAGTTTTATCCAAGTTGTCTGACATTTCTAAAGTCTTCGAAATAATTATATGTTCTCAATTGCAACACATATGTAGTTAAATTATATCGCCTTATCAACACGGTTTTGTTAGGCGTAGATCTACTACCACTAACCTTGTATTCACTTCGCTTGTTATCAATGGGTTTCAGGGAAAAATGCAAACTGACGTTGTTTACACGGATTTTAGTAAGGCATTTGATTCTGTTAGTCATTTTCTGTTGCTTCAAAAATTGAATATTATTGGATTTCCAGCAAAACTTTTATTGTGTCTTTCGGAGCACTTGTGTGGTCGAACACAAAAAGTTGTTTTTAAATCGTTTGTATCTTAACCTATTTACGTTACCTCTGGTGTTCCCCAGGATAGTCACCTTGGACCTTTGCTATTAAATTTGTTTATTAACGATCTCCCAGCTGCTATTACTAACTCTTATGTATATATGTTTGCTGATGATGTAAAACTATGTTTCACCTATAATTATGCTTTGTAACTTGCTACAGTCGGATTTGGGTGCATTGTCAGCCTGGTGTCGTTTTAACTTACTCAATTTAAATTATTCTAAATGTTAAGTCATGTCTTTTTGTAGAAGTACCCCTCATACTGCTCCCTTCTTGCTCGATGCTTCACCACTTGACCGCGTTTTTGAAATTAAAGATTTAGGCATTATTCTGGATCCTAAATTAAAGTTTGACTCTCATATTTCGTGTATGGTCAATAAGGCCTTTAATGTCATTGGCTTCATCAAGCGGTGGTCGAAAGAGTTAAAACGCTTTATACATCCTTAGTTCATCCCATCCTGGAGTATGGATCTTGTGTGTGGTCCCCACAATACTCGATTCACCAGGATAGAATTGAGCCTGTGCAGAAGAAATTTCTTCTATTTGCCCTTAGAAGTTTTAACTGGGTTCCTGGAGTAGACTTACCCCCGTATTCAAGTAGACTCCTTTTGATAAATCTTCCCTCCCTGTTAAGCCGTAGAACTATGCATGGAGTATTATTTATTACTAACCTACTTAATGGTGAAATCGACTCATCAGAGTCGAATTAAATTAAATGTCCCAATTAGATCTTCACGTAACTTTTTACCCCTTAGCCTGGATCGTTGCTTGAGCAACTATTTAACTCATGAACCATTTCGTGTTATATGTTCTGACTATAACAAACGTTATACTCTTGTCTCCTTAGAGGCCTCAATTCTAGTACTAAAAAGATCGATTCTTTTGGCTTTATCTAATCGTAACCACTAACTACTAATCTAACGCTGGTCTGGGTGGGTTTTTCTGGGGTTTTCCCAATCCACGCAACAAATGTTGGAAATTTTTACCTAAATGTTTTTTCAGATTTATATATAATTCTATATTATACTTAATTTAATTTTTTTAACTATTTTTTAATTTAAATTAAATTTGATTTCATTTAAATGTCAGCTGCTCTTAGCTGACTATAAATTAATAAATAAATATATATCGTTCCCCGAAAAATATTGATCTGGGGGGATGTTCAAGACAGTATATTTTTCGTTAAGTTTGAGTTTAATGCCCATGTGAAGTACTTTTGAGCTGGATAATGAGGGGAGGAGGGAGTGCGGTAGGTGCATTTTAACAGGAATTCCTATTCCTTGTCCTTCTATGTTTGCTATGACTGCCGCGTAGCTGTCGAGCTTGGATGGCTTAGGCAAGGCAGCTTTGTAATAAAGCTTTACTTCCCTCGTTGTACACTTATTCGTGGTTTTTATTTTTAATATTTCTTTTTGTTGGATGAATGCACTACAATTTTATCGGAGGCAGAATGGTTATGAGTGCAATTGACACATTTTGGTGAACAGTTACCAGAGTGGGGTGTGAGTCCGCAGTTAGAACACGCTGGCTCGTTTTCACAATTTTTTTTTTTATGTCCGAGTTTTTGGAATGATTTGCACCGTATAGGATTCGGTATAAATTCGGATACCTTTACAGAGTGCCAGCATATGTCGATTTTGGATGGAAGGTTGTAAAGCTCGAAAGTGAGTAGCATAACCCCCGACGGTTTTGTTACACCCTCAACTGGCTTGGTGAACTTGTAAATAGATATAACTTTTTGGGAGGAGAGCTCTTTCACAATTTCGTCTTCAGTGACATTAATAAGGAAGGGTGCATAAATGGTCCCCTTGACTGAATTAAGGGCTTGGTGGAGTTGGCATTCTATTTTGCATATATTTTTTTTTTTATTATTTTCGTTACCGAAGGTAAAGAGTATATTGGTTTTGTGCAATGGCCGTCATGGTGTCTGTCCGTCCGTATGTGTGCAAGTTTTTTCCACACCCTTCAAGCTAGAGACTTGAAACTTTCCAATTCTCTTTATCTATGGGATAGTAAATTAAAGTGTCAAGTGGGGGGCTGGCAAATCGATAAATTCGATAACTCAAAAACGATAAATCCACATATTTCACACATCCTGACAGCTAGAACTACCAAATTTGGTAATAAGATAGCTACTAGCAACCCCCAAAAAACGTCATCAACAATTTTGGAGCCAGTGGGGTGGCATCCAAATTTTTGCTGCAGATCTTTATGGAACGTCAATTGCTATCTCCATACCAAATAGGGTGACTCTAGCTCAAAGTATGTAAGATGTGGGGAAATGGGGGGCTGGTGGTGGTATGGGTGGGTTTGGCATCCAATGTTTTGATGCAAATCTTTGTGGAATGTCAATTGCTATCTACATACCAAATTTGGTGACTCTAGCTCAAAGTTTGTAAAATATGTGGAAAGGGGAGGCTGGGGGCGGTATGGGTGGGTGTAGCATCCAAGTTTTTATTGCAGATCCATGTGGGATGTCAATTGCTATCTTCATACCAAATTTGGTGACTCTAGCTCAAAGTTTGTAAATGGTTTGGAAAGGGGGGCGGAATGGGTGGGCGTGCCTCCAAAACTTTGATGAAGATTTTTAGGGGTCGTTGCCAGCTATCTTCCTACCAAATTTGGCGGCTTTAGCTCCACATCTCTGGAAGATACACGCATTCCCGCTTTTGACGAAGCGTTGTGGCGGATGGGGGCGGCTAGGCTAGTATTGGTGGGCGTGGAATCCAAACTTTTGATGCAGTTTTTGGGGGGTCATCATCACCTATCTTGGCACCAAATTTGGTGACTATAGCTCAAAAACTGTGGGAGATATAGGCTTTTTTTACTTTAAATTGCGGGGGTCTGGGGGCGGAATGGTTGGGGGTGGCTCCAAAGTTATTGATGCCATTTTTTGGGGGTTGCAAGTAGCTATATTCTCACCAAATTTGGTAGCTCTAGCTGTAAGGATGTGCGAAATGTGTGGATTTATCGGTTTTGAGTTATCGAATTTATCGATTTGCCAGCCCCCCAGTAATCGTAGAACCCCAATCTTGACACTTTAAATTACTATCCCATAAATAAAGAGAATTGGAAAGTTTCAAGTCTCTAGCTTAAAGGGTGTGGAAAAAAGTTTCGTTCATACAGACGGTCACACACCATGACGGACATTGCACAAAGCCAATATACTCTTTACCTTCGTTAACGTGTATAAAAAACTTAACTGTGAAAATTCAAGATTAAAAAAAAAATAATAATTTAATAAAATAGAACAAAAAATATTTATATATATATGACCCGATGGAGAAAAAGAATTTAGCCGGTCCAGCAGGCTAAGCCCCGTTTCATAGCTGAGAGCGGTCATTAATTTCCCGAAGATAAACTGAAAGCAATGATTTGATTAAGGAGAGAGAGTTCTCATTAGAGAACACGTGTTATAGGTGATTAAAATGTACGCACAAAACACGAAATGGAAAGTGCATAGCGTAATCTGTTGTGCACATGTTCAAAAATAATGGGCGAAAGTTTCTAGTAGGTCTGGAATGAATAGACAAATGGAGATGACCTAAAAAGAAAGAAGAATCTATATCGCCAGTAATCAACTTGTGCAGGAAGGCAACACCAAGGACTATCTTATGATTGTTTAAAGACGGGAGGTTATTATTATTATTACGAGGGCCTTGTTGAAGAAGAAACTGCTTCTGAACAGATTCGATACGATCCTGGTTATTTCTATACTAGGGGCTCCATATACAAGAGCAGTACTCTGGGATAGGGCGGACAAGGGAAGTGTACAGAGTTTTCGTAACATAAGGATCGTTAAACTCTTTAGACCAACGTTTAATGAAACCAAGAACACCTTTGGCTTCGTTAACAATAGTAGAAATATGAAGGCCGAATGATGGTTTGGAGTCAAAAAGAACACCAAGGTCCTTGACTGTAAAAATACGTTGCAACGGGGTACTGTCAATTGAGTAGCTGGTAATGAAAGGGCTATTTCGGCTGAAAGTCATAAACATACATTTAGAACAATTGAGAAGCAACTGATTAGTCTTACACCAAAGTTGCATTGAATTTAAATCATCTTGTAAGCAAGTATGATTCAGAGAACTACAGTAGGAGAAAATAAGCTTCACATCGTCTGCGTACATGAGAAAATGATGAATATGATAAAACAGAGGGAAGATCATTTATAAAAAGAGTGAAGAGTAAAGGACCAAGATGACTACCCTGAGGTACTCCAGAAGTAGCCTGAACTTGTTTCGAGGTAGCCAATCTTAGGAGTACTCTTTGTGTCCTACCCTTTAAATAAGAAGAAATCCAAGATATAAGTGAGGGAGGGAAACCAATACGGACAAGCTTGAGAAGTAATAGGTCATGGTGTACAGAGCCGAAAGCTTAACTGAAGTCAGTGTAAATGACGTCAGTTTGCATTTTCGAGAGGAAAGCATCATTTACCAAAATTGTGAATTCTAATAAATTGGTCATGGTTGACCGATTTTTGCATTTTAGCCGTGTTGAGCAGGGGATAAGACTGACAGCGTCATTAACGGCAGAAAAATAGAAAGGTTCCGACTGTAGAGTAGCTTTAACAGCAATTAATACCCCACCACCTCGGCGAGTCGGTCGATCAGCTCTATAGACGATAAAATTATTTGAAAAGAGTTCACAATTAGATATATTTGGATTTAACCAAGTTTCAGTAAAAGAAATTATACCTGAATGAAACGAGTATTCAAAAACATGTTTTTAAGTTTTGACACCAGACCCCTAACATTCTGATAAACAATAGATATTTCATCAGAATTCAGTTTTTTGGGGCGACAGAGCTCTTATTTGAAAAGGTTGCAGCTGGAAGGTTGACAGGTAAAGGTAGAGTTCTTTTTTTTTTGCAAAAACTCATGAACAACCGTATGAGGGGGCCAAATTTTGGGATCACAGATGATTGAAAACAATTCTAGAGAGACATTAATTTTAAAAGATGATATTTCGCGAGGAGAAGAAAAGTTAAACTTCGTAATCGAGACGCTAGCTTTTGTTTTGCTAGCAATATAGGCAGCAACTGAATCACAAGTAGTTTCAGCGGAAAGTCGCGACACAAAAACTTGCTTGCGAGGAGCCACTACTGTTAAAATAGGAGGTGGCTGGGGTATGGGGACAGATAGATCATTATTTACCGCGTTTATCTCTGCAGGATCCAAGCCGGGAACAATATTATTAATAGCAGGGGATACTGCCGGAGATATATTAGGACAATCGCTTGGAGTTGGAGATAAGGATAGAATTGGAGACAATTCAACGTTACCAGGCACGGGTGAAAGTGACGAGATTGAAGGGGCAAACATTAATGGAACATTCAAAAATTCTGACTCTAAACGGCGAGTAGACAATGACTCAAATTTAAAATTATTGAGAAATTCCAAACTCGAATCAACCTGGGAGTTCGGTTGCGTTGATAAATTTGTTGGCGTCGTGAATTGAATGAACCAGCATTAATAAATTTCCGTCTTTTAAATTTGATATAGAGGCAATATTCTTACTAACATGCTTTAGCGCCTCGTGTACCGCGAAGCAAGAGTATTCAGAAATGGTTTTATCACTGTCTTTGGCGGAGACTATAATATATATGGGGTTAGCATTATTGGTTGATGGCAGTTCGGGAAAGTCATTTAAAGGTTTTGCAATTAGTCTACGTTTTTTAGTTGGGGGACTGTCGGCCAGAGTGCTGAACCGATTTTATCCCAGATTTGGGGGCTCCGGGTTATGGTTGTTTTTTTTTCAAACTCTTAGAACAGCTCTTTTGCACAAGTAACTTAACTTGATAGAAACGTGTGAAGTGAGAAAATAAATCATAAGAGCACGATTAGTTAGCTACTGACGTCTGCTCGCGATGAGTGTTAGTCGGCGACTGACACATAAAATTTAATTGCATATCAAGCATTCGGTCTGCCATCTTAATTTTCCATGAAAAAAAAAAATTCATGCTCCCATTTGGGCACAAACATTTTGGAGCACACTGTAAAAAATTAGTTTTGTTGCTAATGTGCTGCGTGATGCTTGCCTGTCAATAGTTCGCCTTCAACTAGAAGTACAATGTAAAGTCTAATACATGCTTCGGCACGACCACCGATGACGACCGAACGTTCGTGTTCTATAAATAGCTTTCAATGCTTATAGCCAGTGATGCCAATTTTTTTTTTTTTAGAAAACAGAAAAACGGAAAAACAGGCTAAAAATCTAAAAAAAAGGACAGAAAACAGGACAACAAATTTTTTTTTCTTAATTTATATTTATTTTTTCTTTATTCTAGTAATCTTAAGGCATTGTCAATGATAAAATCATCGGCCTCTTCCCTGGCGTCGTATGTCGCCATTGACCCTATTCGAGCCAAATACTCTTCTGGCAACTTATAATAATTGCAATATAGCTTGTGCCGACGCAATACGAATCTGAAAATTGAGAAATTCATGTATATAATTGAAATAATATATAATGTATATATTCACCTGACGGTCAAAATGGCATTTAAATTCCCTATGTTAAGGCGGTTCCTCAATTTCGTCTTAACCAAATTGACTTGGCTAAACACCCTTTCTACCTCCGCGTTTGTTCAGCTCCGAAAACGGGTTGTTGCCTGCCGAGTCCCGATATTTTTTTACTTCTGTCCAAAATTTCGCACTTATGTCCACATTCTCCCATTTCACTAGCTGAATGTTGTCATACTGCGAAACTATTTTTGATTTTATTTCGTCTCCGAGCTTGAATAGTTCCCAAATTGGCTTAATTGGTTCTTTTTTCAACAGAATAAAGGTCAACTTGTTTTAGTATTTTATAGTTGTCCGGCAATCTAAATCCAAGAATATTTGTAGCACATAAAGAATAACTAAGTTTTTAACACATACCTCTGCTTTAGCTGATTGATCAACTCGATCACAAAATCCGTGCAGGTCAACCGTATAGTCTGTTCTGTTGCGCCATCGAATTTTTCCTTCAACTTTTTCAAATTTGTCTCAAATTCATAACCTAACTAAATCGTTTTGCATGCCTTTTCCTCTCAAAAACATTCACTTCCACTTTTAGACATTGTCCATTTAATAAATCTTCCCTCCCTGTAAAACCGTAGAACTATGCATGGAGTATTATTTATCACTAATCTACTAAATGGTGAAATCGACTCATCAGTTCTTTTAAGTCAAATCAAATTAACTGTTCCGATTAGAGCTACTCGTAACTATTTACCCCTATGCCTTGATCGTTGCTCTAGCAACTATTTAATACATGAACCATTTTGTGTTTTAGGTTCTGACTATAACAAGCTTTATTCTCTTATCTCCTTGCAGACCTCAATTCCTGTACTAAAACGATCGATCCTTATTTCTTTATCTAATCGTAACCACTAACTACTAATCTAACGCTGGTCTGATTGGGTTTTTCTGGGTTTTTCCCAATCCACGCAACAAATGTTGGACTAATTTTATTATTGAATTTCCCAGAGCTTTAACGTCAACTTCTTAAATTTTTTACCTAAATTTATTTTCAGATTTATATATAATTTTATTTTACTTAATTTAAATTTCGATTTTTAACTTTATTTTAATTTAAATTAATTTGGATTTTATGTCAGCTGATCACAAATCTTATTAACAAATCTTAGCAAACAGTACATTTTATTTTTTGACTGTGTTCTGTTGCCCTATAACTGGGAACCATAGGTCCAGATTGGTTTTAGAACAGAGTTGTAAAGCAGGACCTTGAAGTCCAAACTAAGGGAAGAGCGAGTATTGATGAGCCAATGGAGGCTATTGGATTTCAGTTTGAGATGTGTTCTTTTAGCTTCAATGAGTCGCCGCCATGTAAGTCTTCTGCCTAAGTGTACACCTAGATACGTTTTGGAAATTTGGTGTTGTTTAAAGTGAGCGGTGGACAATCTTGCCTGTTAAGGGGAAAGTAACTTGCTTACTTTTTTTATCGTTTACCTTAATTCACCAATCTGATAACTATTTTTGCACGTTGACCAGATGAAGGGCTAGCTGCGCTGTTGCTTGTATTGGGCATCTGGATCGGCTGAGAATAGCTGTATCATCAGCAAAGGTAGATGTTGTCAATCGGCTACTTATTGGGATGTCTGCTGTGAATAGCGTAACAAGTTGTCTTTCGTTGGTGACGGTCGTGTTTTTGCGTGCTCTTAATTATTTATTGTTCTCTGTGTTTGTGAACGGTGTATTACTCTGTTTAATCTGGTAATTAATTCTAGCAGTGATTGCAAATATACGTATATATTTACGTTGGCAAAAAAGAGATTTGCCAAGCTTATACTGAATTTAATTTGCAGTTGAATTGACGCTGCTGTGCCTTAAATAAAGAAAACATACGTACATATATATACATATATTTGCTTTTGCATACTCTGTGTCTACTAACAACAAACAGCTTGTCAACTTTATTACTCTCGCTTTTCAGCATTAGTCCTCTCCCGCTTTCGTCCGGTCTTATCCGTCGTGCTTGCGGTTGTATTCTGCCTTTGTGCTCACGCTCTTTCACTCAACCGCTCTTTTGATTTTTACCGTTGTATCGTGCTCATTGCATCGACACATACATACGTACATACCTGCACCCTTCTTTGTTTTGGTATAACATATCAATTGTCATTTTAAATTACCTATTTAATTCATTCAATATGCTTGTCTGCTGCAGCAAAAACTGTAAAACGGTTGGAACAACCAACCAAGATTTCATTTTATGTTGATTGTGTGACAACATGATCCATATGAAATGTGCTGGCTTTACGGCCAAAATAAGGGACTGCTTAGTTGCAGACACAGGCCTTAAATCGTTCTGTGAGAGCTGCAATGTAGTGGAGAAAGAGACTGCCCAATGCATTAGGCAGACTCATGAAGGTTTCAAGTCTATGCATGTTGCCTTCAACAATCTGCATACGGCATTTAAAGAGCTTGAAAACAATTTTAAAAATGGCAAGACGATCACTGAATCTCCGAAGCGTAAGAAGACTTCGGGTCCCTACCCGCCTTGTGTTCCACCTGTCTTGCCCAGTAAGCCACTTCTGGTGTCTAGCATTAATCTAGCTAAATTTTTTGAATTTAAACACGCCCGAAGTATATCTTCTTTCAAGTTGAGCGTGCCGCCTGAACTTTTTTCGACAATTTGTTCGGAAAGGTTCTGGCCGCAGCAGCTTGTTGTAAAGGAGTATGAAAATAGGCGAATTAATAATAATAAGGGTATTAGGATTAGAAGTGCACCGCCTGTTAGCCACCCAATTGCCTCCACCTCGGTGGCAAAAAACTAATAAAACTACTTAGTTTCGCCTATCAAAATGTTAGAGGCCTTAACACTAAACTTTCTAAATTATATGTTAACAGCTTTTCATTTGATTCACATATAGTTGCACTCACGGAAACCTGGTTAAAACCCGATATTTCTGATTATTCCGTTTTTCCTTCTAAATATAACTTGTACAGATGCGATCGCACTTCCCGCAAGGGGGGTGGTGTTCTCATTGCTGTTGACTCCTGTATTTCCTCTGAACAGATTCTTTCTCAGCATCTTCCGGACATAGAGTTTTTATGTGTTAAAATATTACTAAACGGCCGTTCACTTTATGTTACGTGTTCTTATATTCCTCCTTATTATGATATTAACATTAACTCATCCCATCTGAGTGCCCTGCAACTTGTTTCGTCATTGTTGACAGATATGGATATTCTGATAGAAGTTGTTGATTTTAATCTGCCACATGTTGTATGGTCTGCAAATGACACATCTTCGGCGGTTTTACCAGTCACTTCTGATGATTTTATCGATGGCCTACTGAAATTAGACCTATCGCAAGTTAACAGGGTGCATAACTGTAATCGTAGAATGTTGGACTTAATATTTGTTTCGGACTCAGACTGCAGTAATGTTAGTAGAGTACCCCCTCTAGTGCTTCCGGAAGATGTCTACCATCCAACCTTAAAACTATCTAAAAAATTCTTAATTCTTCAGTATCTAATAATACTTTAAAAACCCGGTGCTTTCGTAAAACTAACTTAAATAAATTAAATTATCTTCTTTATCATACTAATTGGTCTCGCCTTTATTCTTGTAGTGATATAGAAACTGCCATATTTTATGGGACCCTGAATTCGCTTTGGGATATTTGTGTTCCCCTCACTTGCTCTTCAAGTGATAATAAACCACCTTGGTTTACGAGGGAACTATCGAAATTGAAAAACGTGAAGACAAGATCATATAAAAAAATTTAAAAAATCGGGAACTACTATAGATTTATATTCTTATTTAGTAGCTAAATCTAGTTTTCTTTGTGTTAACACATCTTGTTATAATAATTATCTTAATCGTTGTAGACTAAACTTTTCACGTGACCCTATTATTATATTGGGGGTAAAAACACTGCGACCAAATAGATCTATTGTGCCCCCTTCTTGGCCTATAGCTCTTCCATCAGGCCCAGGTGTTGCATAAAAGCAAGTACCTTTGTTGGGACGATGGTTTCTAAATCACTAAGTTGCACAATATGTTATCCTAGAAAACTACTTCTTTTCCTTACTAAGGCTACGCATTCTGCTATAATGTGCAAGGAGGATTCTCCTTCCATTTCGCAGAATCTGCAAATCTCGCTGCTGACTTTACCTAGCTTTGCCAGGTGACCTCGTAGTCTACAATGTCCTGTCAAGAGACCGGTGAGTATCCTGAGTCTATTTTTACCCATTGATATTACTTGCTTAAACCGTTTAAGGTTATAGCTACCCAAGAGAATCTTTGCTTGTCTGAGTCCTGGTGTCCTTGCCCAGCTCTTTCTTCGCAGAAGTCTTTCTTCATTCCTAAGCTCTTGCCGTATTGTGCTTCTTCCTATACCACAGTACGGCTCGGGTCCTATTAGGGGTGTCGCTGCCCCCAGTCTTGCTTGCTTGTCTGCCTCTTCGTTCCCCGCTATTTCGACATGTCCAGGGACCCATCTTAGGGCAAGCCTATTTTGTGATCCCAGAGTGTCTAGCTTGGTTCGTACCTCACGAACTTCCTTTGACCTGATTTCGGTCTTACTAAGTGCCATTATTGCTGCTTGACTATCGGATAGGATGGCTATATCCCTATTCCGATAGTTACGCTTTAGATTAAAGTCCACACACCTCCCGATTGCACATAGGGGCTCGTGGTACATTAGCCGAGGGCCTACCACACCAAGACCGGAGCCTTGTTGCGTTAGGGATCCATCGGTGTACCATTTTATGGTGTGTGGCTTCATGTTGTGGACCTCTTCCAGAGATGTCCACTCCTTTTTATTACATAGGTGAACTTGAAACTTTTGACCGAACATGTGTTCGACTTTCATTTCGTCCCTTGGCTGTGCCAGTAGGGGAAGTTCACCCGATAGCATATCTGCCTCTACTCGACTAAGAATGTGTCCTCTCCCAACTCCTTCAACGGAAATTCTTAAGAGGGTTGCCTTCTGTTGCAGCCTAATTGTGTGATGGAGTGGCGTTATCTCCAATAGAACCTCAAGCGCTGATGTGGGACAGGTCCTCATCGCTCCCGTGATTCCTACACATGCCATTCTTTGTAGCTTTTGAAGCTGCTTCTGCACAGTGATTTGCTCTGCCTTATCCCCCCATGCAATCACTCCATACGTGAGCATGGGCCTTACTACCATAAGGTATAGCCATCTTATTATCCTTGGTGATGTTCCCCATGACTTCCCGGCTATGCTACGACACGTATACAGCGCTCTGCAGCACTTTGCGATCGTATTCTGAACATGGGTGCCAAAGTTTAATTTACTGTCGAAATTGGCCCCAAGGTACTTAACTTCCTTGCTTGTTTCTATTGGACTCCCCGCGAGCCTAATCTCCCTCATCCTTTGTAGCTTGTATCTTCTGGTGAACGGAACGATGATTGTTTTAGTAGGGTTTAAGTTGAGACCAACCTCCCTACACCAATCATGCGTAATCCTAAGTCCCAGTTGAACATTATCACAAAGAGTTTCTTCATACTTGCCCCGAGTTATTATCACAATGTCATCTGCATAGCCTTGACATTGAATACCTCTGTTCGCAAGTCTACTTAATAGTTCGTCTACTAGTATACTACATAAGAGAGGTGATAAAACCCCCCCTTGAGGACAGCCCCTTGTGGTTGTTACTGTTACGGTACTATCTTGTATAGATGCCGTAGCCTGTCTGGACCCTAATAAGGATGAGATCCATCTACTAGTTGTACTGTCCAGCCCTCTTCTATTCAAGGTAGCTTTGACAGCATCATGTGATGTGTTGTCGAAAGCACCTTCAATGTCTAAAAATGCACAAACTGCTACTTCTTTGTTTACTACTGCCGCCCGCAGAGTACGGTGCAGCTCATACAGGGCAGTGTCCGTAGACCTGCCTGTTCTGTATGCGTGCTGCGTTGCCTGCAATGGACTCTGTGTGAGCAGAGTACTCCTTATGTTATAATCCACCAGCTTTTCCAACTTTTTCAACAAAAACGATGTTAAGCTGATGGGTCTGAAGGACTTTGGGTTGGTGGTATCTGTCTTCCCTACCTTGGGGATGAAGACCACCCTAGCAGTTCTAGGGTAGACCTAAATTTTTCCCAGTTCGTTTTCCTGGGGTTACGAGTTGGTATACTACTATCCGTATTAACCTTAAGTTTGAATAGGATAATCCTGTGATCGGGCATGGATTCTTCTGAAGAGACATGCTATTCTCTGAAATGTGGCCTAAGAGACCGACTAATCAGAGTAATGTCTAATACCTCTTCTCTAACTCTAGTTACAAATGTCGGTGTCGATCCGACATTACCAATTTCTAAGTTATACTTGAATATAAAGTTGGTAAGACACTCACCCCTTTTGTTGATGTCCGTGCTGCCCCATATGGAGTGGTGCGCATTGGCATCGCAGCCGATTATAACCGGCAGCTTCTCTCTCCTGCAGTGGTCCATCAGCTTTTCTATTTCCGGTGGCGGGCAGTCCATATCACCAGCAAAATAGGCAGATGCCACCACAATAGGGGGGCGTTTCCAATTGCCCTTACGGCAATAGGTACGCAATCCCTAGTGAGGAATTCTGAAAGAATAGTAAAATTAATACATTTCCTTACCATAATGCATGCTCTAGGTGTAGGATCTCTTTGATCCCAGATTACCTTTGAGTCAGCGGTGTACAGGCCTTATATGCCATTGTTTACCCATGGCTCCTGTACCAGAGCTAGCCCAAGATGTTGGGTGATAAACATCCTGGCCAAGACAGCAGAGGCTGCCTTAGCCCGATGGAGGTTTATCTGGGCTAGCCCAGTGACGGTGACGTTTGATGTCACTATCACTCATCCGCCGCTCCAGCTCCTGGTGATGTAGGTTGGGAGCTGCCCACATCACCGCTGCCGGTCATGGTGACGTCAGCTTCTGCCGTTTCAAGCTCCTCAGCGAGCTCTTGCGAGGACATCGGCACCTCATCATCCATCCCTTCCAGCTCTGCTGGACCGAGCGTCATCTCCGCCAGGTCCTCATCCTCGGCCAGATCCTCTGATAAATCAGAGACGCCTGCCAGATGAGCACTCGGAACAGTGGCGGTGGGAGGTGTGGGGGCCGAGCCTGCAGCTCCCGGGACTGTCGTTTGGGCAGGGGTAGTCCTTGCGCCAACACTCTTCTTCTTCAGACCGCTAACGGGGATGGTCCCGTAGCGGAATGAAACTTGGTGGCCTCTCGCCACTATCGCGTCCTTGGATGCCTCATCGATGCCTATCACCAATAGCGCACCTCCGCCTTCCGTCCTCCTTGACAACACGTTCCACGAGTCGGTCTCGATCTTGTTCTGGTTCCTCAGCAGAACCAACAAGGATTCGGTTGACCGAACCGCGCTTCTTGGGCAGAAGATGGTGATGTTGTGGGGTGATGGAATATCATCACCCACCTTGCAGTGCAGTGGAGCCCCTTTCCACGACTGCAGTCTTGGCGCCACGGTCCTCAGCCACTCCGCTGAGTGATCGTCGGAACATTCAATGACCAGGTAGCCAACCCGGAAATGAATGACCGCGAACGCGACCGCGGTGTCCCATCCTGTGAGGATAACCTCATCCAGGATGGCCTCCTCCAATGCGGACAAGTCCCCATGGCTGAGCATTACCTGCGGGTATTCCACAGGTAACACGGCCACCTTGACTTTTTTTGCAATCGCTGCATACGATTTGCGAGTCTCGGTGGACAATGGAGAGGAAGACCTCACTTCTGTTGCTACGGCGGATGCCGACGTGCTGGGACGCTCCTCTGGGCACGCCCTCTTGGGGGTGGCAGTGGGTGGCGTCAAATCACTGCTCAGGCGTTTGGGGGCTGGTCCCCGTACCTGGCTCACCGAGTCTCTTCCAGCTGTTGCCATGCGCAGTGCCTCAGCAGGGGGTAGTCCCTGCTGCAGGTACCTGAGGTACCATTAGGTTTTTGAGCCGTTCAGCGTTTTTCGGTTTGGGTCATCCAAACCGCCTGGCTCTCCCAATTTTGGCAGCTGCGCTTTTGGCTGCTGGTGCTGCACGCCATGTCGCCTAACAGCGCTAAGCCTCGGTCGCATCGGCTGGGATGGTCCAGCCTTGCTTCCTCCTCCTGCAGCTGGGGCGACACGGTGACGTGAGGCTTCCCTCGTCGTAGGTGCGCGCGCTGTATCTATTGCCGCATGCGGCCTTCTTGTTTGCTGCGCCTGGTTAGGGCGCCGTGGGGCTGGTCCCACATTGGAGGGCTGCTCCCCGTCAAGGAGGCGGTCCTCAAAGTGTCTCGCGACACTGGCAGCAGGGGTATCCTGTTGCACACCTAAATAATTTTTATTTTTATTCCTTTCATGTTCCCACGAGCTGCGGAGAAATATGGGGTCCACCCGAGCAGAGATCCGCAGTACCCGGGTAAGGCTAAACAGAACAGGCGGTCGCCATCTGCCTGAGCTCACCGTTAGCGACTGGGCTAGTTTTTAATCCGGGCCCCCGGCCAGGTTGATTTTCGGCACGGTTCGAATGACACCTTAGTCCAGCCCGGAGTGAGATATTGGGAAAAGGATGAAGAAGGGTACGTGTGAGGGAGTTGGGAGTGTGTGAGGCTATTCTTTAAAGACGGCGACACAAGCGTCTTGTCGATACGGTGAACGGTACCGTACCCGCTGTTTGTCCGGGGCTTATTTGCAAGGATTCTCGCTTATTCACAGCTAACCTCATAAAGAGGCCGTTCGCTATCCGCAACCCGCGACCCGCCTGGTGGCCGCAGCTTAGCCCCCTCTGAACTATCCCACAAGTTCTTTAGACCAGGTCACGTGACCCTAAACAGTTTTATAAATTTGTTAACTCTAAACGTAAGTCTTCTTGCTTGCCATCCTCAATTCACCTTGATAATACGAAAGCAAGTTCTGATCAGGCAGTAGCCGATCTATTTGCTGAGTATTTTCAATCAGTATACTCAACGAGTTTATATAGTTGCAGTAATTCCTATCCTTTTCAAATTCAAACGTCTAATTGCATATATGTCCCAGTAATTACTGAGTCTACGCTGCTGAGTGAATTTAACTCTATCAAACCTAGCTACTTGCCTGGTCCTGATGGAGTGCCAGGTTGTATTCTTAGATACTGCGCGGATTCTCTTTGTAAGCCCTTAAATAAATTATTTAACTTGTCTGTTGACTCAACTGTGTTTCCTGATATATGGAAGGAATCCTTTATAATTCCACACCATAAAAATTCTTCAAAGTCAAACGTTAAAAATTATAGGGGTATATCCAAGTTGTCTGCCATTCCAAAAGTCTTTGAGAAAATTATATGTTCTCAACTGCAACACGGTTGTAGTTCAATTAACACGGTTTTGTTAGGCGTAGATGTACTACCACTAACCTTCTTGAATTCACTTCGCTTGTTATCAAAGGGTTTCAGGAAAAAATTCAATCTGACGTTGTTTACACCGATTTTAGTAAGGCTTTTGATTCTGTAAGTCATTCTCTGTTGCTGCACAAATTGAACATTATTGAATTTCCAGCAAAACTTTTATTCTGGCTTTCGGAGTACTTGTGTGGCCGAACACAAAAAGTTGTTTTTAAATCTTCTGTATCTAAACTTATTTTTGTTACCTCTGGTGTTCCCCAGGGGAGTCATCTTGGACCTTTGCTATTTAATCTGTTTATTAACGACCTTCCATCTGTTATTACTAACTCCTATGTATATATGTTTGCTGATGATGTAAAACTATGTTTCACCTATAATAATGCTTCTCTTTGTAACTTGCTACAGTCGGATTTGGGTGCATTGTCGGCCTGGTGTCGTTTAACTTACTCAATTTTAATTGTTCTAAATGTAAAGTAATGTCTTTTTGTAGAAGTACCCCTCATTCTGCTCACTACTTGCTTGATGATTCACCACTTGACCGCGTGTTTGAAATTAAAGATTTAGGTATTATTATGGTAAATAAGGCCATTAATGTCTTTGGCTTCATAAAGCGGTGGTCGAAAGAGTTTAACGATCCCTACACCACTAAAACGCTTTATACATCCCTAGTACGTCCCATCCTGGAGTATGGATCCTGTGTGTGGTCCCCACAATACTCGATTCACCAGGATAGAATTGAATCTGTGCAGAAGAAATTTCTCCTATTTGCCCTTAGAAGTTTTAACTGGGTTCCTGGAGTTGACTTACCTCCGTATTCAAGTATACTCCTTTTAATAAATCTTCCTTCCAGGTTAAAGGCCTGTACGCATGAGCCCCGTACAGCTCCCGTACCGTATACATGAGTTTTACGGACCTTAACGAGCAGTGTTAAAAAATGCACATATTGTGGCGGTAGGCTAATAACTTTCTCTTAATAAATCGGAAATGCAGCTGTGTTTTGTATACTTAAATTCAAAATAATGATTCACGACCAAAGCGCGCTTCTTTTGTGTTTGAGTACAACTAAAGCCCTGCTGCTGGCGGTTGTGAAAAAAGCAGGCTGCAAAACCAAAAAGCATTTTAGTGAACCCATATTTCATGGGCAGAGCTGAGATTACCAAAGATTATGCTAAACATAACTGAAACCACTCAAAAGACTCAAAGCAAATTCACCTTAATAATCTATACCCTGCAATAGATCAGTGGCAGTACAATCCAGTTTATATATTATTTACATTGTATCTTATTAATTAATTAATATATTTTTATTCAATACTTCTTGCGCAGCATTGACTGCCAAAACAATAAGTATGGCTCTATTGTAGCCTGAATTGGGTCAACTTTGTTAAAATTTTCCACTGGACCACTAATTTTAATTTTATTGTTGAACTTCCCAGAGCTTTAACGTTAACTTTATAATTTTTTACCTAAATTTACTTTCAGATTTATATATAATTTTATTTTAATTAATTTTTAATTTCAATTTTTAATATTGATTTAAATTTAAATTAACTTGGATTTTATGTCAGCTGATCTTAGTTGACAATAAACAAACAAATAAATAAATAAATAAATAGCACGTACAGTGTTGGTCCAAGTACGCTGCCCTGTGGAACACCAGCTTCAATACTGTGTTCGTCAGACATTGCAGTGTTACAGCTTACTGCGAACTTCCTGTCGTAGAGGTCCGACTTAATCAGCTTATGTTTGTTGCTTGGGAGCATTGTTTTGATCTTATGCATCAGACCTTCCAACCAAACTGTGTCGAATGCCTGACGTTTCTCAAACAAATATTGCAGTGCAGTATTCTCTATTTTCGAACGTGCTTCGTATCTCTGATTTTATTTTGTAAACCTGCTCAATCCGTGTTTTTCACGAAAGCCAAATTGGTGTGATGGGATTATGTTATGAAGATTCAGGAATGGATTTATCTGGGACAGCAAACATTTTTCGAAAAGTTTTGATAGACACGATAATAATCTTATAGGTCTATACGACGTGGAAACTGTGTGATCTTTTCCAGGCTTTGGTATCATAATGATGATTGACTTTTTCCATCTGTCTGGATAGTGGCCAAGTTTGGTGATAGTATTGAAGAGCTGGGCAATTATGCAGATCGCACAGTAAGGGAGCTCAATAATCATCTTTGGGGCTATTTGGTCACCGCCTGGAGATTTTTTAGGGTTCAATTGCTCTTAAATGATTCTAACGATTTCATTCGGGCGAAACTTGATTGGATCATGTTGAAGCTGAGAGCCGTTTGAAGCATTCGGTAGTGCAAACATATTTGTTGAAGGGTTAGGTTGGAACACTTTTTGAAGATGAGTAGCAAATGTGTTAGCTCTTTCTTCATCGCTGGGGGCCCAGCCGCCTGCGAAGTTTCTTATAGGCATTACTGTTTATGTTGGTGAGCTAAGAGTTGGGTGAGCCCTCCACAATGAGTTTTTCGTACTGGTGGTTGATAATTGCTCGATTTAACGGCGTTGAGCGCGTTAGTCCTCGATTTTTAACGCTAACCGTCTCCAGAGTGTTAACAAAACTTTCAATGTCAGCTTCATCTACGAGACGTGGCTTAAGCTCAATGTGTGAGCTTATTTATTTTTTGTATCTGAGCCAGTTAGTTTTATCTGTAGTTAACTTACCGGGTCGGTTTATGAATTCAGGGTGTCGTAGCAGATTTATTAGGACTGGCGAGTGATCGGGTGATGGATCCGAAAGGTACTCTGCACTTATCAGTTGGTCTGCCAGGAGAAACGTGGTCGAGCTTGTTGTTAGCTTTTATAATTGCATTGTAGAGCTGCTTTCCTTTTGGATTCACGAGAGGAGATCCCCAGTTTGTGTGCTTGGCATTGTAGTCTCCTGCTGCTATAAACATTCTCCTAGTGAGTTAAAAAATTCCATAAACTGGTCTTCATATATGGTATAACGCGGGGGGCAGTATACAGCGGCTAGAGTAAGTTGGTTCCCACTGTCCAAATGTATTTTTAGAGATGTGGCCTGTAGAAAGTTTTCAGCAAACTCTTTATAGAAGTGGTGCTTGAGGCGGCTTCTGATCAAAATACCAGTTCCACCGAGTACCTTAACATCGGGATGATTTGTACCGTAGAATAAGTATCCACTTATGTTAAAGTTATATTTGTTTGTAAGGTGTGTTTCGGAAAGTAGCATTACGTCGATGTGCTTATCGAGTAGGAATTGAGCTAATTCATGTTTATGATGTGAGACGCCATTAGCGTTCCACGTAGATATTCGTATCGCAGCCATTGATTATTTTGACTGTTGTGATACAAGCATTTGTATCAAAAGATTTTGATTACGCATTAGTTCTTGCAAAGTTGTTTTCATGAATGACATAAACTCGTTCATGCTCTGCTGCAGGGTACATATGAGAGCGTTTATGCTCACTTGTTTTGGTTGTAAATAGAGGCAGGAAGAGCCAGTCCAGATCGAAGGGCGCTTGCATAAGTTGTGTTATTGGTTGAGAATTCGGGTCCAAGTGAGGATCTGGCTGCAGACGAAAAGAAGACGTCTGGGTTGTGATGGATATGGATGGATACGATTTTTAAGTTCCTTGTAGACATGGCAGGCTCTGTAGTTGGCTGTGTGCTTGCCTTCGCAGTTGTTGCAAAATTTTTTTGCTAGAATCTTCTTTACTTGCTGGGCAACTTGCGGAGTTATGCAGTTCCCCACATTATACGCATACCGAGCGCAGTGTACAGTAAGCTTTTGTATGGCAGTACTCTTGGCAGTTCATACATTGTACCGGACCGTTTCGTTCGTGCGGTTCTTCTACGGTGATTCTGCGGTGCAGTAACGTAAGTTTGTAAAGTGGGTGCACCTCGTTTTTTTAAGCATCTTCGTTTCTGGTTCAAGTTCTATTTTAAAAAGTGGTTGCGGCATCCTGTTCCTGTTTAAGATGTTAAAGAAAGTTTTTGCTCGAAAGCTTTTCTCCTGCAGCGCCGGTTTTATTTCTCCTGGTGTTACATGATCTATGACTTTTATTACGACCTGCAGGCCCTTGCAGCTTTTTAATTGATACGTACAATAATTCATTTTATTTTTTCGTTTGGATGCTTTATCAGGACTCTGTAATTATCTTCCGACTTTGTCTGGACTTTAATTTCTTGAATTTTTCCCTGTACGAGAGGAACAATGTAGAAATTATCTTTGCCTATGAGCTCGATAACTTTGTTAACAAAAGCACTGGAGCTTTTCTCACGTATATATATTGGGGGTGGCTTTGGCTTTATCGTGTCAACCCCAACGGCTTCAGAAGACAGATCATCAGTGTTTTCTGCCAAGATGTGAAATCTATTGCTATTGTATGTAGTTTCATTCGAATGTGTATTCAAATTGCTACGGGTAATTTTTGATTTATTCGTAGAATTTTGCAGACTTAGCTTTCTTTTGATATATATGTAGCGATCCATACCAGTCTGCGTAGCCGGCTTAACATTTTTGCTGTTTGCAGTTTGATTTGCTGACGGCGCAGCAGTCGTTGTGCTTGTTGAACGGGAAGTAGGTATCGGTGCAGTTGTGGTTGTAGTCGCTGTTGCGGTACCTAGAGAGGGCGCAGCACTTGCAGTCGTTGCTAAGAGAGACGGGGAGCACGAAAACTTTCGGTCGCATGCTGTGTGCAAGACTTCATTTGTCGGGTTGGGTGTTGCCGACCGCCGAACACCCCTATTGATAGGCAAAATATGTTTCTTGACATATGACGTCAGGTTTCATGTTTTTAATAAGAATAGTAAGTTCGTGGTAATTGTTAATAAAACCGTTTAGGTACCATTGAAGTATTTTAATAGACATAAGTGTATTTGTTTTGTAAGTCATAAATGTACAAGACGAAAATGGGAGAAACTAATTATAAATTAGCTTCGTCCATAGACTCGTCTGATGATGAGATGATTGGGCTAGAGATCTTTTTGTTTTTGTGAGTGTGTTTAGCTAAAAAATTAGCTGCAAGAGAGACAGTGTTAAGAGAGTGCGGTGTAAAAATGATTGATAGTGTGTTGTTTGTTGTGGTTGGAATATTTGATGATAAGGCATTGGGAGCGATGCGAGTGGTTCGCGGCTTATCTAAAGCGCGCAAGGAAGAAGTAGTAGGAGACAAAGCTCGCGTAGAAGGTGCGGGCAAAGAGACAGGTGAGGGTTGGGAGCTTTTTTGTGCAAAGCTAGTGGAGTTTTTTTTTTGTCTTCTTTTAGTGTTTCATTTCCTTTGAAATGTGCATTTGCAGTTATTATTGAGTAGCTGAAAATAGAGTTAGTCTGTGATTGTTGTTTGTATGTAATTCGAGCTTCGCGCATACTACACCTCTTTCTAGTTTTAATTTTTAGTATTTCTGCTCTTCGAATTTTTTGCATGTGGGAGATGAAGCCGGGTGCTCTTCTCCGCAGTTCGCAGTTTGGGTTCTAGACCATTTCTTAGGGGAATGATGGGGAAGATTATTAACTCCGCAAATCTGCTGATTTTTGCAATGTTTGGCTGTATGGCTCAACAGTTGGAATGTTACTTTAACCGATGTTTGTGTTGTTGTAGTTGAAGAATCCTTGTGTGGAGTCCTTCGTCGGGGTCACCAAAATGTTTGTGTGTATATTTGTTATGTAAGCATTCAGTACATAAACTGACTGCTAAAAGGGCGTCGCAACTAGCACTTGTAACTAGGTGGACTACGGAGGGGGAATTCCTTGATGATGAGTAATATACTTGGTTTGTTGGTACAAAGTAAAGAACTGATCTTTTATTCATGAAAGTAACAATATTTATAGGAAAAAATAGCTTAGTTTGCATAAGTGTAATATCAATATAAATTGGGTTATTGTAAAAGCAGCAATTGCTTGCCAATGCAGAATTGCATATTGTCAATTTCCGCGTTGACTGACCGCTGTTTTGGTAACTAGTTATATGTGTCGGTTTCGCTGTTATCAGCAGTTTTTGTAGTGAAGACAATAATACGTATGGTGTTGCATTTAATTGACCTCGTTAAATTATAATTGTCTGTCATATATTGTGTGTGCTGTAACTTAAATGTATATATAAAAACATAGGTTAGTATTTGACATAGTTAAATTGTGCTTATTGTTGTGTGTTGTGGGTTGTGACTTAAATGTATGTACGCCTAAACAACCGTATTTCAAGACACATTGGTTTTTGGAGGTAGTTTATATAAATTTAATGTAATCAAAATGACACCGGTTGGTTTAAATACGCCGTCTGTAATATTTATTAAATTTATAAATTGAAATAACGTCTTTCGATTTAACTTCGGCCACGATTTCATCATCAGGGATGTTGTTTAAATATGGTGCGTAAATTGTACCTTTCACGGAATTGAGTGATTCGTGTTACTTGCAATAAATTTTACAGATGCCCGTAAGTTCTTTGGTCTTAAGGAATTTGTCCGCGACGTCTTCGCCTTTTACTAGTAATAGAAGGTTGTCATCTCTGGGAGTTGAGATTGATATTAAGTCCTTGCTGATTATATTAATTGCCCAGTGCACTGCAAAGCACGAGAATTCTGTAATAGGTTTATCTTCGGTTGTTGAGCTTAAAGTCAGGTATTTTGGATTTTGTGAAACAACTGCCAGTAGTTCGGGAAAATCAAATGGGATTTTTTGGTATTGTCTTTGTTTTTAAGTCTTTGGGCTATCTCCTAGTAAGGAGAAGCGATTTGCATCACCTAAAGGTGGCCCGGTGGCCATGGTTGAAGAAATTAAGCTCTAAAGCTCCCGCGATTTAATTGTTGTTTTGTTTCCTTTTTTTTTTTTGGATTTTCGAAAGTTGAGTAAATAAGAAACGGTGCAATACTGAGCATAGTAGCTAACAGTGAGAGAAACTAATCTCGATAGATATCTGTACTGATTGAGTGTAAGTCGGAGACTGTTATTTGATTTTATTTTATTTTGTTCAGAAGTTTCGGCAAATGAATACACTTTCGCAATTTGTGAGTATCGCTGCATAACTGTAGTTATGCATAAATGTAGTTGCGATGGCAAAATTGTTGGAAAGTGTCATAGAGCTAAAAATATGAAAGAGTATGTATGACCAGCAATGCAAAACTGATATTTGCCTGCCTATGTTACTAGACGCTTGTTTATTTTCCTATTCGCCTAATCCTGCAAATGATCGAGCAGCACCAAAAATTAAGTTTGACTGCCTTGGTATTTTTTCTTTTCTTAGGTTTTTATATGCAAATACAAATATGCACCAAATTTTAATCTAAATATTGGCTGTTTATAATAATAAGAATTCACAATAGTAGAGAAAGGTCAATGAATGTCAAGGAAAATGATACGCATACATATAAATATGCCCATGTAGATATACAGGGCTAAACACACAAGCTTATGGAAGCTAGCCGAAACAAAACATCAAAAATCACTATAAAGCCCAGGTCCACCAAAACTGCAAACATATGAAAACGCACATTTATATAAAAATATGTCTATGTTGATATGAATATACATTTGTGTATTGCTTCTACAAAAACGAAAAGGAAGGAGGCAAGCCATATGAACATATGAAGAATACTTACGTTCATAAACATGAAGTAACAGGTGATCAGCCCAAAATACAAAGGTCTGCGCGCTAAAAAATCACTGGGGACGAGCGCAAACAGACAATATGGCTGGCTGGCTGTGCTACTGTAGAATACGTCGTAGCAGCGGCAGAAAGCAGAATGACTTGCATTTTTCTCATGACTCGCCAGACCAGCATGTCTCTGAAATCGACAGGCTTTCAAATTCCAGGCTTTCAGATTCCAACTATATGATAGAATATTGCTATTTGGCAGCTTTATTTATATACATTCTTATTGAAAATACTTTATGCATAGTTTAACGGTTTAACAAGGTGGAAAGATTTATTAAGGATTGCTGTGATATTTTAATCACTTTTTTTTATCCATTTCAAAATCTGAATTATGCCTTACGTCGCATAAAACAATAAATAATTTTTTTTTTTAGCAATTCTGCAACAACATTTTTTGGATTTCATGCTGAACAACGTATAAAAACACTTAAGTTCATTGGTGGATCCGACACATGAACCAAGTTCCGAAATTCGTTGCTGGTGAGCCGTTGCTATCTGGCCACACATGTTCAGACAGGTTGATAGCAGTTTTTCATTTGCTTTAAGCCGGCCATTATTATATTTTATTTTAAAAGCCTGTACGCAAAAGCCCCATATGCGCTTATGTACCGTACCGTAATGCACAAAATTTACGACCGTAACGACAAGTGCTGAAAAATTGTGGCGGTAGGCTAATAACTTTCTCTTAATAAATCGGAAATGCAGCTGTGTTTTGTTTATTTGCCAAGTAAAATAACTGAATTTAAAATAATGAAATTTGTGTTCAACAATCGCCTTGCTGTTGGCGGTTATTAAAAAAAAGGCAGGCTGCAAATGCAAAAAGCAATAGTAGCATTTGAGTGGACCCATTTTTGATGGGCAGAGCTGAGATTACCAGAGATTATGCTAAACATAACCGAAACCACTCAAAAGACTATGCAAATTCACATTAATAGATCTATAACATGGCAGTACGGGTCGGCTAGAGTTGAAGAATAAAAATACATATGTTTATAATATTGTATCATATGAATTAATTTTTTTGTTTATTTTTATTAGTTTCTTGTTGGACACCGTTGACTGCCAAAACAATAAGTATGGCTCCCATGAAACCTGAATTATTTCAATTTTGTCAATATTTTCCAAAAAATGTATAAACCGGCTCTTGCCCGACATGTGGTTGCACTTTTTACGACAGTAAGACAATTTATTTTATATGCAGTGTTAACAGTACGGGTGCTGTACGGTCATCTGCGTACGTTCATATAGGTGCCAACTTTGAGCAAAAAATGATTCAAAAATAAGAATAATATTAATATAACAAAAAATTTAATAATTTCTTTTTCAAGAATTCAAATTAAATTGCAGTAGTAAAAAATATTTTTAGTGTTTCAGCTGTGAGCAACTGAGTAATAAAAACAATCGCGCCATAAGAGCAAGTTAGCAATGATGAACATAATTACGGAACATTGCTCACTTGTTGAGTTAGGTGAACAACTCTTTTTTGCTCACTCACTCATGAACAACCCAGCACTATAAAATACCAATGGACTTACACATGGCGGTTTCACTCACCGTTGACAGTTGTTATAGTCGGCGATGGGCTATCGATGGTTGTGGTTGTTGACGAGGGGTCGAGAGTCGTGCTGGCACCCGATACTCGATTGTTCGACTGCTTGACAGGTGACTGCTAGGTAGAGAGAAGAAGAGGCCGTGAGCAGGCAAAATTCTTTAGCGGCAGCGAAAAGGCGCCAGCAGAAAAAAAGATATTTAAAAAAAATAAAAATAAAGAAGTTGAAGCCAAGTGCGTAGTGAGGCGCCTACAGCATACAAGGTAGACGATAAAAATTGTTTCTTTTAGTGAAAATCTTTCTAATAGTGATCATTTAGTGATAGCAGCAGTGCGGTATAGACCGGCAACCAATACGTGCACACACACTCACACACACGCGCAACTTCAGCGGCCGAAGGAAATAATCAGACCACCGGATGAGATTGGCCAACCCGTCTGGGTGGTCATCAGCTTCAATTTCCAGCAAAAACAAGTTTGTTTACCTTAAGAGCCCATCAGAAACTTATATCCAGGCGCCTGCGCCCGAGCGCATTATTCTAAGTGCCGGTTGCCAGCCACACACAGCTGCGCACCAATACGCGCACACACAAGCACCAACGCAGCTGCCACAACAGCCACAGTGGGCCGCGACGAGCGAACGGCTGCGAAATAGGATTTAGTTTATTTATTCGCCTTATTTATTTATTTTTTTGCCCTTATTTATTCATTTATTTATCTTCGCCTTAATTATTATTTATTTAATTTATTATTTATTTATTCTTTCTGTGTTTTTTGTTTATTGTTTATTTTGTTTGTCGTGTATTAGACATTTGTTTATTTTGTTTATTTATTTAATTATATTCTTTTTATTTTCTTTATTATGTTTATTTAACGTAAATTTAATTTTAAGAAAAACAATGTTAGATATAATTATATTTATAAATAAATGAATGTCTATTTAGTGTTTATGTAAACATGTGTGAGTAGTAATTTATGTGTGGGTGGGACGATTGTGTGTTGATGGCGGGGTAAGTTGGTGTTGTTGTTGTTGTATATGTTTAGGGAGTTGGTACCAAAATATAAATAGGCCAATTCATAGGTAGGGAGGGCACACATTGGGGGTAAATGTCAACACCTGTTTACCCAGTAGTTGTTGTTAGTTTTTCGTAAAAATATAAATTTTTGTTAGCCCGGCTCACGCTGTATCGAGGTCGTATCCATCCCTGGGTAACCGATTTGCTAGGTGGCTATCGATACAGTGTTGGGAACATAAGGCCGGATCATAACAAATGGCGCCCAACGGAAAACCCAATAATAGGAAGCCAGTGAAATCGCAGTATATGGTCAATTAATTGTTTCAGTTTACATGTTGTGTTAGTTTACTAGTTTTAACTCCTTAGCCAATAATACTTAACCACAGCGAGGTTTAACGCCTGGGCTGATGCGGAAGTAGCTGGAAGAAGGGGGAGAAATAGTTTTGATCAGGCCACATTCCTTAGGGCTTGAGCAATCCGAGCGTGGACCACCATGTCCTGCTGTAGCGCAGCTCTGAGATCTGGGGGATAGTAGATAAATGTAAACAATTGAACATGTGTAATTAATTGGTCCTTACCGTATATGTGTACATGTTTCTAGGCTTACGGTATATGTCATGTCCTTCAGGACCGGCATAGTATTTCCAGTCAGTCTATATCCATACATAGCGAGTAGTTTCAACTGTGATATAGGAATAGGATAATTTTAGGATTAGGTCCAATGTATACACACACATCACTTACGTAGCCATATCACGTTTCATGTTCGTCTCACCCCGTTTATGTATGTTGTTCGTATTTATTTAAAAGAAATAAAGAAAGAAAAGTTAGGTTGAAAAAGTAAGGGAATGAGGAGAGAAACGAAATACATCGAGGAACAGAGAAAAGTTAGGCGCAGTGCAGAGTTCAATCGAAGTAGAGGGGCTGAATCAATGGCTCCCACAACTCGGTCAGCGTCACAGACCCAAGCTGGTGAGTCCAGCATAGCATCCGGCATTCCACCACAAGAGGAAATGGACATTTCAGATGCAGGAGCAGTAGGCGGTTACCCAGAGCCCAACAGCCTAGGAGCGATGCAGAAAAGGAGTTCGTCGACGATGCCACAACAGCAGCAAGTGCCACTGGACCTACACAGCGAGCTGAAAGCAGCCATCAACTCGGCGCTGTCGGAGGCAAGTGCAACTCTTCAAGCAGTTATGGCCACCGGAATGGCCGAAATGCAGGCTCAGAGCAAGCGAGAAATGCTGGAGTATGTGAAGGCAATCAGGGATAGCAGCCTCTATACGCAGCTATCAGGTCCGAAGGAGGCGCATCAGATTTTACACCCGCAGTCGAACCAGAGTGTCCCACCGAAAGAGCCACCAGCACCACAGGGTCGCTGGTTCGATCAGAGAGCCCTGGAATCAGAGCAGCGAGAGCAAGCGGAGCATTGGCGGTCCCGAGCACGTGCCGAAGACCAGCCGAAAGTTGACCCAGGGGAACGCCGACCATTTGGAGGGATGGAGTCCCGGCCAGAGGCGATACCAATGCGCCGATGGGGTCTCACATTTGATGCTAGCCCAACAGGAATGCCGGTCGGGGAGTTTATATTTCGGTTAGACCATTTGAGGCAAACGTACCAGGTGCCATGGGCGGATGTGTTGCGAGATTTCCACACCCTGGTGGAAGGAAGAGCCAAAGACTGGTACTGGATGTTCCTGAGGACGAGTGGTGCAACGGAGTGGCCAAATCTGCGGTACGCGCTAAAGCAACGGTTCCAGACGCGCCGATCTAACTTCGAACGCGCGCAGGAGCTTCGCGAGCGCAGACAAAAGTCAGGGGAGAGCATCGATGAGTATTTGCAGGCCATGTTTGCTCTCAGGTCGAGGTTGGAGATGCCGGTCAGCGATCACGATCTGAAAAGATCGTTAAAGTCAACATCAAGGATGCTATTTCGAGAATAATTTATCCGATTTGGATCACCGACCTGGAGAAGCTGCGAGAGGAGTGCCATGATGCAGAGAGGTTGCTCTCCTCCCGCTGGTCCAGGAGCCAAACCCCAGCAGAGCAAACCAGCCGGTCAAGGGAACGCTTCCAGGTGCACGACGCGCACCACGAGGAGGAGGAGAGAACACCCGGCGAGGCAGTTGAAGCCCTATATAGGCCGAGAGCGGAAAATGGCGAGAGCAATGCGCTGAAGTGCTGGAATTGCGCGCAGAGGGGGCACACGTTTTGGGAGTGTGAGGCGACAACGCGTAACACCTTCTGTTACCGATGTGGGTTGCCAGGTGTCGTTTTACCCAAGTGCCCCAAATGCCGGTCGGGAAACGGGAGGCGGAGCATGACGCAGGCAGAGGAGTCGCGCTCAGCACCACCGGGCAACCAGTAAAGACCTCGCTAAATTGCATGTTAGAGATAAGCACTAGGAATAAGGATTGCATGGTAGTTAAGGATATCGTTAAGAAGACCAACAGCGACCACTCACCGAGGCTTAAGTGGTCAATACGCCAGCCGTTGGAGGTGCGCACTGCTGCGTACGAGGAAGCGAGAGCCCGCATCTTTGCTGAGGAGGGATTCCAAAAACAGAGCAATAGGCCCCAAGTTCCAAAGAGGCGGAAACGACCAACGCTACGCGGGAAAGAACGAAGGTGCGTATGTGAGGCACTCAGTTCTCTGATTAAAGACGACGATCGAGCCTTTGCCGAAGTGCAAATCGATGGACACTCCGTGAAAGATCTTTTGGATACGGGTGCGACAGTAAGTTTGATCGGTGCTGGAGCAGTCGAACTTATGGAGAAGCTGGGGATAGCATGGTATCCACAGAAGTCTAAAGTGCGAGCTGCAGGAGGTGCGAAGGTGGTGGAAGGTACCGTGCCGGTAAAGGAGCGTTTTTACCCCGTGTCACCGGCGGTTCAACAGCTTTTGTTTGAGGAGGTGGACGAAATGTTGCGACTTGGAGTCATCGAGCCGAGCGAGAGTCCGTGGAACAACAGGATGACGCTGGTGCGGAAACCTGGTAATAACAGGCTGTGCTTAGACGCGCGCAAGCTCAACGACGTGACGGTGAAGGATGCGTACCCACTGCAAAACATTGAGTCTATCCTCAGCCGCGTAGATGACACCATCTTTATCAGCAGTGTGGATCTGAAACACGCGTTCTGGCAGATCGAGTTGGAGTCCAAGAGCAGATGTATGATGCCTTTCGGACTGCGTAATGCTGTTCAGCGGTTGTGTCGGTTGATGGATAGGGTGATACCACAGCGTCTGCGGAACCGTGTGTTTGTTTATCTGGACGACCTGCTGATCATTTCACGCACGTTTGATGAGCACGTTAAGCTGTTGGAGGAGGTCGCTGAGTGTTTGAAGGAGGCTAACCTTACCATCGGCCTTATCGACGGCCGTACTTCATTCAGTGTGATGCCAGTCACCTGGGGATCGGGGCTGTGTTATTCCAGCGAGACGGCGGAGGAGCTGATCGGCCGATAGCATTCTTTTCAGCGAAACTCAGAGGAGCGCAAATCAATTACAGCGTGACAGAAAAGGAGTGTTTGGCGGCGGTGAAGGCTATAGAGCGTTTCCGACCATATGTAGAGCTGATGCCGTTCGCGGTCATCACAGACCATTCGAGTCTACAATGGTTTATGTCGCTCAAGGACCTGAGCGCAAGGCTGGCGAGATGGTCACTAGCACTTCAGGCGTTTGACTTCACCATCGAACACCGAAAGGGCAAGGAAAACGTGGTGGCTGACATTCTCTCTCGACCATTCGACGTGGAGGAGCTAAACCTGTTCGAGTTCGAGACGACAGCGTTCGAAAGCGAGGAGTATTTGGAGAGGTTAGCGTTGGTTCAAGCAGAGGCGGATCGGTTTCCGGACCTGATGATAGAAGACGGCTTGCTCTTCAAGAGGTCCCAGTTTGCCCGAGAGGAAAGCAAAGAGTTTCTGTGGAAGCTATGGGTGTCGGAGGCACTGACTAGCACACTGATACAGCAGGCTCACGATAGCGACAAGGGTATGCATGGAGGCATAGCCCGAACGTTGCCGAGGCTGCGACAGTTTTACTTTTGGCCTAGGATGGCAGCTCAGGTGCGGTCTTACGTGCTCGGTTGCGAAGTGTGCCCTTGCACAGCACGCTAGTCGGCAGGCCAAAGATGGGAAAGGAGGTAGTGACCGAGCGCCCGATGCAGAAACTCTACTTGAACTTCTTAGGGAAGTATCCACTGTCGAGACAGGGAAATGATTACATTCTTGTGGTGCTGGACCATTTCAGTAAGTTTGTGTGGCTCAAGGCGATGCCGAAAGCGACATCTGCGGCGGTCATTCGATTTTTAAGAGAGGAAGTTTATACCGTATTTGGAGTCCCCGAGATCGTGCACACCGACAACGGCAAGCAGTTCGTGTCGCAGGAGTTCGAGGTTTTGCTGGAGCATCATGGCATTAAGCAGGTCTGTACCGGCAACAATGCTCCGCAATCCAACGCGTCCGAACGGGTGAACCAGTCAGTGTTGGCAGCGATCAGGACACATATCGGGACTGACGAGACGACGTGGGAGGAGAAGCTGCCAGAAATCGCGATGGCGTTACGCAGTGCAGTACATTCGGCGACTGGGACATCTCCATACTTCGCACTGTTTGGACAACACATGCTGAGTAACGGCAGCGAGTATGGACTGGCCAGGAAGCTGGGCGACGTGAACGACGCCGAGATAAAGCCACTTGACAGATCGCTGAAACAGCAAACAGAGCTAAGATTCGGGAAACGGTGCACAAGGCGTATATGAAGTCGGCAAGGCAGTATGACCTGAAGGCCCCAGACGTCCATTTCTCTGCGGGTCAGGAAGTATTCAAGCGGAACTTCGTGCTGAACGACTTTGCAAAGAAACTCAACGCGAAATTCTGTCGCCGATTCACCAAGTGCCGAGTGGTCAAACCAGTGGGCCAAAGTTTGTATGAGCTGGAGACCTTGCAAGGTTATCCACTCGGAGTTTTCCACGCCAAGGACATTAAGCAGTGACCCCCGAGCGTTGGATCTTTGCCCGGCTAGCTCAGTCGGTAGAGCATGAGCCGCTTATTCTCAGGGCGTGGGCGATGGCCTACGTTGGGCAGCGTAGCGAACAGACGCCTCCATTTAGCACTCCTGTTCTTGGCGGACGCAAGCGAACCGGAGTGTGGTGTTATTGTCGGCGATGGGCTATCGATGGTTGTGGTTGTTGACGAGGGGTGGAGAGTCGTGCTGGCACCCGATACTCGATTGTTCGACTGCTGGACAGGTGACTGCTAGGTAGAGAGAAGAAGAGGCCGTGAGTAGGCAAAATTCTTTAGCGGCAGCGAAAAGGCGCCAGCAGAAAAAAAGATATTTAAATAAAATAAAAATAAAGAAGTTGAAGCCAAGTGCGTAGTGAGGCGCCTACAGCATACAAGGTAGACGATAAAAATTGTTTCTTTTAGTGAAAATCTTTCTAATAGTGATCATTTAGTGATAGCAGCAGTGCGGTATAGACCGGCAACCAATACGTGCACACACACTCACACACACGCGCAACTTCAGCGGCCGAAGGAAATAATCAGACCACCGGACGAGATTGGCCAACCCGTCTGGGTGGTCATCAGCTTCAATTTCCAGCAAAAACAAGTTTGTTTACCTTAAGAGCCCATCAGAAACTTATATCCAGGCGCCTGCGCCCGAGCGCATTATTCTAAGTGCCGGTTGCCAGCCACACACAGCTGCGCACCAATACGCGCACACACAAGCACCAACGCAGCTGCCACCACAGCCACAGTGGGCCGCGACGAGCGAACGGCTGCGAAATAGGATTTAGTTTATTTATTCGCCTTATTTATTTATTTTTTTGCCCTTATTTATTCATTTATTTATCTTCGCCTTAATTATTATTTATTTAATTTATTATTTATTTATTCTTTCTGTGTTTTTTGTTTATTGTTTATTTTGTTTGTCGTGTATTAGACATTTGTTTATTTTGTTTATTTATTTAATTATATTCTTTTTATTTTCTTTATTATGTTTATAACTGAAACCACTCAAAAGACTCAAAGCAAATTCACCTTAATAATCTATACCCTGCAATAGATCAGTGGCAGTACAATCCAGTTTATATGTTATTTAAATTGTATCTTATTAATTACCTAATATATTTTTATTCAATACTTCTTGCGCAGCATTGACTGCCAAATCAATAAGTATGGCTCTATTGGAGCCTGAATTATGTCAACTTTGTTAATATTATCCAAAAAATGTATAAGCCGGCTCTTGCCCGACATGTTGTTGCATTTTTTACAACCGTAAATAGCTGCTGAAAGCTATTTACTGCCCGTAGCATTTTAACATAACATTTTAACATTTTCATTGTTCAACACTACCGTACCAGCAGTAGCTAACAGAACTGCAGACCTAAAATGTAAGTACTGTACTGAAGCTGTTCGAGACCATTTTTTTATATGAAGTTTTTGCTGTACGGGAGCTGTACAGGCGTCTGCGTACAGGCCTTAATGGTTGAATAAATGTACATATGTCAGATATCCCATGCTGCTGAGCAAAGCACATTGTGAAGAAGAAGTAAAAACTTCGGCGTGTGGTATTAGAAGGTGTATGTATGTATGCACATGAATTTGCTACATTAGATTCATGGTCTGCTTGGATGATTTTATTTTCGTTGACGAAAGCAAATTCAACTTATTAGGCAGTGGTGGCAAGACCATGGTGTTGTGGAAGCCGAATACTGAGCTGCAGAAGAATCACTGAAGACCAACCGCAAAACACCGCGGGGTAGTGGTCTAGGCTCCATTTCCACAAAAGGACCGGGGAATCTTATTTTCATTGATGGCATAATGAACTAAGACCATTATTTGAAAATTTTGAACGATTGCCAACTCGTTCAAGTTTTATCAGGACAATAACCCAAAGCATAACGCCTAAAAATGGAGTCTGAGTTGTTATACAACTACCCAAAGATCTTGGAAAAGGCACACCAATCGCCAGATTTAAATTCTGTTGAAAATTTGTGGAGTGAGTTGGTCCGCGGTGTGCACAGAACGCCAATATCGTCCTTATCCGCATTAGAAGAACGGCTTTAGGAAGAGTGGGCTTAAGCTGGCCATGAATATACCCAAAAAATTCTAAAAACTTTGCCAAAATGCCTTGGCGGTACCATACAATATAATGGGTATCATACCAAATATTAGATTAAGTTTTTTTCTTAGATAAAATAGATATTTTTTACTTTTATAAAAAAAAAAAAACCGAATGTTAATGTTGTGCAAATTTTGGCCTTTTTTTTTTGATGTTTTTTTTTTTATTTCAAAAGATATGCCTATGTTAACTTAAATTACGATATGTGTAGCATGCACAGTCGTTGCCACCTTCTGCGGGACCGCCGTGAAGCATTGCTTCGCAGAAGCGGTGGCAACGACTACGACGCACTCGCCCTTAACCTCTCCAACCGACGCAGCTCTACCATCGTAGAGGCTGCAAAGGAGCAAACCGCATGCCAGACTTCAAGCCTCTCCAGCATAAGGGCCACCAGGTTAGTTGGCGATAGACGCTGGCCCGTCAGGTTTTCCACCGCGAGTCGATCCTCGGCGAAACGCCCACAGTGGAAGAAGACGTGTTGGGCGTCTTCATCGCAGCCATCTCCACACCAGGTGCACTCTGCGCTAGAGTCGTGCTGAAATCGTTTGAGGTAGCTCCTGAAACACCCGTGGCCGGAGAGAAGCTGGGTAAGGTAAAACGTTACCATCCCGTGCTTCCTCTCCACCCATCGCCTTATGTTGGGGATGAGGAGGTGCGTCCAACGCCCTTTGTTCTAGGTGTCCCACTGCTGCTGCCAGGCGTCAAGGCTCCTCTCGCGGGCAGCTGACCGAACGGCATTTCTCCCCAACGGAACCGCTTCCAGGACTGCCACGGCTTCCACGACGGCGATGCGAATTGGGGTCATCCCCGCAATCACGAGCGCAGCGTCAGAGGACACAGTGCGGAAGGCACAACATACCCGCAGGGCAGAGAGCCGATAGATTGACTCTATGCCCCTTGTGTAGCTGGCCACCGACGTAGCACCGACCCAGATTGGAGCCGCGTACATGATAATTGACTTCATAACGTGCATTATCAGTAGCCTCGTCTGCTGCCTCGGACCTCGCGTGTTTGGCATCATCCTTGCCAATGCGCGTCCGGTAATCGCAGCCTTCCTGTGAACGTACGCGAGATGCTCCCCGTAACTAAGGCGCCTGTCAATGACCACGCCGAGGTAGCGGATCCAATCCTTGGACCTCAACGTGACGCCATCCACCTTAAAATCCACGTACTCCACCTTTTTCCTACTGCTGATGAGCACCGCCTCCGTCTTGTGCGCAGCAAGCTGTAGACCCACGGATGACAACCATTGAGTCACTGCATCCATGCACCAATTGCAGAGCTCGGTGACACGCCGTAAGTCCTTCGCCACAAGCACCAAAGCAACGTCGTCAGCGTAGCCAACTGCTGTGGCCCCCGCTGGAAGCTGGATTCTAAGTATGCCATCATACATGATGTTCCACAGGAGAGGACCTAGAACAGATCCTTGTGGGACACCTGCAGAGATAGCATACTCCTTTTCGCCCTCGTCCGTGTCATACCGAAGGATTCGGTTGTCGAAGTAGCTCCTCACAATAGCTACTAGATACTCTGGCACCCGGAGAAGCACCAGAGCATCCAGGATACAGCTCCAGTCGGCAGTGTTGAAGGCGTTCTTCACGTCTATTGTAGCTACAAGGCAGTATTGCTTACTCCCGAAACGCCAGCGGGTACCGGCGATAGCCTCAGCCGCGATACCGACAACAGCTTTGATTGCATCGGTGGTGGATCTTGCCTTCCTGAAACCATATTGTTGAGGTGAAAGGCCACCAGCGCTACGTACAGCATCATCCAGCCTAGCACAGATTAGCATCTCCAGGACCTTGCCGCCGTTGTCGATGAGGCAAATGGTCCTGTATGCCGAGGGGTCGTCAGGGGGCTTGTCGGGCTTTGGAAGCAGCACAAGTTTCTGTACCTTCCACTTATCTGGAAAAGTACCCTCGCGCAGACATTTGGAGAAAGTCTCTGCAAACAGACCAGGCCGCAAGGCGATTGCTATGCTTAGGCATCTATTCGGCACTCCATCTGGGCCCGGGGCTTTTTGGGCGGTGAGCTTTCGAGCAGCGATCGCCATCTCTTCCAACGTGACCGGGATGAAGCCCTCGATTGTGGATGGACCAAGGGCTGGTGGGAGTGGGCTCGTTCTCCGGGGAAAAAGAGTTTCCACTATGTCCCTCACTCGAGCGAACTCAGTGGGCGCTTGACCTCTGCCTTTGCCGATGCGCTTGACCACCATCCTGTATGCTCTGCCCCAGGGATCATTGTCCGCGGAGTCGCAAAGTTTGAGGAAGCACTCCTTTTTGCTGACTTTGATTGCTTTCTTGAGTACTGCTCTTGCCGCCTTGTACTCAAACCGCAGTAAGCGTGTTGAGCTCGAGTGCCTTAGCGCTGCTCGCTGATAGCGCCTTCTCGACCTCAGGCATACCCGTCTAGCCTCAGCGATGTCGTCGTTCCACCAGAACATGCTTGTGTGGTGGCGTTTGTAGGCCTTTCGCACAGACATGCTTGCAGCGCAAGCAGCGCCCAGTTGTTCGGCTACCTGCTCCACCATAGCCAGCGCCGGACCACTTGCAGCCATGCATGAGACGGCATCGACAAATGTGGCCAAGTTGAGGGACTCAGCACGAAACGCCATTCTAGAGGGGGGTCTAGGCGGCACCCGGTGAGTTTCCCCTATTGAGAAAACGATGGCCTCATGGTCGCTTCCAGTGTAGCAGTCGCATATGCGCCACTGGGCCGTACGGGCGAGTGAACTGCTAACGTAGGTCAGGTCGATGATTGACCCTGCGCTGCCCCTGTTGAACGTGTTTCTGGTCTCAGTGTTGAGAAGAACCACGTCCATAAGTGCCAAAGACTCCACAAGGATGATTCCTCTGGCATTCGTAGACGGGCTGCCCCACTCCGTAGACCACGCATTAAAGTCGCACGCAACTATGACGTTGCTACGGCCCCTTGCGTCCACCGCGAGTTCCGCAATCACAGCCTCAAAAGCTTCGATCGCAAGGCTGGGCGCATGATGTGGTAACATCTATATGCGCAGTAGCATAACTATTAAAAGTCACACACTATCAAACATTTCTGCCGTTACTCACATGCATAGCTCGCTGCTGTAACTCGCTTCTGTAACTCACACAGATAGGCAGTCCAAAATGGAAATAGTATGTGGTTGTTGTACAACAATTGTCTCTGCTTGTAAACGAATATGATGGTATTGGTGTTGCGGCAGAGAAAAGTGGTCGTAAAAGACGAAGTCTCGCTCGTGAATTAACGAATGCCGTGTCTGTTGCTTTGCATTCGCTTTGTTTTGTTTGTGCTTAGTTGCAGATATGCAGCCGACTGAGACGGTCGAGTCTGAGAAATAACTAAAAACAGTTTAATAACATATCATCTTCCAACATTTTAAGAGTATCCAACATGTATCATTCGTCTAGTGCAATTCTGTAATGCTTCTTTTGTGAATACACACACACAAACACAGAGACTAACATAGCGGACTTCTTTAATAAGAGAATGAACTGACGAATGATGAACCCAAATTCAAAAAGTAAACCCAAATTCAATAAAATATTATTTTTGTTCAAGAAAATGTGCTCATAGCAATAATACAGTTACAAACACACCAACAAACAGGTGTTAACACATCGCCCGTGAGTTCCAACGCTCATTAATTTTTTTTTTTTTTTGTTAATGCTTTCTTTATTAGTTCAAAATAAAATCTAAATATATACCTCTATGAAAATCTGATTTTTACAAGCTTTCTACCATTTTTACATTTTTCATTGTTCTTGATTTTATTCTCTTATTCGTGTTTGAAGTTGAAAAAAAAAAACCGAATATTAATGTTATCCACTGTATATAATAAAATAACTATATGGGAGAGTTTTATGCATACGCATAAGTTAACACCATTGCAGCAGCAGCAGCAGCGGCAGCAGCAACAACAGCAGCGGCAGCAGCAACAACTGCGGCGACCACTCCAGCGACAGGCAGAGCGGTTTCTAGCATAAGTTATAATTGTCCTAAGTTTAGTTCTGAAACAGCACCTCAATAAAGACAATGTGTTTTTTTTTAAATAAATAAACCTAAGATTTATTTAATTGGCGCCCGAGCAGGGACCGGTCTACGTCCTATAAAGAAGGATATCGTGTCGCAAACCAGTGCCTTCTAGCCACATAGTATACCCCGCAAAAAGTGCCTCAAAAGAGTCACACCGCGAGTGCGATTTGATAAAGAGTTGATTCTCTTTCGCGATTCCTTCCCAAAGACGTAACCGGTCGTTTACCGTCGACGGGTCTGTTGCAGACCACCACGCATACCAGTGTCACCTAGTATCCTGAGTCACCTGCCGCATCGCCGCTTTGCCGCATCGCAGGACAAAAAGGAGCTAATCCAAAGGACCAGCGCGGAAGATTCGCCGGATGTTATTTACACTGTAAGCCTACTGTTTAAGCAATTAAAATTCATCAAATAGAAAATAAGAAAGAAGAATACAACAAAAGAATACATTAAAAATTTCATAAGAATTAAACAAATAGAATAATAAGAAACATAAAAACAAAGAAGAACAAGAAACAAAAATAAGATTTAAGCAACCAGAAAAATACGAAAAGAAATCAAACAAAAAGCCGAGAAATTAAATTGAATAAAACATAATAAGTGAAGTTTTAGTAAGCAGTAAAGTAAATTTATTTTTGAACTAATTTGAACGCACTAGTAGTACAGAACTCAGTTAAGTGGAATCTAAGAAAAAAATATTATTAATCGAAAAAAAAAAAAAGTTCCTCACATATCGATTAGTGTTACTTTTCAAATTAGGGTGGTCCGTTTAAATTACACCATAATCTCATTCCGTAGTTTCGTTAATAACATGTCGGACGGTATAGTAGAAGTTATGGCAAACTTAGGCCTTGAGGGTGGCACAAGACAAGCAACGAATGCGCGACCCGGTACTAGTACACCGATAACAAGTCCCGAACTAAGAGCAGTAATAATGAATATGATTAAGGAAACTCTCCAGGATAATGTAAATAACCCAAATTTCGGGCATGAGAATCTCCGTGACATTTCATTCGTGAGTCCCAGAGCGGGCGAAGATCAAGAAAAAATACCAGAAATAGCAAGATTAATCAGAGAACTCTCTGGGGATAGGACAACGTTCAATTCATGGAAAAAAAATGTTGAACGAAATATGAGAATCTATTCAGGTCAAGAAAATTCATTCAAATATTATTTAATGACTTAATCCGTACGTAACAAAGTGGTTGGGGAAGCTGATGCAGTTTTAGAATCATACAACACTCCAATGAATTGGAAGGCTATTTCTAAATGCCTGACTGCACACTATGCCGAAAAGCGAGATTTATAAACTCTCGAATATCAAATGTTCTCTTTGAAGCAAGGTCGTATGACAATAAGCGAATTCTATCAAGCTGTCTACCACCAGTTATCTTTAATCTTGAATCAGATCGGCGCACAAGAAGAATCTCCAGAAACCATTAGGGCTTTAACCGATAACTATCGAGGTAAAGCCTTAGATACATTTGTACGAGGCTTAAATGGAGATCTGCCACGACTAATGGCAATTAAAGAACCAAGAGACTTAAGTCATGCTCTTCATTTGTGTAGTTTGGTCGAAAATCAAGAACATCGAAATTCATTTGTGCCCAGAATAGCACAACAACCTCCGCCCTTGCCACCGAGGCAAACGGTGATGAGATTCGCGGCACAAAGACCCATGCAGAATACAAACCAGTGGAGAAATTTCGAACCTAGACTTTTTCATAACCCACGACCTGTTAATTACCATCATCAAGTGCCAATTACAGAACAATTTCAAAACAAGCCAGTAAACAGACCCATGCAAACACAATTTGCTTATCAACAGCAATCGCCTATCCAAGGCCAACAGCATGCTGCGCCTCCCAGGCCATTCGCTCCAAAGCCAGAAAACAAGCCAGAACCTATGGAAGTAGATCATTCTATTCGATCAAGAAACCTCAATTACATGAATAGGACGCAAAATAACGATTGGGCAGGAAAGCGTCCTCCACCTCAAGGTCAAACAGAACCACTCCAAAAATATCAGAGGCAGTTTCACGTAACAACTGGTGAACTAGAACCAGTTACAGAAGAGCAACAGCATGATGCGCTGGTAGAAGAATCTCAACAAGCCTACCTAGAACAAGTAGGAGCAGATTGCCTACTAGAGGCCTTGCTATACGAAAATGAAAACGAGTATGTAACAGAACTAGTAGACGCCGCAGATATTAATTTTTTAGATTAAACAGTTCTTCGTTGCCCTATTTCGATTGTAACACGAGGGACGGAAAAACATTTAAATTTTTAATAAATACAGGATCAAACCAAAATTACATTCAAACCGATTTAATACCGAAACCCAAACTTAATTAAAAAACATTTTTTGCAAACTCTGTCGGCGGACAAACAAAAATAGCTCCTCATACCTATTAAAATTAAATTAATTATTAAATTCTTCCTTCTTCCTACACTTAAAACGTTTCATGGTTTATTGGGTAATGTTAACCTCAAACAGCTTAACGCTGTAATCAACGTTCGAAACGACGTTCTAGTAATAGATGGGAACAATAGGATTAACCTCAAGCAATGGGCAAATAGAGCGATTCCACTCGACTATGACCGAAATCATGAGATGCTTCAAGAATGACGATGAGATTGCAAGCTTCGAAGACTTAATCTTCAAAGCGGTACAAGAGTATAACAGAACTATCCACTCCACCACACAAAAAAAAACCAATAGAATTATTTTTTTCAAATCAAACATCAGATCTGCAGGAGCTAAAGACAGCCAGGGAACGGAACACTGACAAAATCAAAGAAAAGCAGAACATGGACTTGACATTTCATAACCAAAAGAGGAAAGCAATAAAGTAATATAAAAAAGGCGATATAATATACGTTAGAATCGATAAACGGTTGGGCTCAAAATTAACACCAAAGTATAAGAAGGAAACAGTTTCGGTAGACCAAAATACGATAGTAAAAACACAGTCAGGAAAAATTGTACACAAAAATAATATCAAAACATAATGTCCATTTACAGGTATTTCTTGCCACTGTGCCATGGGTTGGCAACAGTTCTCGACTATTCGCACTCATAGCTAATTCCAATAAAAACTGGAATAGCTGCAGTCCAAAATACCTCAGTAAAAGAATTATATGTGACAAAATATTTTTGCTCATCTTTGCGTTTTAGGTAACGGTACTTTGTTTCTGAGAATGCAGTTTGTTTTGGTAATCTCTTTTTATGTATAAACAACTATCATTTCCTCATTCTCTTCATATTCGGTTTACCGTTAGCTTAAAAAGTAAGCGTGCCTATTGGTTTTGGTTATAAAGAATTATATGTGACATTTGCATTTCGCTCCCTGATTTTGCTCAATAATCGGTTTAAAAAGGTATAATTGCAAGAATTTTGTTTTAAATTGAAACGCGAGTATACATATATGCTATAAATTGCGTTAGCTAACAATTTTGTGTATTAGTGAATTCAAAATTATTCATGTCTTTAATGTCGAAGAGTACGAAAACGCCGCGTACGAACTGGAAGAGGCTGTACGTAACGTGAGTGTTTCACACCAGCTGTACCCATTTTTCGAGTACGAACTAAGAGCAATAAAAAGCGATTTACGTAGACTTAGGCCAATTAGAAGGGCGACTAGGTCTATCGAAGCATTAGGGACAGCTTGGAAGTGGTTGGCCGGCTCGCCGGACAAAAACGATCATGAAATTTTAATAGCAAAAATCAATGAGCAATTAGTAAACAACAATAGACAAGTAGTTATCAATAAAGCCTTAAGCGACAGAATGAACGAATTAAGCAGAATTACCAATGTCAAAACAACACAAGAAGATATAACATTGAAAGATAAAGCAACAGACGTTCTCAAATTCAAATTACAAATTTTTAAAGATGAGTGGACTAATCTAATACACGCATTAAACTGGGCAAAAACAAACACTGTTAATTCCAATAATTCTAATCAATAAAGAACCCTGCTTCTCCTTTATTATAAAACCAGTAAAAAAAGGCAATATCATAAATGAAATCAAATATCAAAACATTATTATGTGCAACAGAACAATATACGCCCAAATAGAAAACTGCGAAACACATAGTGATAAGACAATTTGTAATAGAGATAATATTTTAAATTTAAGCAATAACACTAGTATAACCCCAATCTTACAAAACCGCAAACCATACTGTAAAACCATAAATAGTCAACACATCCCGGATCATGAAGAAATAGTTGCTGGAACGCTATTGTTAAACGACTACGAAGGAAAGGTGCAAATAGATCGAGAAGAAATAGAACTACATGGAACGTTCTTAATACAATATGATAACTCAACAATAATTATCGACGAGGATAAATATGAAGCTCAAGAAGCCGTTTACGCAGAAGCGACTCCCCCACTTTTTCAACTACTGGCAAAGAACACCAAGGTAGAGGAAGTATTGTCACTACAGATGCTCAAGGAAATAAATATCAATAACACAAAAAAGTTGGAGATGTTGAAGATGACAAACCACAGATCAACAATTATTAGTTTGTCACTTTCCGGAATTCTAATAATAATACTAGCAACGAGCGTCGTATGGTTATGGAGCCAAAAAACATCCAAAAAACCATCAGACAAAATTGAAGCGGAAACGAGGGAGACAGGTGCGACGGACACTAAAACTCAACAGCGCTTTTACATCGCAACCGAGGACGTCCGCGTCTAAAGGGGGAGGAGTTAACACCATTGCTGACAATTAGCCCAAAATGCCTCAGCGACGGTGCAAGTGCACCCAAAATGCACTCCGCTAAATTATAAGCCACGATAGCACCGCGTGAACAACATCCGCCACGTGCGCTGCGTCAGCGGATTCTTTCAGACACCTGCAGGGGACCAACGGCCGGCGCGCCATACGACGAACACCACCGTGGGACCCAAGTTGGCTACCCGACACCCAACGCTACAGCGACAACAGCAGCAGCGGCAGCAGCAACGGCAGCAGCAACAACACCAGCGGCAGCAGCAACAACAGCGGCGACAACTCCAGCGACAGGCAGAGCGGTTTCTAGCATAAGTTATAATTGTCCTAAGTTTAGTTCTGAAACAGCACCTCAATAAAGACAATGTGTTTTTTTTAAATAAATAAACTAAAGATTTATTTAATTCATATAAAGTGCTGGTTGGGGTGGTTCAAGAGCCATGGCTGGTAGGTAGCCAAGTGGTTTTCGTTGTCGTTCGTGTATCACCGGTCTAGAGAAATTAATTGCGTTGTAATCATGATGAATAAACATTTAAGGCTTATTTGTCAAACAAATTATCGAAGATTGATATATGTATATAAGTTCCCAATCTAATGAGAACTTTGTTCTCTCTTCAGACATGTGTGGTCAGCTTATCGGGTGCCATCTTCAACACTTACAAGGTCAGGTGGGCCATGTAATCGGGTGAACTCATCAAAGCTTTGGGACTCAGATTCTTGCCACCTTTGATGCAAATGAGCTTCGATGTCATTCTCTTAACGCCAAATGGTTTATTTAGAAAGCGTTTTATGGCGTTACATTTAACTACCGTAGATGAGGGTAAAGGTGATGTTTATCCCGAAGCAGGAGAATCGCGAGCTTTGAGCTATTTAATCTTTTAACCAATAAGTCTGCCTAACACAGCGGACGATTTGCATGTGCAGTTCCAACAGCAAGTTTCGGCTATATTAGAAGCAGATTAACGAAGGTTGTTCTACATCATGTTGTCAGTAACCACAAATAATAAAAATAAACGATCAAAGTGACAAAAATGGCTGTGTGCATTTCCTAATAGTGCGTTTACACTGACGTCGTAAATAACTCCTCATTTCGCCTTAAGGTCTTTGAAAATTTTAGCTTTGTAGTGCATTTTCCTTACTTACATATCAAAGTTTCTAGTCAAATTACTGATATTGGCAGCTAAAACGAGCCAATATAAAATGAAAACATATGTTCAAGTATGTACCAAATTATTGTTAATACAAATTTTTATTAGTTATATTTTAATGCAACAATTTAATATCAAGTTGAAGTTGAAAACAAAAGCGGTGATCGGAGGATCTAGAAAACGTTTAATTTGAGTTGTGGACCAAAAGGAATAGAGTTGCAGTTTGTCACACAGGCAAAAGTAATCAAAAATCTGCTGCCAATCTCATCGACTTTCGCCGCTATCACTTGGGTCATTTTAACGGCATCAATGTAAATACATTGGAACGTTAAGGGGGCTTCGACAATTCTGACTACTCTCATCGATATTAAGAGATCTGGCTTGCAGAACTATCAACAGCTTTTCTATCACATGTTTTAAATAATAATTTTAGTTTTTTTAAAGCCGCTTTAAAAGTATGCTTTATAATTTTGGTTTTTCTGAGAGTTACAAGCAAAGAAACATACCAGTGAAGCTAATAAAAGCGTATTAAAACAAGAGATATCTTCTTAACTCTGATTTCACCACTGCTTGAATCAGAGATGTAAAGTAAAAGGCTACCCCAGAGCAGACTTTGGTTTTCATTGATCTGTTCCCTGTATATTTAATATTTACGAACTCAGGGCAAAAGAATTAAGATTTTTTTTTACCATACCGCAACATTAACTAAGTTAAAAACCTTAAGACGGAATTCTTTTACAAGTTTTAAATGCGCTATGGTATATTTTATTATCAGAATACATATTTAAGTTTTTTTTGTACATTTTATTAAATTAATTGATATCAGTGCTGTTAAGATTGAGGCAACAATGGGTATAATGAAAATGGAAACTTTAATTATTTCACATACTCATTTTACACTTTATATAGATGAAAGTAAATTGTGTTTATATATTAGCAGAGCAGCTACAAGGAATGAAACAAGTAAACTTTAATTTGTGTTCAGGTCGATTCAATAATATTTGAATAAACTGATCAAAGAAAGAGTCAATCGATTTATATAAATATAATAAATTACATAAAAATGTTATTTTGTTTTTGTTGTTAAACCTAATTACCGGCTGTTGGTTTTATTTTCCGCTTAATTATACCTTTCTAACTTACTGCTTGTACACACTTTTTTTAAAATCATGAAATCAGCTATTTGATGCATTCGGGCAGGAGAAATCTAAGTGACGCGTACATTTAGACGTCCATTTAGTTAATAATTATTTTCCGCAGCTCAGTCACTTTAAAAGTTATCGTTTCGAATTCCTTTAATTTCATTTGTCTGCAACACAAAATAGGTTATCATGAAAAATACTTGTATACACATATTTGTAATTTGAAAAGTTCTTACTTTTGATAAATCCCTTGATGCTGAAAATTCATTTCTAAGTCGCACATTACTTTTTATTTGATCAGTATTAAAATCCCGCTTATTTAGTCTTCCTTTATTAGAATGGCTATTTGGATGTTCGTCCCTTCGGTTGTTGGACCCATGACGTGATCCAAAATGATTTTCCCTATCACTCTGCACAATTTCTCTGTCGCTCGTTACATAGGCGCCGCTAATTGTTCGCTGACAATCGAAGCCCCGCCGGTAATCGCCATAGCTATTGTATTGGAGTCCAGCACCAGTTTTTTGAACTGAATTGCGTTCGCGAAAATTTTTTCCACCGCCATAAAAATTCTTATGAGTCATATTAATAGTGATGCTATTATGGCTTTCGCGCACATCTCGTTCCCGTTCTATATCATAATTGTCACGGACATATTGTCTGTTGTTTGGTGCATGGGTTTGGCTAGGGGCATCTGTAGTATGAGCTGAAGGTCGCTTTGACGAGACCTCTTCTTCTTGCTTTTTTTCGTAATGGGAGAAATCATCAAAAATGGATGTTGAATGCCTATAGGAGTGAAGAATCTGTAACACCTCAATGCCTTTTGCGTTTGGTATCTCCTGAGTATCTCTTGAATTAGTCACTGATTTATTGTCATTGTTTTCAAGTCGAATATGCCGGAGTTTTCCATTAGGCACATCTTTAACATAGATCCACTTTACTTTAAACTTTCCCTTCCACTTGTCTTGTGACCACACGGTAGACGTTGAGTTATAATCAACTGAAGTCATCATTTGTGCCATGCCACAAAAGTGGCCTGAGCTATTTACGGAAAAAAAAAGCAAAATATTACCGCCTTCTTTGTGTCGTTCCTTAAAAGCGTCATCCAAGCGTTTGTTTCCATGATCTGTTGAGCACCAGATCTCGTATTTTATACTGCGATGAATGTCATCTTCAGAATAAGATTTAATGACAAAAAAACTAAAAAAAAAGTCAGATAATTAGTTGCCATTACTTAATATGGTAACAAGTAATTTTTACCGTGCGCTTGCTGCTTTTTCTAAATCAATTTCAGTAGGATTATAATTGTTCTTGTCCTTTAATTCGTGCAATAAAATTTGCGGGTCGGCAGTCACTTCTTCAGTTGTGGATGCACTTGGTGCCACACTTGGATTATTTTCATCAAGATTATTTTCATACCTTATATTTGTGTCAAAGACGTTGCGATTTCCAGCGATATTACCCCTACGATCGTTAGGCCGAATTTGAGAGCCGAAAGGAAGAGTTCGCCGGACGGGTTGGGCAGAAATTCCGCTGACTTGGACCTGTTGTGGTTCTTGATGATGAACATATTGTTGTGCAACCCAGTTTTTTCGTGTTTGACCATTCGAGGAAGGTTTCGCGCTGCTAATATTACTGTTACTGGCCAACCTAAGGCATTCTTCTTTTTCAGAACTTGTGGCAGGTGATGGTTCTTCACAAGTCGTTACAGGAAAATAAACTTCCCGATAGAACAAATCTACTGGTGAAGGCGGGGATGGTACTACTGGCGAATAACTGCTTGGCGAGTCCCATACGTTGACATCTAAGTTATGCTTTCCGGGTACCATGGGGGGTGGTGGCATGCCGGGACCTTTCTTCTTATGACTGGAAGCGGTAAATGTTGTCTGTGTGTACAAAAATAACAAAAGAACAGCATTAATGATTATGTAAAAATTTTAACACTTTAATTAACCCACTTTCGAAATAATTTTTGCTGGTTGCGAAGCGATTGACGCCCATGTAGTTTTTTTTGGTGCACTGTTAATTGCAGGTGTCTTTATTTCATCCAAAGGTTCATATGTGCGATTGTCCAACCTTGATGAATTGCCATTGTCATTTTGATTCATCTAAAAATGCATAAAATATAAATATGTTTAATTAGTTAATTTTTTTATTGTTAATTTCTCTTGATTTAAATAAGTGAGTTTGTTGCAATTCAAGCTATTTACCGTTTGCTTAAAACAAAATGCATTTTGGTAGTAAACGAACTTTAATAAACAATTGTGAAGATTCAAATTGTAAAGACCGACCACGTCACACTTTTGTTTGCATAGGTTTAAAATATTTACTAGAGTTGTTGATAATATATCGAAATATCAATACGTTGATATTTTTATAAGAAACGATATATTTAAATCGGGATGTCTTTATGCCAAAATATTGAATATGCGAAATTTTTTTAAGATATTTTAAGATGTTTTTGCGTTGGTCACTTAACGCATTACAGAACAATATCATAGTGGATTTAAAATTAAATAACAGTGAAATAATATATAGCACAGCCAAGTGTAATTTGTGCGAAAAAGTTATTAAAACAAGCGGTAACTCGACCAATTTGGCGTCGCACCTTAAAAACAAGCAACATGATATTATTGGGAAATGCAACCAAAAAAAAGGTATGCACATACACAGCATTTCTGTGTGTTCGTGTCTGTGATTTAAGAGTCTGCGTTTTCTCGGAATACATATACGATTAAATTTTATTTATATAGTTTCATCATTTATAGTTCTGAAATATCCTAATAAATATGTCGGTATATTCAATAATTAGTTTTCGAAGAACTCTGAAGATCATCCAACAACAACGAAGTCATTCAGAATTGCTGAGTCTAAGCTTAAATGTGTTATATGATTTTTTATACTCGATACCGAAGGTAAAGAGTATATTGAGTTTGTGTAATGTCCGTCATGGTGTCCGTCCGTCCGTATGTTCGCAACTTTTTTCCACACCCTTCAAGCTAGAGACTTGAAACTTTCCAATTCTCTTTATCTATGGGATAGTAAATTAAAGTGTCAAGATGGGGGCTGTACGATAACTGGGGGGTTGGCAAATCGATAAATTCGATAACTCAAAACCGATAAATCCACATATTTCGCACATTCTTACAGCTAGAACTACCAAATTCGGTAAGCAGATAGCTACTAGCAACCCCCAAAAAACTGCATCAAAATTTTGGAGCCACGCCTACCCATTCCGCCACCAGCCACACCGCAATTTGAAATCAGAAATGGCTATATCTCCCACAGTTTTTGAGCTAGAGCCACCAAATTTAGTGCCAAGATAGGTGATGATGACCCCCCAAAAAATGCATCAAAAGTTTGGATGCCACGCCCACCGATACTGCCCTAGCCGCCCCCATCCACCCCAACGCTTCGTCAAAAACGGGAATGCGTGTATCTTCCAGAGTTGTGGAGCTAGATCCTCCAAATTTGGTAGGAAGATATCTGGTAATGACCCCCAAAAAACTGCATCACAGTTTTGGAGCCACGCCTACCCATTCCGCCCCCAGCCCCCCGCAATTTGAAATCAGAAATGGCTATATCTCCCACAGTTTTTGAGCTAGAGCCACCAAATTTGGTGGCAAGTTAGGTGATGATGACCCCCAAAAAACTGCATCAAAAGTTTGGATGCCACGCCCACCAATACTGCCCAAGCCGCCCCCATCCACCCCAACGCTTCGTCAGAAACGGGAATGCGTGTATCTTCCAGAGTTGTGGAGCTAGAGCCACCAAATTTGGTAGGAAGATAGCTGGCAACGACCCCCAAAAATCTGCATCAAAGTTTTGGAGCCACGCCCACCCATTTTGCACCCCTTTCCCCACCTTTTACAAACTTTTAGCTAGGGTCACCAAATTTGGTATGAAGATAGCAATTGACATCCACAAAGATCTGCAGCAAAAATTTTGATGCCACACCCACCCAATCCGCCCCCAGCCACCCTTTTCCCACTTTTTACAATTTTCGAGCTAGAGTCACCAAATTTGGTATGAAGATAGCAATTGACATTTCACAAAGATCTGCATCAAAAATTTGGATGCCACACCCACCCAATCCTCCCCCAGCCCCCCTTTCCCACCTTTTAAAAACTTTGAGCTAGAGTCACCAAATTTGGAAGGAAGATAGCTGGTGGCAACCCCATCTGCATCGGAGAATCTTTAAGGCAGCGTACTCCCCTGCCGCATACGTAGCCCTTTGCAATCAGGCCTCTTTTTACCGGTTTTAATACTGGTATCGAGTATGCCGCAGTCGGTTGCGTCCGACTGCAACGTTTCCACTTGTTTTTAATTTAATTTAATTTTTATTTAAATATTCCTAGTGCTACAAGTTTTACACTTTTAAATTAATGCACTAGTCACTATCGGATTTTACATGCAACATTTAAACTTAACTTAAGAAACTATAAAATTTTAATTAAATTTGAAAATACTATACAAATCACATTAAAAAGCAAATCATTTAAAACATTTATTCTTATAAATAAATTTGAAATTTTGGTAATAGATGGCTATTAAAGTTTAGTTAGTGATATTTTGATTTTTTAAATAACTCTTCAATTTATTGTTTAACAATGGTGCGCTACTAATAGTTTTCAAGTTAGGTGGTAACTGATTCCAAAGTCGGACAGCCCAGAAAAAGAAGTGTGTTGCAAGCAATATTATTCTGTATGTATTCAATATCCTCTGTGACAAATTGAAACGCAGCTTCTCAAAAAGGTAATCAGGAGTCTTAGTAAAAATAATTTTGTGAAGCTGTATTAACATTTTATAATTCGTCCAGTTATTTATGTCCAAGTCAAATATTTTATTAGCAAAACTAGTAACGTGGTCTGTACGACCTAGTGAAAACACAAATCTAGCTTTGCTATTAAAGGCTACTTTCATCTTTTGCTGGCTGGCAGCGTCACACTTACAAACAATTTCTATACCGTACATTAAAGCTGGAATAATTAAGCTTTTGCAACCGTCATTCTAATATTGGTTGGCAAAAATGGTTGTGCCAAAGACAATTTGCGTAGGACACCGTATGTCTTTCCTACAGCTTTGTTTGTATGGTCTCTCCAGGAGAGAGCATTGTTAATTGTAATGCCTAAGTTATCTGCTTTATATACATAGCTGATTTCTGCATTGTCAATTACAAGTTTGCTTCAATTGTTTGTGTTCAGGAACTTTTTATAGATAACTATACATTTAGACTAAGACGGATTTAGACATAAACCATTGTTACTTGCCCACTTGGACACACAGGACAGATCATAATTGCTTAATCTAATACATTCATTTATTTGACTAAGCGGACGACTTACATACATTTGCACATCATCAGCATACATATGGACATCACACATAGATAGGACGTTAGGCAGATCATCAACATACATTGTAAACAAAAGCGGGCCTAGTACTGATCCCTGAGGAACACCACGTGAATTGACTAGAACATTATATTTCAACTTATTTGCAATTACTGCTTGTTTTCTATTAGTCAAGTAAGAGGACATCAATTTCCTTGCAGTAGAGGAAAAATTATATAATTTTATTAACTTGGTTATGAGGATCTCATGGTTAACCGTGTCAAAAGCCTTACCAAATTCAAGTAGCGTTAAAAAGGTTACTTCACTATTGTCCATTTTTGTTCTAACGTCCTCAACTATTTTAATAATTGCTGTCGTGCAGCTTCTACCTTTTCTGAATCCTGACTGCTTATTATTTAGAAGTGTTTCTAGAAAAGTGGTTATTTGTTTCGCCATTATGTTTTCGAATTTTTTGGAAAAATATGGGAGTATAGAGATTGGTCTATACCAGTGATGGGCAGACGTCGACGTCCAAAATATTTCTAACTCACACGAGGCAGCGCGCTGGCAGCGCGAAGCCAGCGCGCGGCCTCGTGTGAGTTGGGTTTTTCGCTGCCGACTGCACGAAATCACACGTACGCTATAAGCATTGAAAGCTATTTTTAGAACACGATTGTTCGTTCGTCGTCGGTTGTCGTGCCGAAGCGTGCATTAGATTTAACATTGTACTTTTAGTTGAAGGCGAACTATTGACAAGCAAGCACCACGCAGCGCATTAGCAAAAAAACAAATTTTTTACAGTTCGCTCCAAAATGTTTATGCCCGAATGGGAGAATGAATTTTTCTTTATAGAAAATGAGGATGGCAAAGCGCAATGCTAGATTTGCAATAACATTGTTGTCGCAATGTTAAATATTTTTCAAATGGCATTATTTATTAATAATTATTAAGCACAATGAGTGAACGGTAACTTGCAGCGTGCACTGTATTGATTACACTTCGTTTTTTCGCTGCAGCGCACGCAAATTGTGCTTGTATGCGTGTGAAAACTGTGACAATATTTGTGTGTGCCCATCACTGGTCTATACTCATTATTCAACTTTGATATTGGTATTATTTTTGCTTCTTTCCACTGATTTGGGAAGGTCGAAGAGGTTATTGCAGTATTGATGACATGTGTAATATGCTGAATAATTGTGGGTAGCAATAATTTGATGAATTTTGGGTCGATTTCGTCAAGCCCGATCGCGTTGGATTTAATTCTGAACATGGCTTCTAAGACTTCACATTCACTCACACAAGTAAATTCAAACATATTAACACTCATAGACGGGACAGAACTAATATATGGATTGCACGAGCTAACAGGAATATTTAAGTTTAAAAATTGCTGATTTAAAGCGTTAACATCAAGGTCATCATTCATAACAGATTTAGTTTTGCCTATCCCTAAGGTATTTAAAGTTTTCCAAGTCTGTCTTATGTTTATTGCACTTTTGAATTTATTACCGTAATAGGTTCTCTTGGCATTTGATATCAAAGTATTAACTCTACGTCGGGCTGCTTTAAAAATTATATTACAACTTTCCGTTTTATAGCGTTTCCAATTGTCGTAAGCCTCATTTCTCTTTTTAATTGCACTTCTTATTTGACTATTAAACCAAGTCGCGATAACCGGCTTTACAGTGCTAGTTTTAAATGGTACAAATTTATTGTACAGATAGCCAATATTTGAATTCATTAAATTTAGTTGGGTGTCAACCATCGGGAGGGAATATAAAGTGTTCCAATCACAGAGACGACAATCTTCAATTAAACTAGTGTAGTCAATGTTTTTAAAGTCTCTGTATTGGAAGGTCTGTATGTTGCTGTCAATTTGCATATCATACGTTAAAAATAAGAGATCATGTTTTGAAAAAGCAGGTACTGAGACTTGGTCATATAGCAGAATTTTTTCTGGTTTGTTGACAAAAATTACATCTAATAAAGTGTTAGTGGTCTTCGAAAAATGCGTCGGTAAGATTATGTTTACAGGATTCAGTCCTATTGATTCCATTTCATTTAGTAGATGTTGCTCTATTAATATGTTACTATTTAGGTCACCTGTTAGTATAATGTCCGTGTACGTCAGTGTTAGGTTAGTTATTAAATTAATCAGGTTAGAGTAATCAATATTCTTATGTGGTCTGTATATACAGCCGACTAGCATTTTAATATCACAGTCAAAATTCATAAGCTCTAAAAATATATATTCCACTTGGCTGTCAGATGGTTGCTTAAATATTATTTTGCATTTCAGTCTTTTAGTTACGAATATTGCCACTCCCCCTGCATGACCAATACGATCTGAACGGAAAACATTATAACCATCACATAGAATATACGAATCATTCAAATTTGGGACAAACCACGTTTCGGACACACAAACAACATCTATATTTGAGTTGACAAACATATAACGAAATTCTTCTACCTTATTCACTAAGATTTGTGCATTGATATGACACATTTTAAGACCAATTTTCTGCTTGCCCAGAATCCTAACCATTGCATGGCTGTTCGCTTTGGTTGAACTTAAGTTACCTACCATTTAATAGAAAATATAAGAGAAAACTAATTAGTTGCGCACTTAATTTACAAAGGGTTATTAATAAGAGAATAATTACACTTAAGAGACATCTATTACAAATAACATAAATTAATACTATATATTTGATAGTGAAACTATCCAGCTGTTGACTCCGAAGCACTCCCGACGGCCCGTGCGCTCTGCAGTTGTGAAAGCTTTTGAAAGCTGTCAACGCAGATCACCGTTCCTCTCTCACTCTGCTTTACATATACCTCTGCGCGACGGCAGAATACTGCTGTTAGAAGCTTTTGTTTTTTTAATTTTATTGCCTCTCTAAATATAGCATACCCCTCTCTCGTAAGCTGCTCATTTAAGTATATTTGAGCAGTTGATTCAAAGCCTAGCAACTGCAGGCTTAGTTGTTGTTTTGTCGCCCGCCTAAACTCGCCTGCCGCTCGAACGAGAGTTAGTTTATCCGTCGTGTTGTTAAATTTAATTATTATTGTAGGGTCAGCGATGGTGTGAGCTGATTTGGCTTGTCTGACCCTAAAAATATCATTTAATTTCGGGGCTGGTGCTATCCCCAAGGCACAGTGAGTTAAACAACTTTTTTAGCGATTCACCTTCCGTGACCGGCACGCCGTGTAGCCGAAGATCGTTAGCTACACTAGCACGTGCTTGTGTCGAGAGCTTGGCCTCTAACGCGCATACCTGTGATTTGAGCCCATCAATATCTTCGACGGTCTGCTTCAACTTCTGCACCCGCTTCATCAGGAGTTTAATTTCGTCGCTCATGCCGTCCAGACGCTTGTTTATCCCGGCCAGCATGCGCGACTCCGATTCCTTCAAAGTTGCTGCAATTTTCTCAGCCTGCTCATCAAATTTTCGGCTGATGATCTGGGTGATCAGGGCAGCATCAAATCCATTGGTCGCTTTCAGGTCGCCAGTAGAATTTTCCCTGACACGCTTACTGGCAGATGACATCGTTTTATTTTTTTGTAGTGAAACAAAAGTTTTCTTGAGAGGTGTAAATGAGTGACTTCTGTGTGTCAGCTTAGCGACGTTGCGGTAGATTGTTACGTTGGGTCCGCGTCTTTTCAGCTGTTGTGCAAGTTTCACTCAACTGATTGTTGCTTTTGTTTACTTAAGCCGCGCTGCGCTTTGTGTAATTATTGAAAACGTTTTTTAAAGACGTAGATTTTGCGTGATTTTGTAAACTTTAAAACACGGATTTGTTGCCGGTCCTTAGTTTATTAATTTTGTGGTTTTGTGACAATTTTATCAAATAAAACGAGATAAATTTGCGAAAATAGTGGAGCACAAGAAAAAAAGCGTCTGTAAGCGTCGGTATCGATATAAAAAATATTAATTAAAAGTTTTCTCAAATTAACATTTAATTTCGTATCTATGACGAACAAATTTATATAAAAAAAAAACTTGAAATGTGAATTTAAATGAGTAAATATGTATGCACTTTATACTTGTTTGGCATTCGAAAACGTGAACACTTTGGTTAACGTGATGATATTTACTATGAAATCAATCTCTGCTAAAAAGTAGGTATATATTATTTTTTCCAGATAACAACATTAATGGGAGACAAATGCAGACAATGCATAGTTATGGTTAACGAGATGTAAAGTAAAGTGGAGGACATCGCGTGCAAGAAGCGACAGATGATTTTTTTAAGAACTGGTTACATTTACCCAAGAAAAACGGTTATGTCAACAATTGAAAGTTTGTAATTATGCATTAACTTTAATAACTCACAGTAATGAGTGACTTCGCAGTCAAGGCCCATTCCCAGCAGCTGCGAAACGGAATTTTTATGTGCAACTTTATATAAAAAAAACAGTTGTCAGAAATTTTCTTGTCTGTGTTCCGTTTTTAAATTCCCAGCAACCATCAGAAAAGTAAATCGATAGTTCCGATAGTGGAACAATTGTGGATTCCAAAATCAGCTGTTCTTAAAAACGGAAAAATAGCTTTACAATTATTACGGGAGCATATGAAATGGACGCACAAAAAAGTTTAAAACGAAAGCGGTTTGAAAGCTTTTTTCGAGAAGATAAAATCGCATTATTCAAAGAGCATGAAAAAGAAAAACAATTAAATTTAATTATAAATGAATTCAATGTTTTGTTTAATTTAAACACCAGCCAAATTATTTTGCTAAGAAACAGAACCTTCGCTTGAGTTTACATATTTCTTAATGTTATTTCTAACAAATTTTGGATAATCTTCCAAGCGTCCCCTAGTGCTATCCGACCCAAGATCAGGAGTGCTTTCAATTTGATACGCCGCCTCTTGATCCTGAGACCTATAATCAATTGGATTAAGGCGCGTAAGTAAGTTGTGCAGATAACAGCAGGCTGAAGCTATTTTTGTGCTCTTTCAGGGTGACACCTCAAAGTCCTTTGCACAGCCATCCATTTGGCTGTCAAAATGCCAAATGCATTTGCAATGCAGCGGCGACCTCGACTGAGCCTATAATTAAAAACACGTTCGGGTACGCTGAGTGAGCGCTACCCGTATGGCTTCATAATCCTCTTGTGTAGAGGAAACGCATCGTCTGCAACAATAAAATATGGTGTTTCAACTCCATTGAGAACGTTGTCTGGCGGAATATTTAGACTATCTGCCAAAATTGCTTTCCCAAGCCAACAATGCGAGAAGGCGCTCAATTTGAACAATTTAATCAAATAAGGTGACCAACAAATATTTACATTTTGCCATACAAATATTTGGCACAGCTGGTCACTCTTACTTTATGTGGAACCTAACGTAAAAATTTACCACTTTCCATAAATGAAATTTTTTTCCTGCGAATGGGCCTTAATATTGTAATATTTCAATTCTTGCTAAATAAAACTAAATAATTTTTTTTAATTTTTTACAGATTTTAGATGACCCTGGTGTTGACTTTGAAGGAACCCATAATAGGTCAAATTTATTATCCCTGCCATAAAATGAGTCGATTGTGACTCACGTAGCCGTATGACAGATTTACATATAAGGCAGCGCATTTGTTCAAAGTCGTTGAAAATTAAATACTGGAATTAAACATTCTTTTCATATAAAATCTGTATAATACGAAAATATATTGTTATATTGGCATATTAATATAGTTTATATCTTCTTAAAGTGGGACGGATAATCATTTGTTCGTTGAAAAATATATTGATATTTTTCATAACATAAAATATCATCGATACGATATTTTAAAAATATTCGACAGACCTTTTATTAGTATTTACAAAGGGTAACCCCTACTTGCAGTCAAAAAAATAATCGGTAGGTTTTATGCCATTTTTTTACGAAATCCACAAAACTGTTGAAAATTAATGTCTTCAGGGTGATAAAAAAAAAATAAAACATTCAATTTAACATCACTATTAATAGGTATAATAAAAAAAAAAAGAAAATACTTATTTTATTCATGGTACTAATAGCATGTGTCAGTCCTTTATTAAATCTTGTTTGTCGATTTGTTAATAATATGTAGCATTACTATGGTATGTCTCCCGCTTATATAGACATTTACTCGCGATCGACGTGGAGTGTGGTAAATAAGTACCTTGGTACTGACCATACTCCACATCGATCGGTGCAGACGTGTCAATAAATGTATGTTTCATTATACTCGTTACCGAAGGTAACGAGTATATTGAGTTTGTGCAATGTCCGTCATGGTGTCCGTCTGTCTGTATGTTCGCAACTTTTTTCCACACCCTTCAAGCTAGTGACTTGAAACTTTCCAATTATCTTCATCTATGGCATAGTAAATTAAAGTGTCAAGATTGGGGTTCTTTGATAACTGGGGAGCTGGAAAATCGATAAATTCGATAGCTCAAAACCGATAAATCCACATATTTCGCACATCCTTACAGCTAGAACTACCAACAGATAGCTCCTTGCAACCCCCAAAAAACCGCAAAAAACGCCTACCCATTCCGCCCCCAACCCCCCGTATTTTGAAATCAAAAAAGCCTATAGCTTCCACAGTTTTTGTGCTAGAGCCACCAAATTTTGTGCCAAGATAGGTGAAGATGACACAAAAAAAATGCATCAAAAACCAAAAGCCGCCCCAACGCTTCGTCAAAACCGGGATTGCCTGTATCTTCCAGAGTTGTGGAGCTAGAGCCACCAAATTTGGTAGGAAGATGGCTGGTAACGACCCCCAAAAATCTCAACTCAAACTTTGAGCTAGAGTCACCAAATTTGGTATGAAGATAGAAGTTGACATTTCACATTTGGAAACCACGCCCACCCATACTTCCCCCAGCCCCCCTTTCCACACCTTTTACAAGCTTTGAGCTAGAGTCACCAAATTTAGAAGGAAGACAGCTGGTGGCATCCCCATCTGCATCGGAGAATCTTTAAGGCAGCGTACACCCCTGCCGAATCAGTACCCCTCTGCAATCAGGCCTCTTTTAACCGGTTTTAATACTAATAACGAGTATACCGCAGTCGGTTGCTTCCGACTGCAACGTTTCCACTTGTTTCTAAATTGGCTTTGTGCAACTTTCAAACTGTCTGTCTTTCCGTCAGTTTGTCCGTATGAACGCGCGTTTCTTGAACACCCTTTAAGCTAGAGATTTGAAACTTTTCAAATATCTTGGTACACGTCTGCTTCAGCCAAAGTATCATTACAGGCGAGATACTCCCACCGGGTGGCTAGGAAAGCGATAACATGTCGGAACACCTCGAGTAGCAAATCGGTAAAACACTCATATTTCCCACAATTTAACAGCTGTCACCAAATTTGGTTGGAAGATAGGTGTCAACATCCTACAAACATATGCATCAAAATTTGGATACTACGACCAGTCCTTTCGTATATCTTTTAGAGTTTTTAAGCTAGTCATCAAATTTAGTAGGAAGATAGCTGGTTACGTCCCGATTTGGTTAATTGAACATTTGGTTTTTTTGAGCTTTATCTACTGGGGTTGCCTCGTAACAAAATTAAAAATGTCAAATGTGCTTGTTAAATTTGGCTATGCCGAGCGTTTTCTTCTGCTTAAGTATTTCGGCAAATGACTTGGGCAAATGCACGTGTGAATACAGTTTCGCAATTTGTAGGCATCGCTGCATAGCTGAATGGTAGTATATATATGGTGCTATGAAGCTATGGCAAGGTCGCAAAATTGATTATGGTACCCAGCCCAAACAAAATAGCAAAAATCACTTCAAAGCCCAGACCACCACAACTTCAAAACATATGAAAACGCACATTCATATAAAAATATATGTATGTATGTTGATATGAATACACATTTGTGTATTGCTGCTTTACAGCTAGGTCACAAGAACGAAATGGAAGGAGGCATACCATATGATCATATAAAGAATACACACGCTCATAAGCATGTGATAACAGGCGATCAGCCCAAAAAACAAGGGTCTGCGCGCTGCAAAATCGCTGACTACTGGCGCATACACACAGTATGGATGGCTGGTTGTGCTATCAACAAATATGTCGTAGCAAAGTTCGCAAGAGAAGTGGCTGGCGAATGACACACGAAACACGAGAAAAGCACGAAATGCGCTCTCAGAGCGAGTGGTAGCTACGCTACGACTTCCAATTGAAGGTTGGAATTTTGCTGTTTGGACGCTCTATCTGTATTCCATTCTTGTAGCCCTTACCTTGATCGTTGCTTGAGCAACTATTTAACTCATGATCCTCTTCGTGTTATATGCTCTGACTATAACAAGCTTATTCCCTTGTCTCCTTGGAGGGCTCAATTCCAGCCCTAAAAAGATCGACCCTTTTTGCTAACCACTTATTATTAATTTAGCACTGGTCTGATTGGTTTTTCCAAATTCACGCAACAAATGTTGGACCACTAAATTTTTTGTTGAATTTCCCAGAGCTTTAACGTTAACTTTTAAATTTTTTACCTAAATTACTTTCAGCCATATATGTAATTTTATATTCTACTTGAAATTTAATTATTTTAACTTATTTTAATTTAAATTGAATTTATTCAATGTCAGCTGCTCATAGGTGTTAATAATAAATAAATAAAATATGTTTAATTTGTCGATTTTTACACATCTTTCGTGTGAGCGGAATCACATTTAGGGTGTTCACTTTGCGTTGTAATTTTCTAAAAGTGTTAAGGTGTAAGTCATCCCAACAACAATTTGTACAGAATTAAGCTTTCACTTTTTGCTCGACCCCTGCCTATGACTAAAATATCGTTGTAACTTTAACACAATATCAGTGTTCAACAAGTGGAAACGTTGCAGTCGGACGAAACCGACTGCGGTATACTCGTTACCAGTATTAAAACCGGTAAAAACAGGCCTGATTGCAAAGTGGTATGGATGCGGCAGGGGTGTACGCTGCCTTAAAGATTCTCCGATGCAGATGGGGATGCCACCAGCTGTCTTCGTTCCAAATTTGGTGACTGTAGCTCAAAGCTTGTAAAAGGTGGGGGAAGGGGGCGTTATGGGTGGGCGTGGCTCCAAATTTTAGATGCAGTTTTTTGGGGGTTTCCAGTAGCTATCTGTCCACCAAATTTGGTAGTTCTAGCAGTAAGGATGTGCGAAATATGTGGATTTATCGGTTTTGAGTTATCGAATTTATCGATTTGTCAGCCCCCCTGTTATCGTAGAACCCCAATCTCAACACTTTAAATTACTATGCCATAGATAAAGAGAATTGGAAAGTTACAAGTCTCTAGCTTGAAGGGTGTGGAAAAAACTTGCAACCTTACGGACGGACAGACAGACAGACGGACAGACACCATGACGGACATTGCACAAAACCAATATAAAAAAATTTTGCGACAGCATGTCTCTATTTTTTATAGTTACGTCACAATAAGTGTCCTTTTATTTAAAAAAAAATACATTATTTGGAGCGCTCAGAGATTAGACTGATGGGATTATGTATGCTTATGGAGCTGCGTATAAAATTTAGTACATACTGGTGGCCAAAATCTCCCTCCCATACCACCCCCAGCCCCCCCCTTTCCGCACCTTTTTCAAACTTTGAGCTAGTCACCAAATTTGGTATGAAGATAGCAATTGATTTTCCACAAAGATCTGCATCAAAAATTTTGATGCCACGCCCACCCATACCCCCAGCCCCGGTTACCCCACCTTTTACAAACTTCGAGCAAGAGTCACCAAATTTGGAAGGAATATTGCTGGTGGCATCCCCATCTGCACCGGAGAATCTTTAAGGCAGCGTACACCCCTGCCGCATCCGTACCCTTTTGCAATCAGGCCTCTTTTTACAGGTTTTAATACTGGTAACGAGTATACCGCAGTCGGTTGCGTCCGACTGCAACGTTTCCACTTGTTTATAGAAAAATTGTAGTACATTATTTTGTTCTATTATTAATTGTTTTCGCAGCGCACGCGATTAAAGGAAATTTTTTGTTTATATTTTTACACCTTGGGTTGATTATTCAAGTTCTAGTAAGCATCCCTAATTTTTTGAAAATCAAACATAGCCTATTTCACTCAGTGTAGCTTGCCAACGGTGAAAGAATTTTTTAAATCGGTCCAGTAGTTTCGGAGCCTATTAATTTCAAACAAACAAAAAATCAAATCTTTTCTCTTTATAATATTAGTACCAAATACAGTGATATATTATAGATAAATTTTTAGATTTTATAAATGTCAGTTTATTCAGTTGATTGTTATGGCGAGCAATTTTTGTTCATTTTTATTGTTTTGTTTTCTCCAAAAACAGTAAAATAAATTAAACAAAGTGCTCGTCTTTTGTGGAGCAAAAACTAATTTTCTGCCACTTGGTTATATTTATTGTATTTAAAAAAAAAATATAAAGTATATAATAATTTATAATAGAAATGCTTTGAACGGCTTTTTCGGTACTTTAAACTTGAAGGTAAGCTTCAGTTCTCTTATATAACACTGCAAACTCGACAGAATAACCGATCATGATATGATGGATGTATTTCAAAGATTTATTAATTTTTTATTTTCAAGTATATTTCTAAAATAAGCGCAAGATTTCGATGAATATTTTTCAGATGGTCGTGATGAAAGTCGGATGACACTGATTATAATTAGCTACATTATTCGATAAAATTTAACTTTTGTTTTTATCAAAACATTTTTTTTTTTAATTTAAGAGACATTACATACCCGCACAGGCGGCACAGAACTTTCTGCGAAAAGTCGTCTTGAGCTCCAAGCATTTAACTGCTGATCGTCACGGTTTGGGTTATTGTAAGAACCTGGATTTCCATATATTTTTTTAGGATCTGAAATTGTGAAATTATATATTACAACCAAATCAATCAAATACATATGTTGGTGTTTCTCTGATTTCATTTTAAGATGATAGTATGGGATAAACGATATATTTTTTGAAATCGATAAATTAATTTTGCAAATTTTTTTCTATTCCAAAACTTAAAACGTTTGAGTCAGTCGCTACATGCCAAGCCATTGCCATAAGCTCTCATATATTTTGATAATTTTCTGTAATGCCATAGAGTCCGCGAATTATATTAGAATGAGCCCGACAACATCTACAACAGCAACCGCTATTTTTGTGGTGAATCAATCTCCGAGGCTCAAAAGCAGTTATATATATATATATATCGCAATATGTGACATATCAATTTTGCAGCGCATCATTTACTTACAGTGACTCACACCTTAAATGATGCAGTGTCAAATAAAAAGTTTAAGGTGCTATATATTTTAAATTAGAGGAAAAACAAAAAATGTTTAAACGCCAATTTGTTTTATGTTATATCACATATAAAAAAGGAACTTTATTTGTTTCTAAAATATTGCTCAGTTTTATATATACACCAAAAACTAAAAATATATCTTAAATGTAAGTCTCAGCTTAAAAGATGCAGCCACAAACCAGTCATATTTTTGCCGAATAAAAGGTTAAATATGGATTTTAGTACTTAGTATGTAATCCCTTAACCTTAACAACAGCCCTTAACCTATTATTCATCGAAGAGACCAGCTTCCGAGTGGTTCCCGGGCTTATTTTGCTCCATTCCTCCAGCAGAGCATTTTTAAGGTCCTGTTTGCTGGAAATCCGATGATTCCGGATGTTGTTCTCCAGCATAGCCCACAAATTTTCAATAACATTTAAATCTGGAGACTGGGCCGGAGGAATCATGACGTGGGGGCAGTTCCAGATAAGCCAGGACTGCACTATTGCGGACGTATGTTTGGGGTCGTTGTCGTGGTAGAACCGGAAATCATTTCGGATTCCTAACTTTTCGGCGCTTTGGAGCAAATTTTCTTTAAGAATATTGAGGTACATAGTCTTATCCATCGTCGACTCAAAAAACGTCAAGTTTCCGACGCCGGCTGCCGACATACATGCCCATACTACACACTTCCTCCGCCATGCTTAACTGTCGCTTTAACATTTTTTGGATCCAATATTGGGCTGTCGCCACACAAAATTTCTATTGGAACACAGTAATTTTTGCAGACGAGTCCAAATTAAACATTTTTGGGTCGAACGGGAGAAATTTTTGACACTGCATCATTTAAGGTGTGAGTCACTGTATTTGCACTAGCATGGACTTGTTCGCTTTGAATCAGAATTTCACTTTTTTTTTCAAGTGTACTACATGCGCAACTATCATGTTTTTGTGGTCGAGTTTAGAGCTTTAGCCAGATTGTATTTTGTTTTTGCATTAATATGCTTGGCGACACAACGCATGTATTTTGTTTTTGCGAGTTCGCCCGCAGTCAGATCTTCATCTTGTGTGCAGTCCCGGCCAGATTTGTGTCAAGTAAGAGAATATTTGTTTTCTGCAATGTCCGTCATGCGGCCTGTCTGTTGGTCTGTCCGTATAAAGGGGTGGTTCACAAATTACGTGAGGCATTTTTAGGATTTTTCGACCCCCCCCCCTAATGAGATTTCGTAAGATTTTCCTTTACTCACACAATGAAAAATGTATGATTATTTAATGATTACGATTACAAATAATCAAAAATAATGGAAAATTACCATGAATTATTAAAAATAATGGAAAATAATTTAAAATAATGGAAAATAATGGTTTCCATTATTTCCATTATTTTGCATTATTTTCCATTATTTTTCATCATTCGACTATTTGAGACTATTTTGAGAGAAACAAATTATTTTCACACATGGATTAATTTTTTTTTTTTTCGCTCCTATTTTTACTCTTGAGCGTCGTTAACTTGTTCGTGTGCGACAACAACAACAACAATTTGACAATTTTTTGCGTTATACCACTTTTGAAGCAAATGAGCTATTTGTAGGTACTTGAAAGTGCACGACAGCAACAACATTTGATAGTACGATATGGTCAATTTGTATGGTGGCTATGTCGAAGATTGGCCCGAGCGGGATGAAATTTCATGGTGAACAAACCCGACATGATCTAAGCAATCTGTGAAAGTTTCATCCAGATCGGTTCAGCAGTTTTGCCGGAAATCGTGTTGAAACAGTACGATATGGTCAATTTGTATGGTGGCTATGTCGAAGATTGGTCCGAGCGGGATGAAATTTCATAGTGAACAAACCCGACATGATCTAAGCAATCTGTGAAAGTTTCATCCAGATCGGTTCAGCAGTTTTGCCGGAAATCGTGTTGAAACAGTACGATATGGTCAATTTGTATGGTGGCTATGTCGTAGAATGATCCGAGCGGAATGAAATTTCATAGTGAACAAACCCGACATGATCTAAGCAATCTGTGAAAGTTTCATCAAGATCGTTTCAGCAGTTTGGCCGGAAATCGTGTTGAAACAGACAGACGGACGGACGGACGGAAATCAATTCCTGAGCTCGTCCTGATCATTTTGATATATAGTTTATTGGGTCTCCCATCATTCCTTTAAGGCGTTACAGATTCATGACAAACTCAATATATCGATACACTTCGAGTGCAAACAGCTAGAAGCACCAAATTTGGTGGGAAGATAGCTGGCAAACTTCCCCTAATGATCTGTATGAAAAATTATGAAGCCACGCCCATCCATACCACCCGCTCTTTAAAACCCATACATTCAGCAGTTTTTAAAAGGCGTGCCGCAGTAGTGGACGTGGCATCAACGATTGTAATACAGATCTTTTTGGGATGTCATCTGCTATTTTGCTACCAAATTTGGAGACTCTTGCTTTAAAAGCTGTTAAAGATAAACGCAGGTGCGGAATTAGTGGGCGTGGCCTACAAGGTTTTTTTATAGGTGTCGAAAAAAGTTGCGTATATAAAACATGGCACAAAACGAATATACTCTGCCTTTAGTCAAAATGTATACAAAGAATTTGAAAGTCTTTTTTTAGTTTACAAGCTTCCTGTGTTAATATAGTCAACTAATATGACATTTTGCTTTTATTTAAATAGGGAATAATATATTTAGGTCATTTTCAAAATAACATTAGATAAAAAAAAGAGTAAATTAAATTACAATGATGGACGAAATTTTAAGTGAAAGCAAATTAATCAAAATTGGTATTATAGGTGAATCTGGTCTCGATTCACCTTTAGTACTGAGCGACAGAAAAGAATGCGCTATATGCACACCTTTTGGAAAACCGTCAGATATTGTTGTTGAAGGATGCATTGAAAATGTCAAATGTGCTCTTCTCTCGCGCAATGGACGTCTTCATGATATAATGCCTTCAAATATTAATTATAGAGCCAACATTTGGGCCATGCGTAAGTTGGGCTGCACCCATATATTAGGAACACACACCGTCAGCTCCCTCCGTGACAATATTCAGCCTGGTGACATTATTGTTCCACACGATATAATTGACAATACATCAAGACGTGCTCAAACATTTTATGATGGCGCTGTGGGAAGCCCATTTGGCGTGTGCCATCTGCCAATGTATCCTGCTTTTTGCGAACGTACACGAAATCATATTTTAAAAGGAATAAGAGAACTACAACTTCCCGTACATTCTAAGGCAATTGTAATCACACTTGAAGGTCCACGGTATTCCACTATTGCAGAAAACCATTTATACCGCAATTGGGGAGCTGATCTTTTAGGCATGACACTTTGTCCAGAAGCAGTATTGGCTAAAGAAGCCGGCATCCTATACGCATCATTGAGTTTTGTGACCAATAAAGAGTGTTGGTGTTCTAAACAGCCAATAGCTACTACTACTGAAATAATATATACATTTAAAAAACAGGTTGACAAAGTCCAAAGAGTTCTAAATAACACCATACAAACGATTTCAAAGGAGGACTGGACAGAAGACATATTAAAAGCTAAGGTTTACTTGATAAAAAAACAAAATTACATGGTTTATTCATATTTTACTAAACATTGCAGATGTTGGTGTGCAGTAATTTTTCTAGCCGTAACGAATAAAATTGGAAATATTGAAAATTTACAAAACTTTTTGACAAAAAAAAAAAGAAACCCAAAACATCACAAAAATTTACTTAAATGTGATATTGAAATGTATTAAAATAAATAATTAATATATTATCTGTGAACTGATTCATTATTAAGAACTAAATTATAATTATAATTTTAAGCAAAAATGATTTGTCTGATGTTTAGATGCGTTAAAATACATTACTTGTAGTTATATTATCGTCAAAATTATATTTTTTACTGAATAACACATTAATTTTAAACAGAATAATTTAATAAAAATTATATGATAATTTAATTACTCTGATTAAACTCTCAGCTAGGTTAAATATTCTTTAGATTATTATTAAATCTGTTTATCAATCGACAAAGAGAGTCTTTACGCACTGTGCAATGAGATATACAATTATAGTCGAACTTCCATATAGCTAATTTCAAGGGAAGAAGAAAACTTTTCGTTGGATAGAAATGTTTGAAAATTTGTGTTTTAAAACTAGTGGACCCCAACCACCCGTTGCTGTGGTGCTTTTTGACGTCTACTCTATGAATAAAACAACTTATGATATTCTCGTTGATCTTAAATTTCGATGATTTTCCCCTTATTGATGATTTTTTTTGGAGCATTTCGAACAATTTACAAAATTCAATTTTAAAAACTCTTTAAGAAAATATCTTTACTGTTTAAATATTAGTGCTGTAATAATGAGCAATAAGACAAAGTAAGAAAATAACCTTACAGTTTTAATATTTGCGAGGTAATAATGACAGATAAGAAAAAATGATCGTTAAAGATGGGAGTCGGAATTTTTATTTTTTTTTTACCAATACCATCCCGGGCGTGATGACAATAACTCATCAAAATTTCATCAAAATAGGTTCGGCGGTTTCCGAGTCTAAAGGGGACATACAGACAAAAATTCATTTTAATATACATATGTATATGTATATGTCGCAGAGTAATTTTAAAATTCGAATATAACGAACATTTGCTATTTTTTTGTGTCTGTACATTTATTTTCCTTTGTATATTCTCTGCTGGCTTCTTGTCCGTTCGTTCGAGCGTGGCAGACTCCCGTTTTCGATTCTGTCTAGCGTAGTCTGATCGCGGGTGTGAGCGAAAGGGAGATGAGTCTGTACGTATAGTCTGACTTATGAATGCACAATGTTTGTGGTATTGATGTGTCTGTAGTAGAGTATCTCTCCAAAGTACGCAAATGGTGTGTCTAGACTAGACCGTACGTTTTTATAATGCGTGTTAGGCACGCCATGGTTTAAGACACTCACAATTTGATCACCAAGCAAGTCGGACATGTGGCGCTCACACCGGGTGAGTACCAGAAAACGTTGCGCTCAAATTGACTCAGGAAGTAACGCAGAGAATGAGTCTCAAAATGATTCATCTACATCTTCGAGATCAGAAGTGGGATCACCAACACCTACCACTAATAGTGAAAATAGTTTGCTAAAAATGTTGGAGTCGCATAATCGTAATTTTGCAAAACTTATCGAACAAGTGCAACACTCACAGAAAAGACCGAAAGACACAACCGCTGTCGTGTTGCCAAAGTTCAATCCTGAACGCGCATACTCAGACGCTCAATCCTGGTGTTCAACAGTAGATTACATCTTTTCTGAAAACCAACTGGAAGACAGTGCTCTTGTGATGACCCTCAGCAAGGCGCTAGAAGGAAGCACGTTTCATTGGCTGTCTCAGTCATGCTTTCCTGGCATTACATGGACGCAGTTCAGAGAATTGTTTTAGCAATATTTTGCAGGAACAGAGACATTGGCTACAACAGTGATGAATCTGTTAAATGGACGTCCTGCAGAAGGAGAGTGCTTATCATTATATGAAAGCCGAATGGTAACTTCACTCATGGCCAGGTGGAAGTCGCGGAACGTGGAACAAATCGCAGTATCCGTTGCGCTGGCGCATGCAGCCGGAATTGACAAGCGATTGCGGCGTGTAGTTTTCACTACTGACATCAATACTCGGAAGGAGCTAGACCGAGCCAGCTCTCAAATGACAACACATCAGCGCCGCCGGGAAAACGAGCTAGGCTCTTTTCTCAAATCAAGTGTCATAATTGCGGAAAGTCTGGCCACAAGAAGGCGGAATGTCATTCAAAAACAGTTGTAAACTAGCACCAGCAACCGGGCACACAACACTCTGGCTACATAGGAGAAAAGGACCGGTCTACCGTGACCTGTTACAAGTGCGGAAAAACTGGACATTTATCCACAGTGTGTCCTGATCGTCAGGAGCGTTCGTCGTCAAATAAAAGCAACAATGTTAAATATGTCAACATTTGTACCGTTCTTGAGCCCGTAGGAAAGTTGTTGCAATCTGGTGAGTCGTTCCAATTTTGTTTCGATTCTGGAGCCGAGTGCTCGCTCATCAAGGAGGCAGCTTCTCAAAGACTATCTGGAACTAGGGCAAGCAGCGCAGTCATCCTAAAAGGCATTGGTGGCAGTACTGTTTGTAGCACATTGCAGATACTGGCAAATGTTCTAATATGCGAACGTTCATTCGAAATACTGTTCCATGTAGTGTTGGACAATTATATAAAATATGACGCTTTAATTGGTCGGGTTATCTTGAGCCAGGGAATCGGCGTGACAAGTACATCAAATGCTCTTACTATATTTAACGAAAAATCTGTATTACCTGTTCAAGTTTTCGAGAGTAATCTTTTGGCTAATATTGACAATATAGATAGAGATAAATTGCTATCAATATTACAACTGCATGCAAACTCGTTCATTGATGGAATTCCACAAAACCGGGTGACTACAGGACAATTAGAAATTCGCTTGATTGACCAAAATAAGACGGTTCAAAGGCGCCCGTATAGATTGAGTGTAGAGGAAAAGGAGTTCGGCAATTAATTCAACAACTGTTAGAAGCAAACATTATACGACACAGTTGCTCCCCCCTTGCGAGCCCTATGCTACTCGTGAGAAAGAGAAATGGTACAGACCGTCTGTGTGTGGATTATATAGAGCTTAACGCAAATACTGTTTCCGATAAGTATCCGTTGCCGCTTATTTCCGATCAGATAGCTAGGCTGAGTGGTGCTAAGTTTTTCAGTTGTATAGACATGGCAAGCGGGTTTCACCAGATCCCAATTCACCCGGATTCAATCGAGCGGACGGCTTTCGTCACCACAGAAGGTCAATTTGAATATTTGACTATGCCATTTGGGCTTAGAAACGCTCCTTCTGTATTTCAAAGGGCTATTAATCGTGCCTTAGGTGATCTTACCCATTCATACGCCATTGTTTACATGGACGATTAATGATAGTCGCACGCACAAAGGAAGAAGTCTTTGATAGACTGAGAATAGTGTTGCAAACGCTTACAAACGCAGGATTTTCTATCAATATTACAAAATGCTCTTTTCTTAAATCGTACGTTGAATATTTGGGCTTTGATGTAAGAGCAGGTGAGATTCGACCAAATCCGAGAAAGATACAAGCCCTTATCGATTTGCCGCCTCCAAAGTCCTTTACCCAATTAAAACAATTCATCGGACTAGTTTCTTACTTCCGTCAGTTCGTACACAAGTTTTCTCAAATGCTGAAACCTCTTTACGCCCTAACGTCTAAGAGCAAACCATTTGTATGGGATTTGAAGCTTGAGCAAATACGGCAAGAAGTAATTTCTATCTGACTAATGAGCCTGTTCTCACGATATTTGATCCACAATTTTCTATTGAGCTTCACACAGATGCAAGTGCTGTCGGCTATGGTGCTATTTTGCTGCACCGAATTGAAAATAAACCTCGAATAATCAAATATTTTAGCAAGGTGACTTCATCAGCAGAATCACGTTACCATTCATACAAATTAGAAACACTAGCTGTTTACAATTCTATTAAATACTTTCGTCATTACTTGCATGGTCTTCATTTCGTTGTGTTCACTGATTGCAATTCACTTAAGGCCTCTCGTACCAAAGTAGAGTTGACACCAAGGGTCCATAGGTGGTGGTCGTATATGCAATCTTTTGAATTTAACATTCAGTATAGACCCGGTGAGCGCATGGCTCACGTTGATTTTTTGTCTAGAAACCCCATTTCAAAAAGCGTAAAGAACTCGTCAGGTGTGGCGGAGAAACATATAAATTTAACAGAAATATCTGACAACTGGTTTTTAGCTGAACAGCGAAGGGATGAAGAAACTTCTTCTATTGTTTCTAAGTTACGTAATGATGAACTGTCTGAGAATTTGGCAAAAACTTACAAACTACGGTCTGGAATACTGTATAGAAAAATCCAAAGAAACGGAAAGACTCGATGTTTGCCCGTGATTCCAAAGCCATTTAGGTGGTCTGCTGTCAATAACGTCCACGAGTCAATTATGTCATCTCGGGTGGGAGAAAACTCTAGAGAAAATGTACGAGTACTATTGGTTCGACAAAATGTCTAAATACGTTCGTAAATTTGTGGACAACTGTATCACGTGCAAGTTGTCGAAGCCACCGTCTGGAAAAATACAAGCCGAGCTACATCCCATTCCTAAGATCGACATTCCGTGGCATACAGTTCATGTGGACATAACAGGGAAGCTCAGCGGTCAAAACGATCAAAAGGAATATATAATTGTGCTAGTTGACGCATTTACCAAATTTGTTTACTTTTCTCATACCATAAAGTTAGGCACTGAAAGTTGCATAAGGGCAGTGAGGTCTTTAATATCATTGTTCGGTGTTCCATCTCGATTGATCGCTGATCAAGGTCGCAGTTTTGCTAGCACAGCATTCCGTGATTTCTGCTAATTGCAAAAAATAGATTTACACTTAATCGCCACAGGTGCAAGTCGTGCCAATGGGCAAGTGGAAAGAGTCATGAGTACGCTCAAGTCCATGCTAACTGCGGTTGAAGTAGGCCAGGGATCTTGGCAGGATATTATATGAAATTCAGTTGGCCATTAATAGCACGCTCAATAGAGTGACTAAAGTAATCCCATTAGAGCTACTTATTGGTAAAGAAGCAAGGCCGTTTGGTCTTGTACCTGTTGTAACTAATGATAAATACTGGTGACGTTGGTCTAGTTAGAGAAAAAGCAAAATGTAACATGGAAAAAAACGCTAGATTTGATAAAGCTAGGTTTGATAAAGATAAAGCAGCTGTTGTGAGACACAAGGTTGGTGACCATTTTTTACTTAAAAATGAAGAGCGTCACCAGACCAAATTAAATCCGAAGTTTAAAGATCCTTTTTTGTGGCCGAAGTATTACCAGGAAATAGATATAAACTCAAGGCATTAAACAATAACAGAACTTATAAGTATTCGCATAAATCTTTACGACGAATGCCCGAGAAGGGGATTACCACAGAGTTTGATGATGAAGGCGCAAAGGAAGACGCCATGGATCAAGCCAGTGAGGGCTGTGATCTTGAGATTGATTAAAACCATTCAAACCTCCAGAAATTCGCCATTTGTTGCAGTAGGGTTAGTACTTTGGTAAGGATTGGTGGTACGAGTTGGTTAGCCGGTTTGAATGAGAGTAGAACTGTGCGCTAGCTGAAGAACATTGTTTAGCCGGTTTGAATGAGAGTAGAACTGTGCGCTGGCTGAAGAACATTGTTTAGCCGGTTTGAACGACAGTAAAACCGTTCGCTAGTTGAAGAAATTTCCATATGATTAAAAATTGACCTAAAGTTGGTGGTAATCCGGATCTCGGGGTTTGAACTAATGACCAACTAAGAAATTAATTAAAATTTGTTTTGTTTTGCTTTGAAGAAAACGACTAACTTTGAAATACCTTATTGTTATTAATTATTAATATTAGAAAATAAAATGTACTATGAATTGTAAACACACGAGGACGTGAGATTGGTCAGGAAGGCCGTGTCGCAGAGTAATATTAAAATTCAAATGTAACGAACATTTGCTATTTTTTTGTGTCTGTACATTTATTTTCCTTTGTATATTCTCTGCTGGCTTCTTGTCCGTTCATTCTAGCGTGGCAGAGTCCCGTTTTCGATTCTGTCTAGCGTAGTCTGATCGCGGGTGTGAGCGAGAGGGAGATGACTGTCTGTACGTATAGTCTGACTTATGAATGCACAATGTGTGTGGTATTGATGTGTCTGTAGTAGAGTATCTCTCCAAAGTACGTAAATGGTGTGTCTAGACTAGTACCGTACGTTTTTATAATGCGTGTAAGGCACGGGCTGGTTTTAGACACTCACAATTTGATCACCAAGCAAGTCGGACATGTGGCGCTCACACCGGGTGCGTACCAGAAAACGTTGCGCTCAAATTGACTCAGGAAGTAACGCAGAGAATGAGTCTCAAAATGATTTATCTACATCTTCGACATATATATACAATTTATATAATATATATATATATATATATATATCGCACCAAGAAATTGTATGGGAAAGATCAGAGAATAAGCAAAGTAGGATGCGTGTCATAAGGCCCAAGGGCGCTATGTCGCTTTTAGAAGTGCTATAGCGCCCACTACCAAAATGTCAAATGTCGCGAGCTTTATGACACAAATTTTAACTGTCATTTTGTCCTAAATTTCTTAAAACATGCAAAGTGCATCAAGAATCAATAAAAGTACCATTTTTTCTTTTATCTCGTTTGTTATCGCATTGAACATGTTTTCAGCGCAATGATCTTCTTATTAGTTTGTCGTTGATCTTCAAACAACATGCACGTGAAATGTACAATTTGCCTTGACAAACTGCGGGATGTGGTGCTTCTGCCTTGTAGCCACTTTAAAAAGTATTGTGAGTGCTACAAAAGTATAAAAACAAAAAACGACCAACTCTCTATTGCTATGCCTATATTATACCCCGATTATATATTATTATTATATTTCAGACCCTACTTAAAGTTAATCAATAAAATATAAATTAATTTTTATAAAATTTTTGTATCAAAATTTACTTAGTTAAGGACACAGTCAAAAATTTGTTTTCAAAAAAGACGCCCGTGGCCGTTATGACGCTGGGCGTAATGTCATGCACCCAGCAAAGAACACGTTAACAGGACGGTTAATGCAAAATGTGTTATTGTATTGATTTCTGTTTTGAGAAATCAAAAATAATATTTCGTTAAGGGGAGGTCCAAAACGCCCAGCGTTGAATCTACGGTCTAAAATAAGACACTATGATGTTCAAATTTTCGGTAAGCTTGAGCCCCAACCGCTGTATAATTCCGTCCGGAATACATTTCGTCCGATTAAAATTAATCTTTTAGCCACACTTGAAAAACATAATTAGTAGGTTAGGTTGTATGTGCGAAGTTTTATATTTTGTCCCATTGAGTTTTTACTTTTTTTTTAAAGGCACCACTCTTATTTGCAGTGACCTGAATTAAAAATAAAAATCCCAGGAGTGTCTTAGCATCACTATAAATTTATCTATTTGGTCAGTCTTTTAGTTAATTACTACTTACCATGATTATGAGATGTCTTACGTCCTTTGCCCTGGGTACTTAAAGGAATGCTTGTATTTTCTTTAACGATAAACGGGGGAAATTGGAACTGCATCGAGCCTTGCAAACCTTTTATTGAAAAATAAATGTGCATAGTAGAGTAAGTCTTAAATATTGTTAAATTAACGCTACCAGAGTTATCATCGATGACTGGGGAAGATAGGTTTTCATAGGAGGCCTCATCAACTTGTTGGCTCCATGGTATATTACGCTCCTCAACGGATTTTTCTTAAGGTAGTTTACCGTTGAGAAATGAATAAACAAATAAACATAAGCAAAAAGTTCGATTGTATTGATACATATGTATGCATGTATTTATGTACAAAGACAAATTTATTGCAAGAAAATATTACTACGAATATATATGTATATTACTACGAATATATATATATATATATATATATATATATATATAATTCAAAATATATGCACTTACTCATCCATACATACAATTTTATTGTATGTAGAAAAATAAAGTGTTTAGTATGTATGTCGTATGTGTACATGCATACATACTTACATATGTTCAGACTTAATTTTGGATATTGAAGATTTTATTAAACCAGGACTATATTAAGTATGTACCTGCAGTTTCTGATACTTTCTGAAAGAAATAAACATACATGAATTTTTTGCTACGAACATACATAGATATTAAATTCATTAAACTTAAAAAATACATACATACATATGTTCATAGGGATTTATGTACATTACATACATGTATAAAACAATTAGGAAGTTTTTGAGCCTTAAAAGTTATAACAATCGACAATATGTATGTACGTATGAGAGTTTGCGCATTTAAGTATGTAGTATGTTGGTACATATACAAAAATGCAATTACCTGATCCACGCCTGACATTTGCTGCCAAATTCAGCTTTGTTAGTTAGCTACAATTATCAAAAATTAAAGCTTGAACTGATTTAATGAATCGGAATATATCTCACCAAAAAATAATAAATAAACACAACGGACGTAAAATTTGCAGTTAAAATCTCTTGAATAGTGTATTTTTGATATACAGAGTAACACTCATTTACAAATGTATACATATGTTAAATATACACACATACTCGCACACACAATAGCGATTCCCAAAAGCCAGTGTTTATTATCGCGCCGTTGGAACAGAGCACAAGGGTTGTCATGTGTATAGATACAGAAGTATTTTTTAATTATTGAAGCCTATTTTTAACAGGATTGCAATAAGAGATTTGAAAAACTTGCAACATATAACACTGATTTTATATATAATTTAATTCCGAATTTAAATAATTGACAGACATTAAAATTAAAATAAAATAAGTTTACCATATAAACACATATTAATTTGAAAATAATATTTTCAAGACAATACTATTGAGGTATTCACAGTATTGTATGATTTGGTCCAATATCCACAATTTAGTCCAATCTTGTGAACGTGTTAAACGTCACAGGTATACCAAGTGAAAACCGTGAAAAATGGTTTGACACCATTATTAAATAACCATAAAAGCTGTGGAGTATATAAGCGTTTCAATCTTTAAAAAGCTGGGAGGCTGTAAATTGTTGCGCAGATCTTTTCAAAATGTCATCAACTATGTTGTAAATTTGGTACCTCTAGCTTAAAAATTGTGCAAGATATAGCCATTTCTGGATTTTAAAAGCAGTAGGGTGTGAGGCGGAGTTTAACGGCGTGACAACAAAATTTCTAAAAGAGAATGACTTGAATTGTGGGCGCAACACGCTGGGTAGCAGACGCCTTGCTTTTAGCTCGCTGCTTTCCTGCTGAAAGTGCAGCCAGAATCTTCTGCAAGATTTTCTGCTTTCTGCTTTTAAAGACACTTCTCACTGGTTAATATTCTCTTTAGCCAGCTCAGTTCGTGCTATCAAAACTCAGAACTATTTAACCAAAGATAGGAAATATCGCTTATAATAATATCAATGTAATCTCAAAGCGGCAAAGATTTTCTAAATTGCTGTGAATGGGGTATGAAAGATTTTAATTTTAATATTTTCAAGTAATAAAAAAATTTTAAGAAATATATATTTGTAATACATTAACAGGATCAATGCGCCAAGGTGGCTAATTTTCGGTCCAATTAACTTTACGTAAATGCCACACTACATTTAGAATTAGAACTATCTGATAGTTATCGCAAATGCTGACTTACAAATATATCGATTGTAACACATCCATAAGCCAACTCATCTTTTCCTCGGTTGTCAAATTTTCTGTATGTGTATTAGACATCAGCAAAATGTTTAAATCATTATTAGGAATTTTTGCCATATTAGGATGTTTGTGGAACATCGATTGTGTCATGTTTCACTTGACACCAAACACTCAAAAATGCCTTAAAGAAGATATACAAGCAAATCAATTAGTAATGGGTGAATACGAGGTCTCCGATGTTCCTGGCCAAATTATAGACTACATTGTGAGTACACGTTTTCTGTATTTCCTCTCATATTACAAAATTAACATAAATTCTAGGCTCGCGACACAAAGGGTCACATACTATCGCAAAAGGAACACATTACAAAAGGAAAATTTAGCTTTATGTCAGAAGTGTATGACGCGTACGAAATTTGTTTTATATCAAAAGTTCCACCACGTAAGTTTAAACATGGCATTATTGTTTAGAAACAAATGTCAACTACTTAAAAGGTGTGACATAAATTTTGTTGCTTTAGACCAACGTGGAATTAGTCAAGAAGTTTCCTTAGTTACTAAAAAAGGAGTTGAAACTAAAAGCTATGAAGGCGTAAGTTAATATAAACTATGTCTGATTATTAAAATATTAATTTTACCTTTATTAATACTATAGATTGGAGAGGCGGCTAAACTTAAACCGCTCGAAGTGGACCTCAAACGCTTAGAAGATCTTTCAGATTCTATCGTGCGTGACTTTGCTCTAATGCGTAAACGGGAGGAGGAAATGCGGGATACTAATGGTATTAAGGTGAAAACAATTAATAATGCTGCTTACTAAAATACTTTTTTATTTTTTTATTGCAGAGAAAACTAATAGTAGAGTACTGTTCTTCAGCATATTTAGCATGTGCTGCTTGCTTGGTTTGGCCACTTGGCAAGTTCTTTACCTTCGCAGATATTTTAAAGCCAAAAAACTCATCGAATGACTTAATGCTTATCCCACGCATTTTGTACGCTTCAAAAATTATAAGCTCAAATCATTATAATTCCTTTAAAAATAAAGTTTTCAAAGATAAAAATAAAGTGTCATGTTTTCTCTATAAAAACTTGTGAAAATTTAATAAATAATTGTTATGACTTTAACCTCAATGGGGGAAAGAGATTATCGCTGTATTTAAGAGGTGGAATCAGAGATCATCTGCGGATGCTTGAACAGCGTCACTAGCCGATTCGATGTGAAAGACTAGCGATGCGCACAAAAAGTGCCTGCAAGCAGTCGCTAGACCAAAAAACTGTTAACTTTACGTCAGAAAATTGTTGCGAAAGCCAGCTTGCAAATCGGTTATCCAAGGATGGATAAGACCTTAAAACAGAGCTTGCCGGTTTATAAAACAATTATATTTTTATAAAAACTAGCAACTAACGGACTCGCAGCTACTATACTGGCAAATCTCGCAATCGGACAATTTATTATGCTTATTCTAATAAGCAAGGTAAATATGTATGCAGATGGTATTATTTACCCGTAATGTGACCTCCCTGCCTATGAATTGGCGTTTTTCGACTCAGCGCCGACTCCCTGAACACTTACCAACAACAAAAACTTACCCCGACATTAAGACATTCTCGTCCCACCATAAACAATAACTTACACATGTATAAATAAACAATTTCATGTAAACATTTACATTAGTATGTACATCACTTAAATCTAACATTGCATTTTCTTAAATTTAAATTAACTTCATATAAATTAAAAAAAAATTAAAATAATTGTTAAATGAACGAAACGAAAATAAACAAAAACGTGTAAAACTATAAATTCAATATCAGGGGCAACAGCAAAAACCTGTGAACACCCAGACGGGTTGGCCATTCCCCGACCAGTGGTCTCGAGTCGCTAATTTTTACTGGACACCTGGACCGCAAAAAAAAATAAATACCGGGAGGTACTTTGGAAGATGTCAAAATTGAAAACGCACGCATTTGCAACGCCCACTTCGAAACAAAATATATTGGAACGAGGTATTTGAAGGCAGGAGCAGTGCACACACATGTAATTTTGGTGTTGGGCGCAGCAAAAATGTAGACTTATACCCCGATTCCATTGGGCTGCATCTTTCATTAACAGCGAGTGGAAGATGTAGGTGATTCCACTACATATCCAATTGCATAGTTGCATCTTGGTTTAACAGGGTCTGTTAAGTGATAGCTGACAGAGGTATTAGTGTCTACGTCATTTTCCTATGTCGCTCGTGCTCGTTAGTTTTTAGCGTGCATAATATTTATCATAAAATTGCATATTTAGTAATATATATATTTAAAATTGAAGTATACATAATAAATTTGTTTATAATAAAAAATAATAATGTTTATTAAAATTGTCTTCATCTTATGCATATATATGTACATGTATATGTTTTATTGTTAGTTAGCTCATATATTTTGCTGGTGTAGCGATGTTACACACACATTGCAATATTTACATGTTTGCTAAACACATACAGCATGCAGTGCTGTTCGACCAGCACCAAAAATGCCTTGGAAGTATTGTTTTTCTGGTTTTTGTAGGCAAATAATACAAATATGCATCAAATTTAATCAAATATTGGCTGTTTAGCGTTTGCCGAAATCCATATTAGTAGAGAAAGGTCAATGAATTGCCTGGCAAATGGTACGCATACATTAATATATGAACATGCATAGAGACAGGGACACACATGCTTATGGTAGTTAGCCGAAACAAAAATCAAAAATCAATTCAATGTCTAGAAACCACCAAAACTGCATATATATATATATATATATATATATATATATATATATGTAAGTTGTTATTAATTCGCTCATTTGCTTTGCTGGTGCTTGGACGACGCAATAGGATAAGCAATAAAATAAGCGCACATAAAGAATACAAGGAAAAAAACGAGGGCACAGCAATCGAACAAGCCACTGCGCGCTAGAAAATCGCTGGCTAGCGGCGCATACACACAATATTGCTGGCTGGTTGTGCTATCAACAAAAATGTTGTAGCAAAGTCAGCAAGAGAAGTGGCTGGCGAATCACTCACGAAACACGAGAAACGCACGAAATGCGCTCTCAGAGCGCGTGGTAGCCTCGCCAGCCAGTTCCAACTAGTGGTTGGAGTATCGGTCTTTGGCGGCTCTATTTAGATAGATTCTTGTTGGCCACGCTAGCAAGTTCCAACTGTTGGTTGGACTATCGCAAGTTGGCGACTCTATTTGTATAAATTCTTGTTGGTTTAGTGTAAAAAAGTGTAGCTATCGAACACTTTTTTGTGAACTAGTGTACGTAGGGCAACCTAGTGCAGCTATCGAAAAGACCTACTGCTTCCTACTTTCTACACTGCCCAGTGTTTCCTTTGTATCAATTGTGGTAGTGATTCCAAGTCCTTCTTTTTGATGTGTTAGCATCTATAGCAGTGATGAAAAAACGAAGTGTGATCAGTACAGTGTACGCTGCAAGTTAACGGTTACTCATTATGCTTATTATTTATTAATAAATAATGCCATCTTGAAAAATATTTAACATTGCGACAAACAATGTTATTGCAAATCAAGCATTTTGCTCTGCCATCTGTATTTTCTATGAAAAACAAAATTCATTCTCCAATTCGGGCATAAACATTTTGGAGCGCACTGTAAAAAATAAGTTTTCTTGCTAATGCGCAGCGTGGTGTTTGCCTGTCAATAGTTCGCCTTCAACTAAAAGTACAATGTTAAGTCTAATGCATGCTTCGGCACGACAACCGACGACGAACGAACAATCGTGTTCTAAAAATAGCTTTCAATGGTTATAGCATGATACAAAAACATACGATAAGGCATTTACGCGCACAACTTTTGATTCGTTCTGCGCATGACGTCATGATAGACACATTTTGTGTATAATTGTATGAAATGGGAGCGCTATTCGATATGAAGGCAACTTTTGTCCACGCCCTTCAAGCTTGAGACTTGAAACTTTCCAATTTTCTTTATCTATGGGATAGTAAATTAAAGTGTCAAGATGGGGGTTCTACGATAACTGTGGGGCTGGCAAATCGATAAATTCGATAACTCAAAACCGATAAGTCCACATATTTCGCACATCCTTACAGCTAGAACTACCAAATTTGGTGAGAAGATAGCTATTAGCAACCCCCAAAAAACTGCATCACAAATTTTGTATCCACGTCCTCCCATTACGTCCCCAACCCCCCCTCATTTTAAAGTCAAAAAAGCCTATATCTCCCACAGTTTTTGAGCTATAGCCACCAAATTTGGTGCCAAGATAGGTGATGATGGCCCCCCAAAAAATGCGCAATGTCTCATCTGGTAGTCTTTGCATCATGTGCTTATAGCGTACGTGTGATTTCGTACAGTTGGCAACGGAGAAACCCAATTCACACCAGGCAGCGCGCAGCCAGCGATAATAGCGACGTCGACGTCTGCCCATCACTGATCTATAGGCACGGGTTGGGTTCCTGCAGTCACGTTGACTAGTCAAAACATAGTGTTTTGACTAGTCCACAACTATGCTTTTTCAATGTATTTCTTCTATTCCATTTTAAGGCAGAATCAATCGATGCTTTCTTCCTTAAAGCATCGCAGCACGCAAAGTTTCAACATATTTTTGATGTGTTTACATCAATACGCGCGGTAGCGTGCCTGTTAAAAGTCACACACTATCAAACTTCTCTGCTGTAACTCACATGCATGGTCGCTGCTGTAACACTCGCTCACACAGATAGGCAGTCAAAAATTGAAATTGTCTCTGCTTGCAAACGAATATGATGGTATTGGTGTTGCGGCAGAGAAAAGTGGTCGTTAAAGACGAAGTCTCGCTCGTGAATTAACGAACGCTGTCTGTTGCTTTGAATTCGCTTTGTTTTGTTTGTGCTTAGTTGCAGAAAGCAGCCGACTGAGACGATCGAGTCACGCGGTTCTGCTGCTTATGCTATGCCCACAAACAACCACAATAGAAACGTACAATTACGTACAAGCTTATTTAAGTGCAGGGTTTCTGGGTTGGCAATTATTAATATATTTAGTTATAATAGAGAATAATGGGTTGGCAATAATTCAATTTAGCTATAATAAAAAGTGTGAGTTTGTGTGCATTCACAAAAGAAGCAAAACAGAAATGCACTAGACGAATGATGAGTGTTGGATACCTTGATAAAATATAAGTGCTATTGTGGATATGTAGTTATAGAATATATTTGCAATAATTGCATATTTTGATTAGCAAAGGTTGGCGTTAGCACACAATTGAGAAATAACTAAAAAGAGTTTAATAACATATCATCTTCCAACATTGTAAGAGTATCCAACATTTATCATTCGTCTAGTGCAACTCTGTATTGCTTCGTTTGTGAATACACACAGACACACATATGACGGTTGAAGCAAAGCGGAGACTAGGGCCGGGAGCTGGCACACCAGGCAGTAAGAAGAGCAGGGAAGGGAAGGATACAGGAATCCAGGAGACCCCATCTGCCAAGGTGGTAACCAACCCCAAGGAGGCCAAACCAGCACAGGGTATACCTGTGAGGAAAGAGACGGAATGGAAGAAGGTGACGTCAAAGCGCAAGCCGCCCAAAAAGAGGAAGGGACTGACGGAGAAGATAAGGCCGGACGCAATAGTCATCAGGACAAAGGGAGAAGTCAGCTACGCGGACATTCTACGGAAAGTTAAGGCGGATGAAAAGCTGCAGGGTCTAGGAGACGCAGTATCGAGAATAAGGAGGACCCAAAAGGGGGAGTTGCTCCTGCAGCTCACCAAAGCAGGAAGCTCAGTGGACAACTATAAGAACCTGGTTGGAGAGACACTGGGAGAACAGGTGGAGGTCCGCACCCTTTCGCACCGGGTGGAGATCGAGTGCCGCGACTTGGACGAGAGCTCCACCAAGGAGGAGATATGCATGGCGTTGAAGAACCAGCTGATGACGGAGGTGGCAGTCGAAGATATCTTCCTGAGGAGTGTTTATGGGGAGACCCAAGCAGCAACGATCAGGATGCCAGCCGAGAGCGCACGCAAAGGTCAAAGGCATCACCTTTTACAGTTGCTACGCACCACCGAGCTCCCAATCTTGGTCGCTTCCAGAGCATGGTAGCAAGCCTGGTGGAGGACGCACGTGGGAGGACCCCCCTGGTCTAAGCGGGCGACTTCAACGCATGGGCGCATGAGTGGGGAAATAAGCTGAAGAACGCCAGAGGAGCCTACTTGGTGGAGTCCCTAGCACTGCTGGACGTAGTCTTGGCCAACGATGGGTGCACGGAGACATTTCACAGGGACGGACGTGGATCAATCATTGATTTAACGTATCTCAGCAGCTCTTTCTGTAGAAAAACGAAGTGGAGGGTGGTTGGTGAATTCACGCATAGTGATCACCATGCGATTTACTTCAGGATTGGAGGCGTGAAGAGGCAGCCACCGAAACTGACGGGCCCGAAATGGAAGGACAGCAACCTGGATTAGGAAACGTTAGTGGAGTTCGTACGGAACGCTAACTGCTCACCCGCACCGGGGGAGATCAAAGCGGACAAGCTCTCCAAGATCATAGACGAAGCATGTGACTGCTCCATGCCAAGAAGAAAACCAAGCAGAAGAGGAGCACCCTGCTATTGGTGGACTGAGGAGATAAGCACACTGAGGAAAGAGTGTCTGCGAACGAGAAGGCGATCCCAACAGGCCAGAGGACACCCGGACCAAGGAGCCAAGGAGGAAGAGTTCAAAAGGGTGAAACCTGCTCTCAAACAGAGCTTCAAAGCCAGTAAGAGGGAGTGCTTCCGGAGAATTTGCGACGAGGTGGAGGTCGACCCGTGGGGTACGGCCTACAAAGTGGTGACTAGAAGGTTGAGAGGACAGCCCACGCTGCGCGTGACATGCCCAAGACTGCTGGGCACTATCATGCAGGCATTATTCCCTCACGATCCGGTGAGACGTGTGCAAGAGCAAGGGCATCACGTTGGTCTACCTGAACCTGTACGTTCGGAGGAAGTCATCTCGACAGCAGGCCAGTTTGGCGACAGGAAAGCACCGGGCCTCGATGGCGTCCCCAACAGTGTCCTGAAGAGGATCCCGCTGGTAAGACCAGACATCATGGCGGAGGCTTACAACGAGTGCCTGCTGGAGGGAGTGTTTCCAAAGCAATGGAAACGGCAGCGCCTTAAACTGCTGCCCAAGGGGACGAAACCCGTAGAAGAACCCTCAGGATACCGCCCAGTATGCCTGCTGAGCAAGGTGGGTAAATTATTCGAGAGGATAATCTACGGTCGCTTGCTGAAAGTAGTTGAGGAGAAAAGAGGACTGTCGGAGCAACAGTTTGGCTTCCGAAAGGCCAGGTCAACGGTGGACGCAATAGAGATGGTGGTGAAGATAGCCTCAAAGTCAATCGCAGGAGCAAGATGGCGAGGGGGGACGAAGGAGTACTGTGCGGTGGTAACGTTGGACATAAGAGAAGGAGTACCGGACTACCTCCTACGAATAATCAGCAGTTATCTGTCGGAGAGGGTGCTCGAGTACGACACGGACAATGGATTGAAGTGGCACAATGTTACGTCGGGTGTTCCACAAGGATCGGTCCTCGGCCCACTCCTATGGAACTTGATGTACGACGACGTCCTGAGACTGCAACTTCCAGATGGGTGCCGACTAATCGGATTCGCAGACGACCTAGCGCTTGTGGTAGTGGCCAAAAAAGTCGAGCAGGTAGAAGCGGCCGTTAGCGCGGCAGACGACACAATCGCGGAGTGGCTTGAGCAGGCCGGACTGGACCTAGCATGCCATAAGACGGAGGCAGTGCTCATTACGAGCAGAAAGGTGATGGAGTTCGCTACCTTCAGAGTGGGCAATGCGCTCGTGACGTCGAAGGATGCCATTAAGTATCTCGGCGTCATGGTCGATAACCGATTGAACTTTGGAGCTCACATCGGATATGCCACAGGAAAGGCGGTAAGGACGCAAGCGGCACTGGCAGGCATGCTGCCGAATATTGGAGGACTGAAAGCAGGTAGAAGACGACTGCTGTCACAAGTAGTTTCGTCTATTCTACTGTATGCAGCGCCTATATGGGCATCGGCGGTGACCACAAATATGGGCATGAAGAAGAGGCTGGCGGCCCCATACAGGCTGTCGGCGCTGCGAGTAATATCTGCGTTCAGGACGGTTTCCGAAGACGCAGCCCTGGTGCTGGCTGGGATGGTGCCGTTGGACATCCTGTCGGAGGAGACGAAGATGATCCGCATAGCACGGCGAGACACGGGAGTGTCTGCTGCAGAGGCCAGGAAGGAGGCAAGGCAGGAATCCCTGATCAGGTGGCAGAGGAGGTGGGATGTGGCCAGCGGAGGTAGATGGACGCACCGTCTGATCCCAGATGTCAGCGATTGGCTTGGCTGCGGAGTTGGACAGGTGGACTTCCATCTAACATAATTCCTCACGGGCCACGGAGGATACAGGAAGTATCTCCACCGCTTCAAACACGAGGACAGCCCGGTGTGCCAGTGCGGTCAAGGAGATGAGGACCCGGAGCACGTTCTGTACAAATGCAGACGATACACTGGAAGAACAAGAACAGTGCCATCACCGGAGAACTTGCTGAAGTACATGATGGAGTCGGAGGGCAACTGGGAGAGTATGCGTCAGCTCATAATAGGCATCCAGATAAATCTGCGACGATGCGAGAAAGAGCGACGTGAAAGTGTGTTAGCCTAAGCAGGCTACCGCCCCCCCGCGAAGTTATACTTTGCGGTGGATACCGCGGGAGATGCGGTGTGTGTGAGAAAAAAAAAAAAACACACACACACAGACACATACACACACACACACACACTTACAATCTAACTTAGCGGGCTTCTTTAATAATAGAATGAACTGACGAGTGATGAACCCAAATTCAAAAAGTCAACCCAAATTCAATAAAATAATACCCTAATTTAGGGTATTCGGTAGCTATGCTATGTGCGTAAAGTGCTAAAGTGTTATATGGAAGCTTTACAACAAACACACAGAAGCATTTTTAACACAGCAAACATGCCCCTGGGTATGTTTGCTACTATTGTACTATATGTGTTATTGAGTGGTTGCCAGACTATTTATAAAAACAGCTGCTTTCGAGATTATTGAATTAGTGAAATTAGGTCACACTAGGCGAGTTTTCGTTGTAAAAGTAAGTAAATTTTATGATTTATTAATTTAAAAGACTAAACTGATGTTATTAACAGTGGAAAGGAAGAAAAAATACGAAATGATTTTCAATTCAAAAATTTGCAGCTGGGAAAAGAGGATAGAATGCAAAAATTAGAGCTAGAAGTAAAATATAAGAATGCTTAAGTGTTGATATAAATAAAAAAACATTTATTTTCTGAATAATAAAGAAAGTTTTTCAATTATTATTTATGAAAACAACAACTTTTTTCAGCTTATCAATTGCTCAATTCAATTTAACTTTCGATTGTATTGTCATCGAACTGGCAAACAGCTGACTTAGCACAAATACGACAAAAGAAACGTAAAAAGTGCACTCACTAGCTACACTGTATTATATATAACACTTTACGCACATAGTATAGCTTCTGAATACCCTAAATATTTTTGTTCAAGAAAACGTGCTCACAGCAATAATAAAGGAACAAACACACCAACAAACAGTAGTTTACACTAATTTTTATTTTATTTTAATAACAAGAGGAGTGCAAATGAAAATAAGAAATATAAATAAGTATGCATATAAAAGATTTCATTTTTATAATTATTATTATTACTATTATTATATAGGCGGTAAATGCACTGCGAACAAACAGATCTATTGTGTCCCCTTCTTGGCCTATACTCGTAGCTCTTCCATCAGGCCCACGTGTTGCATAAAAGCAAGTACCTTTGTTGTGTCGATGGTTTCTAAATCGCTATATTGCACAATATGTTTTCCTAGAAAACTACTTGTTTTCCTTACTAAGGCTACGCATTCTGATTGTGCAAGAAGGATTCTCCTTCCATTTCGCAGAATGTGCACATCTCGCTGCTGACTATACCTAGCTTTGCTAGGTGACCTCTTAGTCTACAATGTCCTGTCAAGAGACTGGTGAGTATCCTGAGTCCATTTTTTCCCATTGATATTACTTGCTTAAACCGTTTGAGGTTATAGCTATCCAAGAGAAGCTTTGCTTGTCTGAGTCCTGGTGTCCTTGCCCAGGTCGTTCTTCGCAGAAGTTTCTCTTCATTCCTAAGCTCATGCCGTATTGTGCTTCTTCCTACACCACAGTAAGGCTCGGGTCCTATTAGGGATGTCGCTGCCCCCAGTCTTGCTTGCTTATCTGACTCTTCGTTCCCCGCTATGTCGACATGTCCCGGGACCCATCTTAGGGCAAGCCTATTTTGTGATTCCAGAGTGTCTAGCTTGGTTCGTACCCCACGAACTACTTTTGACCTAATTTCGGTCTTACTAAGTGCCAGTATTGCTGCTTGGCCAACGGATAAGATGGCTATATCCCTATTCCGGTAGTAACGCTTTAAATCAAAGTCCACACACCTCCCAATTGCACATACCTCAACTTGGAATATGCTGGTGTGCATACCTAGGGGCTCGTGGTAAGTTGGCCGAGGGCCTACCAGACCAAGACCGGAGCCTTGTTGCGTTAGGGATCCATCGGTGTACCATTTTATGGTGTGGGTTCATGCTGTGGACCTCTTCCAGAGATGTCCACTCCTTTTTGTTACATAGGTGAACTTGAAACTTTTGCCCGAACATGTGTTCGGCTTTCATTTCGTCCCTTGGCTGTGCCAGTAGCGGAAGTTCACCCGATAGCATATCTGCCTCTACTCGACTAAGAATATGTCCTCTCCCAACTCCTTCAACGAACATTTTTAAGAGGGTTGCCTTCTGTTGCAGCAAAATTGTGTGATGGAGTGCTGCTATCTCCAATAGAACCTCAAGTGATGATGTGGGACAGGTCCTCATCGCTCCCGTGATTCCAACATATGCCATTCTTTGTAGCTTTTGAAGCTGCTTCTGCACAGTGATTTGCTGTGCCTTATCCTCCTCATGCAATCACTCCGTACGTGAGCATGGGCCTTACTACCATAAGGTATAGCCATCTTATTTTCTTTGCAAAAGCAATCATTACAAAGAACATAATATAATTGGATACTGGTGGGAAACTGATGGTGCAGGTTTCCTGAAATATCAACGGATTACATTCCTGATATAAATTCGATTCTTGGAATTATTACAACAAATTATTTAGATTCAACTTACCAATTATGAAATATGAAGGTCTACCAAGGGATCCGAGCCTGGAACTCTCATTCATTAAGCGGATGTCTAAGTCAATGCGCTTTTGCCAAGCATATTCCATAAGAAGTTAGTTATATTATTAAATGAAAAATGTATTAATCGTTCGTTTTTTCTCCCGCTGCAACGAACACAAACAAAGCACATTATTTATGCGCTTTTAATGTATCGTAAAATTTTCGTTTGCGATCTGCATCCACTTTGACTTATCAATGAACTGGTCCAAATGGAATGGGCAGTTTACACACAAATGCTCAATGATAATTTTAAGGCCGGCCGCACACCGGAGACAACAAAATGTCTTTAAACGTTTTTTTTATGTCGAACCGAACATGAATCCATTGCTTCTTATGGCCGGCCGCACACCAAAACCGACAATCAAAAACACATAATACTATTAGTTTTTTTGTCGGACCAACAAAGACCAACAAAAAACGTTTTGTTGGCTCCGGTGTGCGGCCGGCCTAAATGTATTTCCCGCCTCTGCATTTACATAGACTGGTTCAGTGTTTAACAACGTTGGCTAGTAGTATCAACAAGCATATTCAAAGAGTGTTCAAAGTGCGATAATCCAACAGGCCAGTTGGCACAAGGCATACTTAACAAATGCACTACTGATTACACTTTCAGCATTTGTGCGCATCGCTGCATAACTGTATGGTAGCTGCGATGGCAAAGTTGTTGGAAAGTGTAGTAGAATGAAAAACATGAAAGAGTATATATGACCAGCAATGCAAAACTGATATTTGCCTACCTTGTGAAGTAGGCCGCATCGGCCCCTTCACAAAGGATCGCTTAAATTGTATTTATAAGCTTTAATGTCGCAAAGAAGCGCTTCTTTGATTTAATTTTTTTTTTTTTTAATGTTAGCTTTAATATAGAAAAAAAAGTGTGTGTGTGGCTTCACGCACGACTGAAGTTATACTTCTTATGAAGAAAAGGAAAAAATAATTAATAAAAACTAATTTTATTTTGTATAATTATTTAGTTACATTTATGTGTTTTTTTGTGTTTATGCTTTGTACTATATTTTTCACATATATAATAATCTGTTACAAGTTGGAATGTTAGAAAAAGTAATGCAATGAATAATGAAAAGTAATATAAAATAAATTTGATTCAACTTATTGGTTTACACGTTATTATTGGTTTGTGATAACTGAATTATGATGCATACATTTGTGATTGTAAGGAATCCAAATATCTTTGGAAGACAGCATCAAAAGTTGTTCCTGGCCAATGATACATCGAAATTTAATTTTAATGAAAACTTATCCCTTAAAAATTCTATCAAAGGGGTTGTTGTTGATTTTGTTGTTGTAATTTCTTCTTGTTTCTATGCATGTTATTTCCCCTTGTTGTAGTTGTTAATTTTGTTGTTGCTGGGTTTGTTTTACAGCATTTGCATTTTGATCCATTAACACTTTGTAGCCGCTCTTTTAATATATGTATTTCAATAGTTTCTCTTGCGTCGATCTGCTCGCGTCACATTTACAAATTCAAGTGCAGCTGGCTGCTCTATTTCATTATCGCGTCGCTTACATCTAATCGATAGTCCAATCAATACACCGCCACATTCATCGGTAGTGTATTGATCTATGGTACTACCACCTACCACTATCAGCCTACTACAACTTAAAATTTAAATTTGTGCTAAAGTGCTAATTGTCGGCCGTTTGTATAGTAGTACTGTCAAGTACTTTAATTGAACTTTATTTATTTTATTTATGTCATTTATGTAAATATTTTAATCACTAGCACAGTTCACACTACCAGCTGTATAAAAGAACCTGACAATTAGCAAAACTTACAAAAACTTAGCAAAAAAGAACTTAGTATTGTATTTGTGTATTTGTGTTTATGCTTTGTGCTATATTTTTCACATATATCGCGCTATCACGCTCACATATTTATGAAACCGTATTGTATTGTAGTATTGTATTTGTGTTTATGCTTTGTGCTATATTCTTTCACATATATCGCACTCACATATTTATAAACACGTATTGTATTGTAGTATTGTATTTGTGTTTTGTGTTTATGCTTTGTGCTTTCGTTTACACTAAAGCATGCGTGACGCTTAAGCGTCACGTTTCTTTGGTTTGTCGTTCTGTAAATTTTTACCCCCATACAAAACCCTCAATAAAGAAGTATAACTTCAAAAAATACTAAAGCTAAGTGAATTTTAAGAGCGCTATCGTCCAGGCCTTCAGTTGATTTAATTTATATTCCTTATTGTTATAGTTTTAAAATCGCAAAGAAGCGCACTATTTATTTAAGTTATATTCATAATTTTTCGTAAGACGCAAGGAGCGTATCTATATTTATATTTAGTAAACGCAAGGAGCGGTATTAGACTTTCATTTTTAATAAACGCCTAACGTTCGAAATCTCGAAATAGTATTTAAATGTAATTGCCAAAACGCAGGGTCGCAAGAGGCAGCGCGCCAGCTGCGATCGTCAAATCCACCACGGTCACGGGCAAGCGCGGGAGTGGCAAAACTGCAACTTGGACCGAAGCCGAAGTGTGGGTGAGGGGCAGTTGCGATTTACCTTCGAAAGTGAGCAGACGCGTAAGCGGAAAAAAAATAAAAAGAGAAAAAATAGGAAAGTTTAAGAACGGAAAAGACAGACAACGTGTTCGCAGCAAAGGAATAGAATCGTAAGGAGATAAGGTAAGAAGGGATAACCCCTCTCGGTTTATATAACCATCTTTATATATAGCTAGGTTTTGTGTGTACGATTTTTTGAAGGAGTCAAATAAATTGGCCGCCGGTGAGTCCGTGACCCAATGGAGTTCAATTGCTGTGTTTTTTTTCTCTCTCCTTTTTTTTTGGTTTTGTGCACGTGCACACGCGTGTTAAACTGAGTCGTTTTATACCCTGGCCGCTTATTGTGCCGGTTGTCGCGTTGGTGCAGACGCCGGTGTTTCCCCAATTTGTAAGCCGCGCGCGTTATAGCCCCCTACAAAAAATTCAAATATTCTTGTGAGGTGGACCTGGCCGGACTGAGTTTTATACCCTGGCTAAAATTACTCCTTTACAAGTGGCGCCCGAGCAGGGACTTTAAAGCGGAAGGTGTGGTATAATCTGGTATTAAAGCCCCAGAAATATCACCATCAAGTGTGGAAAACAAAGTGTATAAAAGTGAAGTGTCGTGTATACCCGGCGATACCCTGCTTTACAAGTGGCCAGTGAGAACGGTTTTCGAGCGTGGTTTTGTGCAATCGTCGCGGCACAACGAAAGTGACGGCGCAAGACAAGCGCCGATAAGAATAATTGTTCGCGTTCGAGCTGTGTCTTAGTAACAATTGCGGCGCAACGAAGTTGACGGTGGAAGAAGACACACCGATCAACCTAGCGGTTCGCGTTCGAGACTTTGCGTACGTGAAAATCTGCGGCGCAACGAAAGTGTCGGCACCTAACGGCGTGACAGTAGTTGGTACAGGCCACTGCAAAAGTCGTGGTCGCGCCGCACAGTTGGCCTCGACCGCGAAAGTTAGAAGAGTAAAAGTGTTTATTGTTTTGAGTGCAGAGTTGTCCCATCGGTTCTGTTCGAGTATCAAACTAACGTGAAGTCACCGCACAGTGGGCCTCGAACGTAAAAGCGTACAGTTGAACAAAAAAAAAAAAAAAAAGTTTTATCGCCATAAATAAAAAGAATAGCCGCGATAAACAGTGACAAGTTAACAGAAATTTTTTTTTGCACTTAAAAAAAAAAACTTTTAAATTTCGTAAAAAAAAAAAAAAAAGAATAACCGCGATAAATAGTGACAAGTTAACAGAAACCGTAGTACCGGTTGTACATTCGTAGAAGAGATTTCTCCTCTCTGGCGCAGCTAACTCAGATGGCACCCGAGAATGTGAGACAACAAAGTCGCGAGTGTGCAGTACGTGGTAGGACCGGGGCTAATAGGTATTCGGACGGATTAACCGGCGAAGCAGCCCTCGCTAAACATTTTAACCTTTTCCGGACGCAACCACAGCCAGGATCAAGCGGCAACGTAGGGAGTACGCCACCGCTCGGCCATACAGAGGTAATTTCAAACGGGATGATCAGCCAAGAGCGGTCGAGGATTCTAGACGAGAAAAGGCTATGCTACAACTGTTCGCAAGAGGGTCACTTTGCCAAGGAGTGTCCCAATCTACGGGTACAGTTTTGTCGGCAGTGCGGGACCAAGGGGGTCAATACCAGTCAGTGTTGCCAGCAGTCAAGGGCGGGAAACGATATGCGGCACCATCTGGGACGGGATCCGATGGGGGCCGACGTGAACCAGTCCCGAACCTAGAATACCCTTTAAGAGTGAAAGACGGGCGGATAGTCACTACTGTGAGAGTCGGGGATCAAGTAGCGACTGCAACAGTAGATACAGGGGCAACTAGGAGTTTTATTAGTGAGGAGTTTTCCCGCAAGGTGACCAGCGGTTGCGAGATGCTGGCCGCCTTGGCGAAAATTCGGCCTGGCCTATGGGTCCACTTTAGAGGTAAAGAAGCTATTGAGGGTAAAGGTTGGTCTAGCGGGGGCAAAGGTCACTGTGAGTATGCTCGTAATGCCCTCGATGCTAGACAACATTATACTAGGGATAGACTTTTTGTGCCGGGTGGAGACGACCATCGAGTGTGGAAAGGCTAGGTTAATTTTGGAAGCTATAGAAGTACCGGATATAGAGGGGGAGCAGGTCCTAACGGAACGCGAGCCAGCTGCGGGAAGACCGGAGCGGGATGGCGGATCAAGGCAGGAGGAGGATGCACCGGGGGCACCTCAGCCTAGCATCGCCGTGGGAACGGTCCGAGAAGCCAGCGTGGACGCAACGCCGGTGGCTGGAGTACAACGGTTCAGCAAGGTAGGAGGGTGCATCATACCCGGGCCCGCAATAACACCGTTGGAAAGCGTAGAAACCAAGGAAAACGAGTGGCCAGAGGATTTGGAACCAACGATAATGGAAATATTGAAAGCGGAATTGGCCCTCTTTGACGAGCTGCAAGGTGTGTCCCACGTAGCTGAGCACCGGATCATCATGAAGGACGTCAAGCCGATTAAGCAGAGGTATTACCCTAAAAAACCCTGCGATGCAACAGGTGATCTACGAGCAAGTAGACGAGCTGTTGCGAGCCGGCGCGATAGAGCCCTCCCGTAGCCCGCACACTGCCCCGATCGTACTAGTTAAAAAGAAAACAGGCGAGTGGCGGATGTGCATTGATTATAGGCTACTCAACGCACACTCCTTGCCAGATGCATACCCCATGCCCAGGATTAATCACATTTGGAGTGATTAAAACACGCGCGGTACATCTCCACACTCGACCTCAAGCAAGGTTACTGGCAAATTCCCATGGCTGCGGACAGTCGGGAGTGTACAGCGTTTACGGTACCCGGTAGGGGTTTATTCCAGTGGCGCGTAATGCCTTTCGGCTTGCACTCGGCGTGTGCTACATTCCAACGAGCTTTGGACACAGTTATCGGACCAGATATGGAGCCGAATGCGTTTGCCTATCTGGACGATATAATAGTGATCGGAGCGACAAAGGAGCAGCACGTGACAAATTTGAAGGAAGTCTTCAGGCGTTTAAGCGCGGCCAACTTGAAGCTGAACCGTAAGAAATGTTTGTTTTTTCAGAAGGAATTGATATACCTGGGACACCTAGTGAGCGGGGACAGAATCAAAACCGCCAAAGTAGAAGCGATCCGGAATTTGAAGGCCCCAACCAATTGTAAGGAGTTGCGACGTTGCCTGGGCATGGCCTCGGGGTATCGACGATTTGTGCCGAATTTCGCTACAGTAGTGCAACCGATCACCGCTTTGCTGAAGAGATCTAGGAAATGGTCGTGGCGAGAGGAACAACAGGCAGCGCTAGAGACCCTTAAACATAGTTTGACAACCGCACCGGTCCTGGCATGTCCGGATTTTGCGGAAAAATTTGTTCTGCAGACGGACGCCAGTGATTTTGGTCTCGGAGCGGTACTCACGCAGACGATTGATCAACAGGAACGCGTGATAGCTTACACGAGTCGGAAGCTGAATAAGGCTGAAGAAAATTATTCAGCGACCGAAAAAGTGTGTCTGGCTATCGTATGGTCAATCCGGAAGATGAGATGCTACCTGGAAGAATATGGGTTCGAGGTAGTAACCAACCATATGGCCTTGAAATGGTTGAATTCGATCGAGAGCCCGTCGGGGAGGACAGCGCGCTGGGCACTGGAGTCGCAGCAGTACCAATTCGACGTACGGTACAGACGAGGGAAGCTCAACGTAGTAGCGGACGCCTTATTTCGGCAACGCGTGGAGGACTTTCAACAAGTGGTACAGGAAAAATCATCCGGCAAGTGGATCGAAAGGATGAAAGAAAAGATTGTTAAGGACCCAGTGAATTACGCCGATTACATGGAAGAGAATGGTCAACTCTATAGACACTTCGGACACCGTGCGCGGCGAAGTACGTTAAGTGCTGCGAATCGTGCCAGAGGTTTAAGACAGAACAGGTAAAGCCGGCTGGACAGATGTTGACGCGGCAGGTGGCTGAGCCCATGGCTGTACTGTGCGCCGATTTTGTAGAGCCCTTGCCACGCTCGAAACACGGGAGCACGATGCTCCTGGTATTCCACGACGCGTTTTCAAAATGGGTGGAGCTGGTCCCCTTGAAGCGAGCGACAGCAGCCCAACTGCAGGAAGCGTTCCGTGAACGTGTGCGACAGTGGGGTACAGTTTACGAGCCGGAATTTTAAGTCATTTTTTAACTCGTTGGGCGTAGAATTGCAGCATACCGCCCCATATTGTCCACAAGATAACCCGACAGAAAGAACCAACCGTACAGTAAAGACGATGATCGCGCAGTTTATATCAGGACACCAAAGTTCGTGGGACGAATTATTACCCGAAATTTCGTTGGCGGTTAACTCCAGTGTGGCGGATTCTACAGGATTTTCACCGGCTTTTCTGATGCAGGGGAGAGAACCCCGCTTACCAGCTACCTTGTACGACGAGAGGACACCCGGATCCGGAACATGCCACAAGCGCCAAAAGACCGGGCAAGAAGACTAAAAGAAAAAGTTGGTATCACCGAATATCGTACGACTGGTAAAGGATGGACAAAGAAAGAGCAAACTTGCCAGCATTGCACAACTGAAGCCATTCTATCACGAGGGAGAGGAGCACGGGGAAGACGACCAACCCGACCGAGCGCCTGACAAGGAGCAGACTTGTCACAATTAAAATTAATCTCTTTCTTCTTTTTTCTTATTAACGCTAACCAAATTTGAATTCAGAAGGCCCGTTTATCAAATAAGACTAACCGCTTGTGTTTATAAATCCCACTGAATACCCAAGATGAGCGACCAGTTCGAGTTTATGATCGGTAGTAGTGACGAGGAGGACGCCATCGGCCATGTGGAAGACGACCACGATGATGATAGCTAGGGCGCCACCGAGGGTCCCAAACAGAAGCAACGAAGCACAGCGCCCTCGACGTACACGCACACACTGCACCACCACCGGAAAGATACCGCCTGCGTCGTGGACGGTGGTATCATTTTGATGACAGTGGAGACGTCCGGGGTATTCGTGAAAGTACCGTGCTTCCGAGCACCGCGCCCGGATGCCGCAGAGCCCGCTCCACAACCCAGATGCCCGACAACCAATCGAACACCTACCGATGGAGCTCAGCGTGGCCACGCACCCGCTGAAGGAGTACTCGTAGCTGGAAGGGGCGGAGACGGCTAGGCAAAAGCGAACGGGGAGGGGCGAATAGCAGACGACGCAGTCGGTCCGCCCAAGGATGTTATCGACTTGTGGGAGGAGGGCCTGGAGTCGGTAGTGGCAGAGGTAGAGCCGCCAACAAAGGGGCAGGCATTACCGCCGAAAACATGGGCGGTACGCCCCGCCAATTGGGCTGTCTTCCCGGACGAGGATGAGCTGACCGACGCCGCGGTCGCAGCCATATCAGAAGCGCTGGGAAAGAATACATCCAGAGCCCGCCAGTCCAGGTTCAAAGTGGAGGTGGATGGGGAGCTACACGGCGTGACGAGGAACGCGTACGGACACGTAACCGTCACGCTACCCAAGAAAGGGGGGGGTGTGAAATAGGCCGCATCGGCCCCTTCACAAAGGATCGCTTAAATTGTATTTATAAGCTTTAAAGTCGCAAAGAAGCGCGTCTTTGATTTAATTTATATTCCTTATTGTTATAGTTTTAAAATCGCAAAGAAGCGCACTATTTATTTAAGTTATATTCATTATTTTTTCGTAAGACGCAAGGAGCGTATCTATATTTATATTTAGTAAACGCAAGGAGCGGTATTAGACTTTCATTTTTAATAAACGCCTAACGTTCGAAATCTCGAAATAGTATTTAAATGTAATTGCCAAAACGCAGGGTCGCAAGAGGCAGCGCGCCAGCTGCGATCGTCAAATCCACCACGGTCACGGGCAAGCGCTGGGAGTGGCAAAACTGCAACTTGGACCGAAGCCGAAGTGTGGGCGAGGGGCAGTTGCGATTAACCTTCGAAAGTGAGCAGACGCGTAAGCGGAAAGAAAATAAAAAGAGAAAAAATAGGAAAGTTTAAGAACGGAAAAGACAGACAACGTGTTCGCAGCAAAGGAATAGAATCGTAAGGAGATAAGGTAAGAGGGGATAACCCCTCTCGGTTTATATAACCATCTTTATATATAGCTAGGTTTTGTGTGTACGATTTCTTGAAGGAGTCAAATAAATTGGCCGCCGGTAAGTCCGTGACCCAATGGAGTTCAATTGCTGTGTTTTTTTTCTCCCTCCTTTTTTTTTGGTTTTGTGCACGTGCACACGCGAGTTAAACTGAGTTGTTTTATACCCTGGCCGCTTAGTGTGCCGGTTGTCGCGTTGGTGCAGACGCCGGTGTTTCCCCAATTTGTAAGCCACGCGCGTTATAGCCCCCTACAAAAAATACAAATATTCTTGTGAAGTGGACCTGGCCGGACTGAGTTTTATTTATTTATTTGTTTGTTTATTGTCAACTATAATCAGCTGTCATAAAATCCAATTTAATTAAAATTAAAATAAAAATTTAAATTTGAAATTAAAATTAAGTAAAATAAAATTATACATAAATCTGAAAGTAAGTTTAGGTAAAAAATTTATAAAGTTAACATTAAAGCTCTGGGAAGTTCAAAAATACAATTAGTGGTCCAACATTTGTTGCGTGAATTGGGAAAAACCCAGAAAAACCCAATCAGACCAGCGTTAGATTAGTAATTAGTGGTTATGATTAGATAAAGCAAAAAGGATCGATCTTTTTAGTACTGGAGTTGAGGCCTCCAAGGAGACAAGAGAATAAAGTTTGTTATAGTCAGAACATATAACCCGAAATGGTTCATGAATTAAATAGTTGCTCAAGCAACGATCAATGCTAAGGGGTAAAAAGTTACGTGAAGATCTAATTGGGACATTAAATTTAATTCGACTCAAAAGAACTGATGAGTCGATTTCACCATTAAGTAAGTTAGTAATAAATAATACTCCATGCATCGTTCTACGGTTTAACAGGGAGGGAAGATTAATCAAAAGGACTCTACTTGAATACGGGGGTAAGTCAACTCCAGGAACCCAGTTAAAACTTATAAGGGCAAATAGAAGAAATTTCATCTGCACAGATTCAATTCTATCCTGGTGAATCGAGTATTGTGGGGACCACACACAAGATCCATACTCCAGGATGGGACGTACTAGGGATGTATAAAGCGTTTTAGTGGTGTAGGGATCGTTAAACTCTTTCGACCACCGCTTGATGAAGCCAAAGACATTAATGGCCTTATTAACCATAGACGAAATATGAGAGTCAAACTTTAGCTTAGGATCAAGAATAATGCCTAAATCTTTAATTTCAAACACGCGGTCAAGTGGTGAAGCATCAAGCAAGTGGTGAGCAGTATGAGGGGTACTTCTACAAAAAGACATGACTTTACATTTTGAACAGTTTAAATTGAGTAAGTTAAAACGACACTAGGCCGACAGCGCACACAAATCCGACTGTAGTAAGTTGCACAGAGAAGCATCATTGTAGGTGAAACATAGTTTTACATCATCAGCAAACATATAAACAAAAGAGTTGTAATAACAGCTGGAAGATCGTTAATAAACAAATTAAATAGCAAAGGTCCAAGGTGACTACCTTGGGGAACACCAGAGGTAACTAAAATAGGTTTAGATACAGACGACTTAAAAACAACTTTTTGTGTTCGGCCACACAAGTACTCCGAAAGCCACAATAAAAGTTTTGATGGAAATCCGATAATATTCAATTTATGAAGCAACAGAGAATGACTAACAGAGTCAAATGCCTTACTAAAATCGGTGTAAACAACGTCAGTTTGCATTTTTTCCTGAAACCCTTTAATAACAAGCGAAGTGAATTCAAGAAGGTTAGTGGTAGTTGATCTACGCCTAACAAAACCGTGTTGATAAGGCGATATAATTGAACTACATCCTTGTTGCAGTTGAGAACAAATAATTTTTTCAAAGACTTTTGGAATGGCAGACAACTTGGATATACCCCTATAATTTTTAACGTTTGACTTTGAAGAATTTTTATGGAGTGGAATTATAAAGGATTCCTTCCATAAATCAGGAAACACAGTTGAGACAACAGACAAGATAAATAATTTATTTAAGGGCTCACAAAGTGAATCGGCGCAGAATCTAAGAATACAACCTGGCACTCCATCAGGGCCAGACAAGTAGCCAGGTTTGACAGAGTTAAATTCACTCAGGAGCGTAGACTCAGTAATTACTGGTACATATATGCAATTTGACGCTTGAACTTGAAAAGGATAGGAATTACTACTACTATATAAATTCGATGAGTATACTGATTGAAAATACTCAGCAAATAGATCGGCTACTGCCTGATCAGAACTTGCTTTTGTATTATCAAGGTATACTGAGGAAGGCAAGCAAGAAGACTTACGTTTAGAGTTAACAAATTTATAAAACTGTTTAGGGTCACGTGAAAAGTTTAGTCTACAACGATTAAGATAATTATTATAGCAGAATGTGTTAACAGAAAGAAAACTAGATTTTGCTACTAAATACGAAGATAAATCTAAAGTAGTTCCCGATTTTTTAAATTTTTTATATGATCTTGTCTTCACGTTTTTCAATTTCGATAGTTCCCTCGTAAACCATGGTGGTTAATTATCACTTGAAGAACAAGTGAGGGGAACACAAATATCCAAAAGCGAATTCAAGGTCCCATAAAATATGGCAATGGCTGTTTCTATATCACTACAAGAATAAAGGCGAGACCAATTAGTATGTTGAAGTAGATAATTTAATTTAGTAAAATTAGTTTTACGAAAACAACGGGTTTTTGAAGAAATTTTAGATGGTGGACTAAGGCTAAGAATTTCAAAGGATAGTTCTAAGGTTGGATGGTAGGTATCTTCAGGAAGCACTAGAGGAGGTATTCTACTAGTATTACAGCAATCTGAGTCTGAAACGAATATCAAGTCCAACATTCTACCACTACAGCTGTGCACCCTGTTAACTTGCGATAGGCCTAACTCCAGTAGGCCATCGATAAAATCATCAGAAGTGACTGGTAATACCGCCGAAGATGTGTCATTTGCAGACCATACAACATGTGGCAGATTAAAATCACCAACCACTATCAGATTATCCATATCTGTCAACAATGACGAAACAAGTTGCAAGGCACTCAGATGGGATGAGTAAATGTTAATATCAGAATGAGGAGGAATATAAGAACAAGTAACATAAAGTGAACGGCCGTTTAGTAATATTTTAACACATAAATACTCTATTTGCGGAAGATCAATAGAATGAATCTGTTCAGAGGAAATGCAAGAGTCAACAGCAATGAGAACACCACCCCCCTTCCGGGAAGTGTATCTTTATAAATTATATTTGGAAGGAAAAACGGAATAATCAGAAATATCGGGTTTTAGCCAGGTTTCTGTAAGTGCAACTATTTGTGATTCAAAGGATAGGCTATTAACATAAAATTTAGCAAGTTTAGTGTTAAGGCCTCTAACGTTTTGATAGGCCAAGCTAATAACTTTTGTTAGTTTTTTGCAGCCGAGGTGGAGGCTACATGGTGGCCAACAGGTGGTGCGCTACTCATTCCTAATACCGTTAATATTATTACTACTATTTCGCCTATTCACATACTCCTTCACAACGAGCTGTGGCGGCCAAAACTTTTCTGAACAAATTGTCGAGAAAAGTTCGGGCGGAACAATCAACTTGAAAGAAGATATGCTTCGGGCATGTTTAAATTTAAATTTTTCAACCATAATATGTGGTGAATCGATTTTACTTTTAACGTAGGCACAAACATCATCCGATGAAGTGTCGGATGCTAGCCTAGACACGAAAATAAACGTATTAAGTGGGACAACCACAAGAGGCTTGTGAGCCCCAGTTGTACGTGTATTTGGATTAATAGGCACACGAGCTGCTGAACCGAAGGGCTCATGCATAGGATCAGAAGTTAAAGTTGCTACGTTATTGATGGGATTCCTTGCAGGGGAGTTAAATAACATTAGTGGGTTAGCATTGGAACCAATTGAAGGATTAATGTTAGGATTAGGACCCGAAGTCTTTTTGCGCTTCGGAGATTCGGTAATCACCTTGCCATTTTTGAAATTAAGCTCAAGCTCGTTGAATGACGTTTGCAGATTATTAAAGGCTACATGCATAGCTTTAAAGCCAGCATGAGTCTGCCTCATGAATTTGGTCGATTCTTTCACAGCCAAATTGCAGGGCTCGCAATACCATTTAAGGCCTGTGTCTGCAATTAAGCAGTCCCTGATTTTTGCAGTAAAGCCAGCACATTTCATGTGGATCGTGTTGTCACACAATCCGCACAAAATAAAATCTTGGTTGGTGGTTCCAACCACTTTGCAATTGGTGCTACAGCATGCAAACATTTCCAAATTATTTTAAGGTTTTAACTGGCAACTGATATGCTAGCACAAAACAAAGTAAGGCGCAGGTAAGTATAAGTAAAACGTATCACTGCAAGAGCAATATAAAACAGTAAATATCAAATGAGCGCTTAAATGAGAGAGCGTGAGCACGTAGGCAGATAGAACCGCAAATGCGACGGATAATAGCGGATAAGAGCGGGAGAGCACTGATGCTGTAAAGCGAGAGCAAGAAAAAAATTTTCACAAGCTGTTTGTTGTTAGTAAACACACAAAATATGCAAATGCAAATATATATATGTATGTATGTACGTATGTTTTCTTTATGTTAAAGCAGAGCGGTGTCAGTTCAACTGCAAATCAAAGTAAATATAAACTCGTCAAACTCTTTTATGCAAACGTAAATACATACAACGTATATTTGCAATCACTGCTAAAATTTTTACCAGATTAAACAGAGTAAAACACCGTTCTCAAACACAATAGAACAATAAATAATTAAGAGCACGCAAAAACACGACCGTCACCAACGAAAGACAACTTGTTAATGGCTAAAATTACTCCTCTTTTACTAGACGCTTGCTTATTTTCTGTTCGCCTGTTCCTGCAAATGATCGACCAGCACCAAAAATTAAATTTAACTGCTTTGGACGTATTGTTTTTCGTAGATTTTTGTTTGCAATTACAAATATGCATCAAATTTAATCTAAATATTGGCTGTTTAGGGTTTGCCGAAATTCATTATATAAGAGAAAGGTCAATGCATGTCAAGGCAAATGCTACGCATACATTTAAGTATGCACATGTAGATATAAGGAAACACACACATGCTTATGGGAGCTAGCCGAAACAAAATTTCAAAAATCATTACAAAGCCTAGATTCCACCAAAACTACAAACATATGTAAACGCACATTCACAAATATATATTTATGTTTATATATATATATTTATGTTGGTATGAATATGCTTAAGTGTGTTGCAGTTATATAGCTAGATACACACAAAACGAAAAGCAAGCAGGCATACCATATGAACATATGAAGAATACACACGCTCATAAGCATGACATAACAGGCCATCAGCCCAAAAAAACAAGGGTCTGCGCACTAGAAAATCACTGGCATACGAGTGCATGCACATAATGTGGCTTGCTGGCTGTGCTACGAAAGAACATGTCGTAGCGCAGTCAGCAAGCAGAATAACTTGCATTGCTCTCACGAGTCCAGCAGAAATAGCCTACAAAAGCTCTCTCTGAGAACGCGGTACCCTCGCTTTCGTGTTCCAGCTGCCTGATGGAGTTTCGTGTTTTGAAGTCTCTATGTAGTATTTACATTCTTGTTGTTGAACACTCTACTTGTTTCTATTCTTATTGAACTATACCAACGAGTTAATAACAGACACGGGTACAGACGTCATCGCTGATAAGCTCGTCAACTCCAAGTCATAGCCTTCTCTCTTTAATCGGTTTATTTCTGACACTTCTTTTTCGCGCATGTGATATCACTTCGTTGGCATAAGAAAAAAAAAACACAAAAACGCGATCATGGCCGAAAGGCCCCCAAATCTTAGGGAAACCAGTTTTTCCTTTTGAGAGAAAGCCCAAAATCAAAAAAAAAAAAAAAAAAAAAATCAGAAAATCCCACTTGATTCCCCAGAACTCCCTGAATTTGCCGCCCAGAGCCCAAAATTCATTAAGCTGTCCGCCAAAAATTTAGAAAATATAATAACTGAATACTCCTGCTTCGCTGTGCATAGAGCAATCCACCTCATTACCAAAGAGATGCTATCTATTTTAACACTCCGCGATGGTAGTCTACTCATATTAGCAAAGAGCAACGTAATGTTATATATATAAATTCTTAAAAGCAAAGGAGCTAACAAGCATTTGTGAAATCACCTGCAAACTCCATGAGTCTCTCAACTACGTCAAAGGCACCATTTATGCAGCATATCTCAATAATGTACCCGATGAGGAAATTATTGACGAACTTAAGGCACAACACGTCACGTCCATTTACAAATTTAACAAAATGATCGACGGTGTCCCAAGCCATCAGGGGCTATCCTATTGATTTTCGACCTAAACACGCTCCGTAGTAAAATTAATATAACATGAAACAACGTAAGAGTTATAGAATACATTCCTGACCCAATGCGCTGCAAGACCTGCCAAATACTAGGCCATACGGCTAAATATTGCAAGTGCCCCCCACCTTGTCAAAATTGCAATCTACCTCCCCATTCCCCTGTAAACTGCACCCGAACACAATGCGCCAATTGTCATGAAGAGTATGCGGCCTCTTCACCTTCATGTAAAAAAAATTTCAAGAACAAAAAGAAGTCTTAAAAATCAAAACAAGAAACAAATGCACACATTTACCATCAACCTCTGCTCTTAGTTATTCCGCGGCTACCGCAAACACTGTCTCTCAAACACCCATAAACGAAACAGAACCAAAAAATAACGGCTCCCATGCCGTAAGCATCACCAAAAAAATCAACGAATTATCTCATCAAACTACTTCCCTCGCCACACCTAAACCCCCAACCACTACACCATCATACTCAAAATCGTTATCTCTGGATAACAATAACATCAACGAAATTAAATCAAAATCAAATACCACTCAAAACAAAATTATGCCAAACCCTTCTTGTCAAACTACTCTCCTATCTTCTACCAACTTCGCGCAAAATATAACTTCAAGCTCAAGCGACTCAGAAGAGGAAATGGAAGTTGCTGATTCTTAATTAGTTTCTTCTGTTCTCTTCTCCTGTATACGTATAAAATTGTTATGTCTATTAAAATAGTTCAATGGAATTTGAACGGATATATAAATAATAACCACGAACTAACTATTCTGATAAACAACATGAGCCCGGATATTATATGTGTACAAGAAACTCACTTGCCATATCACTCCAAATATATAATATTCCCCAAATCTTTCAACGGATACTTTAAAAATCTTTCAATTTTCAGCTAAACAAGGGATTGGCTTTTTAATCAAACGCCACATCCCACACAAATACATTCCATTAAACTCCTCCATACTCTGCGACTCATTGCAGCTAGAGATCGACCAAAGAATAACCATTACTAATTTCTACATACCACCTTGCCAGAATTTCTCTGCAGCTGAACTTCTCCCCCTGACCAATCAAAATACTGCTCCATTCATCCTTGGGGATCCAATTCAACAAACACCCGTGAAAAAAAACTTAAAAAACTATCACTTATTCCAATCTAGTTATTCTTAATGGCGGATCCCCATCCACTTTTCATCCCATTGCTTTTTTACGCATGTGGACCTCACAATAGTTTCCCCCGAATCGCACATCGATGCCTGGTAGTGATCATTTTACGATCCTTACTACTTTAACCACAAATCTTATGAGGGAAAATATCACTTCCGCTCCAAAATACAAAACTTATGCTGCCCACTGGGATAAATTTCGTAGTGAACTGACCTCATACTCTGTAAATCGGGATCTCAACAACATTAACCAGGAGGTTGCGATAATCACTAAAGCAGTGAGAAGGGCAGCCAACGTAAAACTAATAAAGCCTGGTGGAATCCCAACCTTACTAAATTTCGTGCTCAAAAGCAAGCACTTTGGTGGAATACAGAAACAACCTAACTACACTTAAAGAACTTCACTAACCGTATTTACTATCCGCATATCACCACTGTCAACCACAACAAAAATATGTGCGGATATTAAAACTTTAACTGGTATTTCAACCACCACCTTAAAATCATTATCGGTCAGCCAAGGACTTCTCTCATCTTCTAAAGACTTTTCTGTGGCACTTGCCACAAACTAGTCCAGTTCTTCAAGCGATCAGAGCTTTTCGCAGGCCTCCACTTAAATATTCCTAGTACTTCCATAGAACTTAAAGCGGCACTTGCACAAACCAAGGGTAAAACCCCTGTTGTTGACAAGATTTCATATCCTTATTAAAACCTACCCCCCAATACAAAGCATGGTCTTCTGAAAATATACAACTATAATGGGATGTACGCCCACACCTAATCAAGTGCAACCATTGTTCCTTTGCCAAAGTCCAATAAGCCTACCTACGACGTTACCAGCTATAGGCCAATTTCATTGCTTTCTTGCTTCAGCAAGCTTTTTTGAAAAAATATTAGCACGTCGCACAGTGGCGCCATTTGAGTTTTTTTCGTTGCAAAAATCATAACTTTTGAACCAAATGAGATAATCGATCAACTTAAAAAGCATCTGATAGATAATTAATCAACCTATAAAATGAGCATTTGAAATGAATTCTACGATTTTTGGGTGTCTATTTATGGGTATGCAAAGTTGAAATTTGTGAAAAAACCAATTTTACGGGAAGAAAATAAATATTTTTTAAATTTTTTGATTTATATTGTTTCACTTTAATGGTTTTTATAATCTAAAACTAATATTATGATAATTAAAAATAATTTTTTTTTTTTTTTTTTTTTATTAATTTTTTGTAAAATATTCATCACAATCCGTAAAAGATGGTATATCTAAAAGAGAAATCATCTCTGAACTATAAGTATTTTCTAATTCTTTTCGTGACTTAACATGCCTCAGTGATGAAATAAGTGGATCTGAAAATGCTGCTAGCATGTTGAAGAGGTCCTCATTTTGTCTCACCCTTGATGCTTTGAAAGTGTTTAGCAATCTGTATTTTTTATAAAATTTATTTAATGATTCCTGTGCTTCTTCAGAAAGCTCTCCAATTGGCAAAGACTGATACTCAATTATATCTTTGCCATGCGCCAATATTTTATGGACTGTCGGGGTCAACTTTTTCTGCGGATATAATTCTGCTAAAAGTGATGCTGTTTTTGAAGCATATTCTCCATACTTGGCAGAATCAACTTTTTCCTTGCAGTTCAAAACATTTAAGATCGTTCCCAATCTCTTAACGATTTGGTTGTTTATCCCTGTGATTTGAGTTACAGCTTCATCATTTTCAAAAAATCTCCTTGAAGTGTTTCCATCGTTTGAGTTTCCGTATCCGTACTTGGGGCAGTCTACTTTAAGTCCAACTTGTTTGAAAACGCAACCTGTATTCGCTTCTTTCTGATATTTTCCTTATCTTTGTTGATGTGTTTTCGTCAAAGTTTTCATTCTCTTGTGGAAGCGTATACGCTAATTTCAGCAAGAACTCCATACACCTTATTCATGCCTAACAAATTTACCTATTGTTTGTATAAGTCCAGGTCAATAAGGTCAATTTATGCAATTTGGGTACTTGGCACGTGTCCGAATAAGATTTGTGCCTACCTGAATGGGATGTGTGACTAGTTGTACGCCAACGCAATTTCTGTATTCGGTGCGTACCTGGTAGTTTATTTGTATATCCTGTAACTGCACCTGAATTTAGGGACCAGGATTTGACAAATGATCTCAGGTAAGCATTACAGAATGAAAAACAAAAATCAAGTATCTTAACAATAACGAACGAAACAACAACAATAAAAATGGGTTTCCACAGTTATATGTCATAAATTGCCCAAAAATGCATGCAACACATTTTTGGAACTATGTCTTTTTTCACTATTTTATATCTAAAACAAGTAAGAAGGCTCTAGTCGGGAGAGCCCGACTAGAAGATACCCTGAACCCAGTGGCGAAAAATAAATTAAATTTATGTAAGACTTTGGTATACTGACTTAACTTCAATCGATTAAATTCGATATCTCCGGTGCTTCTTAACCGATTTGGACGAAATTTTCAGAAAAGATCTATCGTTACCCATTCTTTCAACCCTCATTTCTACATTTTCCAAATTCGATATTTTTTTGTTATCGATTCCATGTGTATATCGGAAACCAGAATAGTAATCGATTATTTGAAGCAAACTTGTTCTGCTCATGGTATAGGAGAACTTATATCCCAAATCTGAAGTCTCTAGCTCTTGTAGTCTCCGAGATCCGCGCGCTCATACAGACAGACAGACAGACAGACAGACAGACAGACAGACACAGACAGACAGACAGACAGACAGACAGACAGACAGACGGACAGACGGACATGGCTAAATCGACTCGGCTATTGATGCTGATCAAGAGTATATATACTTTATAGGGTCGGAGATGCTTCCTTCTGCCTGTTACATACTTTTGCACAAAACCATTATACCCTTATTTACCCATTTTATGGGTTAAGGGTATAAAAAAGGGGCAAAAACGGGCAAATGAAACTTTTTGCATTATAAGCTTAGTATGCAGGAACTAGAAATATTTCTAGATGTGTCAAACTCCATATAAAAAAACGCTAGAAATAATTTCTGGACATAATTTCTAGAGACATTTCTAATGAGTGTATGCAGCAGCTAGAAATGTATACTCAAAAAATGTTGAGAGTTGCCACATCGATTACATTGAAGTGGATCGTGTGGATTGCATTGAACAGCTGAATTTCTGCTAGAAAAAATGAGCAGCACATTCTTTCTAGGCGTCAATTGTGAAATGGAGGGAATTTTGAGTGGCAAAAAAAATGAAAGTCGTGTTAAAAAATTTTTACATGACGACAAGATCAAATTAATCAACGCAGTGAGGGAAAATAATTGCATTTGGGACCTTACACACGCAAAGCATATGGATGCAAATTTTATAAGAGCTGCTTGGGAATCAATTGGCGTGCAGTTGGAGAAAAGCGGTGAGTACTAATCTGGTTGTTATTTACATAAATAATACAAATACTTAATTTGCTAAGTAGCGGAGGAATGCAAGAAAGCATGGGTTTCTTTGAAAGAAAGCCTAAAATACCAAAGTGCCAAGGCCAAGAAAAGTGGCAGTGCTGGAGGCGTTGTGCTGGACGCAGAAAAAATTAAAGAATCAATTAATTGGCAGTACGCTGATTTAATGGCGTTCGTTCCAAATATGTCTACGGCAAGGCGGTACGTTGCGTTTAATTAACTTTAACTCTTGTTCTAAGTTTTGCACGTTTACAGCACGTATAACATGGGCATTTTTGAAGGCCCTTCCTGCAGCTCCAGTAGTATTTCAACTGGACCCCCTACACCCTGACATTTTAGGGGAGGAGCCGCCGTCAGCAAGTTCGACATTTAATTTTGAGTCTCCCGTTGACGAGAGCTTAGATTTAGAAATAATTTCGCCCACCACACCTACATATGATTTTGTAAGTATTAAACGTACTTATTTATAGATTAAATTTACCTTAACTTTTTTCAGGGACCGTAATCATTATAAGTTTTACTTTAAAAATTATTAAATAATGATTATTTTTTATTTATATTCATTTACTCACAAAATATTGATTAATTTTGAGTTATACTTACAACTCAATCAATAATCATTATTTATTATCAAAAAAATAAAACTCATGAAATAATGATTATTCTTTGAGTTTTATTTTTTGCTCAAAAATAAAACTCAAGTTGTTATTTCGACCTTTTCTTAGGGAATAATCCTAAACATGATATATATTCCTAGTCAATGTATTTTGTTGTTTTTCTGTAAAAGAGACTGCACTAAAAGAAAATGTTTGTATGGCAATTACTTTACGCACAACACAAAATGAGTACAGGTCATAGTGCAGTGATTAATATTAAAATCGTTAATTTAATATGGATAGGTGGACAAAATGGTTCTTTGCACACAACTGAAAGTGAAAACTTCAAATTCAAATGTATATACAAATTTTTTTCAGTGATATTTAAGAGCAAATGAGATTTTTTTTTTAAATTTAAAAATGGATTGTTATGGTTTGTCTTGATTTACTGACTAGGAATATTAATCATGTTTAGGATTATTCCCTAAGAAAAGGTCGAAATAACAACTTGAGTTTTATTTTTGAGCAAAAAATAAAACTCAAAGAATAATCATTATTTCATGAGTTTTATTTTTTTGATAAAAAATAATGATTATTGATTGAGTTGTAAGTATAACTCAAAATTAATCAATATTTTGTGAGTAAATCTATAAAAATTGAAAAATTTTAAATCATGGTGAAAATGCATAAATGAGCCTTAAAGATGAATATTTGTATATTTCTCGCTGTCCCAAAGATACCATAAGTGAATGATTTATTTATTCAAAAAAAAAAAATAATCATTATTTGCAGTCCCTGCTTTTTTTCATAGCAGCCGCGCCAGGCCAAAAAACGTAGGGTCGAGAAAGTGATCAGCCCCGAGGAGCAGATAGTGGACATACTGCGAAGCCACTTGGAGGATAGTCAGAAGGAAAAAGAAGAGAAGAAGAGGGAGGAGGAAAGGAAGAAGGAGAAGGAAAGGGAGGAAACTCGACCCATTTTTAGTTACTGGGCCACTTTATTTGCTCATTTGTCACCACAACAATCAATTGAGGCGGAAAGGGAGATGAGCGACATACTATATAAAAAAATTAATGAAAGCAACAGCAAAAGCGGCAAATAAAGTTATACAGGGGTGTGCCAGAAATCTCTAGAGATTTTGGCTCGAGCAGGTTTTCAAATCTCTAAAACAAAACCGTAGGTGTGCCAGAAGTTAGGGAGATTTCAATTTTCGGTAAAATTTTTCGGAGCAAATACGTAAAACGAAAATGGCCAAAAAGAGTTGCTACCTTTGAAAAAGAAAAATTGCCTAAAATGTATTTGCTATTTTAGTCATTGTTTTCAAGGTTGGCCACAGAGCATTAGTGTTAAATTTAATAAATAGTAAAATAAAAATATGTTAGGTCTTATCTCTTGTAATTCTTATATAAAATAAATATTTAATATTTTGCCCGCCAAGTAACTAATGTTGCTTGACAGCCCTGCCGTGAAAGCTTGCTTGAACAGCTGTTCTACGTATTTCGTGAAAATAGTCTTAGAGATTTGTTACAGATTCATTCAAAACTCAAAAAAAAAATAAAATAAATGCAATGCAAAGAATTAAATGCCATTTTAATTCAACTTACATTTTGGCGGCACAATGACTTTCCATAAATTAAATTCTTCTTCTTACTGTAGACATTCACACACCTAACAAACACCGCAAAAGCTGCCACCTTATAAAAAAAGGTTTGCTGCAATAACTTTGTTAAATTTACAACAAACTCTCCACTGCTCAACCATGCAATTTTGTTACCTAAAAGTAAGATTTTTTTATGTTTATTTGCCACAAATAAGTGTCTTTTAAATTGACCTATTAAAGACTCCGAATAATAGTTTTTGTTAAACGAACAAGGTGGCACCTCTCTTGTTAGGGACGGTTTTGCACGCTTACATGGAACGGCAAATAGTCTTAGAGATTTGTTAGAGATTTATTAATATCGAAAATCATGAATTAAAATATTTATAAAATTCGAATGTATATGCTATATGCAATTAAGCTTAAAATTACCTTTCGAAAAAGTAACACTTGTTATGCATTACACATTTAATATTGCTTAAACTAACCAAATCTCTGACCAAATTTGTTGAGATTTCAAAACCATCTCGAACTCTGCTCTGGCACACCTAAAACCAGCTCGAGGTTGGTTTTAGGTTGGAATTCGGTTGGTTTTGATGGCTGGCACACCCCTGATTATAATTATTTATTATTATTGTTTAAATTATGCAACTCCAGCAAGCTCATCCTGAAAATCCAAGGAACCTTCCTCCACTGCCGTTAATAACATCTCATCAGTCATTTTTATGTTTAAAAAAAATGCAGTTAAAAAGCAGGCAATTAAATGTAAACACAAGTGTGCCCGTATTACTCTTTTACCTTATCGTTTGCCATTTTTTTGCGTTTTTGGGATTTTTCCGGTATTTTTAAGGGGCACACATGGTCTTAGGATACACATTAGAAATAATGTGTAATTTTCTATCAGAAATAATTCTAGTTCCTGCATACTAAGCTTAATAGAGGAATAATCAAAGAAATTAATTTGAAAAAAATAGCCGATATAATGTGATATAATTTTTTTTTATTTTCCATCAAAGTTGAGAAATAGTGAAAAAGTGGATAGTTGGTAAATATTGAATTGCCTGCCCAATCGCAAAACAAACAGTACAATTTTTTTTTTATTCTTTTCTTAATAAATAGATCTATCAATAGAACCAAAAATAATGACGATCCGTACCTTAGTTTTTGAGATATTGTATCTCAAAGCCGACCAATTTACCTTAAAAGCTTAGTATGCAGGAACTATAAATATTTCTAGATGTGTCAAACTCCATATAAAAAAAGCTCTAGAAATAATTTCTGGACATAATTTCTAGAGACATTTCTAATGAGTGTATGCAGCAGTTAGAAATGTATACTCAAAAAATGTTGTGAGTTGCCACATCGATTACATTGAAGTGGATCGTGTGGATTGCATTGAACAGCTGAATTTCTGCTAGAAAAAATGAGCAGCACATTATTTCTAGGCGTCAATTGTGAATTGGAGGGAATTTTGAGTGGCAAAAAAAATGAAAGTCGAGTTAAAAAAATTTTTACATGACGACAAGATCAAATTAATCAACGCAGTGAGGGAAAATAATTGCATTTGGGACCTCACACACGCAAAGCATATGGATGCAAATTTTATTAGAGCTTCTTGGGAATCAATTGGCGTGCAGTTGGAGAAAAGCGGTGAGTACTAATCTGGTTGTTATTTACATAAATAATACAAATACTTAATTTGCTAAGTAGCGGAGGAATACAAGAAAGCATGGGTTTCTTTGAAAGAAAGCCTAAAATACCAAAGTGCCAAGGCCAAGAAAAGTGGCAGTGCTGGAGGCGTTGTGCTGGACGCAGAAAAAATTAAAGAATCAATTAATTGGCAGTACGCTGATTTAATGGCGTTCGTTCCAAATATGTCTACGGCAAGGCGGTACGTTGCGTTTAATTAACTTTAACTCTTGTTCTAAGTTTTGCACGTTTACAGCACGTATAACATGGGCATTTTTAAAGGCCCTTCCTGCAGCTCCAGTAGTATTTCAACTGGACCCCCTACACCCTGACATTTTAGGGGAGGAGCCGCCGTCAGCAAGTTCGACATTTAATTTTGAGTCTCCCGTTGACGAGAGCTTAGATTTAGAAATAATTTCGCCCACCACACCTACATATGATTATGTAAGTATTAAATGTACTTATTTATAGATTAAATTTACTTTAACTTTTTTTTCATAGCAGCTGCGCCAGGCCAAAAAACGTAGGGTCGAGAAAGTGATCAGCCCCGAGGAGCAGATAGTGGACATACTGCGAAGCCACTTGGAGGATAGTCAGAAGGAAAAAGAAGAGAAGAAGAGGGAGGAGGAAAGGAAGAAGGAGAAGGAAAGGGAGGAAACTCGACCCATTTTTAGTTACTGGGCCACTTTATTTGCTCATTTGTCACCACAACAATCAATTGAGGCGGAAAGGGAGATGAGCGACATACTATATAAAAAAATTAATGAAAGCAACAGCAAAAGCGGCAAATAAAGTTATTATAATTATTTATTATTATTGTTTAAATTATGCAACTCCAGCAAGCTCATCCTGAAAATCCAAGGAACCTTCCTCCACTGCCGTTAATAACATCTCATCAGTCATTTTTATGTTTAAAAAAATGCAATTAAAAAGCAGGCAATTAAATGTAAATGCCCGTATTACTCTTTTACCTTATCGTTTGCCTTTTTTTTTTTGCGTTTTTGGGATTTTTCCGGTATTTTTAAGGGGCACACATGGTCTTAGGATACACATTAGAAATAATGTGTAATTTTCTATCAGAAATAATTCTAGTTCCTGCATACTAAGCTAAAATTGTGATTTTTATGTAACACAAAAAATCAGACATCTTTGAAAAGCTATATCTTCTAAACAAAAAATACGGTTACATTAAGGATTGCAGATTTGAAATCGCTGGAAAATTTCCTATAAAATAGGTTCATTCAATATTTTTTAGAGGCACATGCAATTTTTGATTTTTGACACCTGACTTGTTCTACGGGCGCCACTGTGCGTCGTCTCATTCAGAGTTCGGGTCAATAATACCTACTCAAACGGAAACTTACTCCAAAATGGCATCCCACAAGTTTTCCTTTTTCTGTCGTGCTATTTATTATAGCATTTGAAAAACTAAATAGAATAATCTTAAGACATAAAAAAATACATGCTATAATTTATTCAAAGCTCAAAGACATAAACAAAGTAAACATCACCTTTACAGAGATCCTAAAAGACATACACGACTGGGGAAACTTGTCGGGTGCCACGCTCTCTAACAATAAATGCAAGATATTACATATTTTTAGAAAACATCATTGTATAGACAATACCAGTGGCCTATCGTATCAAAATATCATTATTGAAAACGTAAATGAACTTGAAAAATTTGGATTTGTTTTTGACTCAAAATTTATCAACTTAGATTAACTTAACATTATACGATTTCTTAGTTCCAAAATTTTCTGCAATCCACATTAACATACTAGTAAATTTTACCAGATCTCTTATTCTTGCGAAACTGGAATACGGGCTCCCGCTATTCGGCTGGAGTTCCGACTAAAATTTAAAAAAAAAATTCTGGTGCCATACCACACAGCAGTACGTCGCAGCATCAACGCGTTCCCAACATCGCCCATAAAGTGCATCCTGGCTGAAGCTGGCTTACCATCACTAAAACATAGAGTTTATGAAACCACCACCTTGGTGAAACTCAGCACATCACCTAATCAGCTGCTACAAAAAAACTTCATAAATGCCTTAAAATCCAAAAGTAAGTTCAATGTTGTATTGTAATATAAATATACAATAATGTTGTAATAGAATTGGCCTTAGGCAAATGAACGTAAACCCACGGTGCCAAAGCTTTTAGCTTTCAAGCTTAAGCACCCACACGTGTCAAATACAGTTAGGAGCTTTTAAGCTTTCAAGCTTAAGCTAAGCTAAGCTTGCACGCACAACTAAACCAATGCGTAAGAGTAACACTGACAATCCTATTCACCGTTAAATAAGTTATGCTTAAGAACTAGATAAGTAACTCTTCACACCTATGTTTACTTTACCTAGCCATAAGAACACATGTAAACTTTTGCTATAAATACGAACGCTGAGTCCATAATAAATCACTTACAGTCAAGCTCTTCGCCTTTCATTATATGGCGATCCTGCCAGCTCTTGCCAACATTACAAACGGCAAAGCTGATCCTGCTAGCTATTGCCAAATCTAAACGGCAAAGCTAATAAAAGAAACATATAATGTGAGCGAACATCGGTTAAAAATAGACGAGGCAATAAAACGATGCCCTAAGGCTGGACCAAAACCACTAACAATTGACGAATACAAAAGGCGCCAAATACAAGCAGCTCGTGCCAAGAGGGAAAAACAAGAAGACAAACTAACATCCATCCCGGTTGTACAAAAACCAAAAAGAAGAGGAGGACAACTGGTCAACTTTAGACGACAAAGGGCAGCACTTATAGCGCAGGTAAACGCTGATCCCCCACCTCCCTGGACAATTTCAAGCACAACCAGCAGACGAAAGAAGCCGATGACCAACACAATATAAACATAAATAATAAATAAGAGTGCTCGAAAAATGCACCTAAGTGGTAAAAGGCGTAGACCGCCAACATACTAATATAAAAAAAAATATAATAAATAAATTTTGAATACGCAAGTAAAAAAAAAAAAAAACAAGTGCGGCATAGTTAATTTTGGCTATGCCAAGACTATGATACCCTTCACACATGAATTAATTTTTTTTTTTCGCTCTTAGTTTTACTCTTGAGCGTCATTAACTTGTTCGTGTGCGACAACAACAACAACAGTTTGACAATTGTTTGCGTTATACCACTTTTGAAGCAAATGAGCTATATGTAGGTACTTGAAAGTGCACGACAGCAACAACAATTGATAGTACGATATGGTCAATTTGTATGGTGGCTATGTCGAAGAATGGTCCGAGCGGGATGCAATTTCATAGTGAACAAACCCGACATGATCTAAGCAATCTGTGAAAGTTTCATCAAGAACGGTTCAGCAGTTTGGCCGGAAATCGTGTTGAAACAGACAGACGGACAGACAGACGGACGGACACGCGGAAATCAATTCCTGAGCTCGTCCTGATCATTTTGATATATAGTTTATGGGGTCTCCCATCATTCCTTTAAGGCGTTACAGATTCATGACAAACTCAATATACCCTGTTTCACATGTGTGAAGGGTATAAAAAAAAAAAAAAAAAAAGTATACCATCTTATTTCACCCAAAATTAAGCAATTATAGAAATTATGCTTATAAGAATAATTACATAGTTAGAAAAAAAAAAAAAAAACATAACATTTGTCAGTGTATAAAAGCTTAAACAGAAAGTTTTATCTGCCGTTTTCTGCCGACGCTCATGCGTTTATGTAAAGAGAAGTGAGAGGGCAGAGCCAGTCTGTGTGGAGAGCTTTCAAAAGCTATTACAATTTCAAGCCGAAAGCTCTACAATTTCGGCTAATGCTTCGCCTGAATGAGCGTCAATTTGATTCTGTTTATATGTTTTGCCTTTGTCACAATTTTCGTATATATTCTTATTTTTACTTGTATTTTAATTTAAATTACCCGCCTATTATTATTGTTGTTATTATTGTTGAAACATATTTAGTGTTAAGTATTGTAAAATATTCTGATGTGCCTCAGTTAGGTTCTAAATTCAAACTTTTAAGATGTCTATAACACAGATTAATTCCAGAGCGAGCAGCCATGCCATGGTTAGAGTTTTATGTAAGCAGACTAGCGGTTTAAAAATTTGCCACTTAAATGCTCAAAGCCTTGTTAAGAAGATGGATGAATTTCGTTATATCTTTGTAAATTCTAATGTTGATATTGTCTGTGTCTCTGAAACGTGGTTTGTCCCAGAATTAAGTGACTTGTCTTTTATTTGTGATGGCTTCAATGTTTTTCGTTCTGATCGTGTAAGTCATGCAGGTGGTGTAGCAGTGTACGTAACAAAAAGAATTAGATGTAAGGTTGTATTAACTCATCCCCTTGACAGCCAAATTGAATATTTATTTCTTGATCTTTATGGTGTTAATAAAGATATAAAGTTGCTTCTCGGGTGTGTGTATAGGGCAAATAAGAACTTAGATTATTCAGGCATGATTAATTCAATTGAAAACGTATCGGTAAATTATACTGATGTAATTATACTTGGTGACCTAAATAGTAATATGATCCAAGAAGAAAATTTATTATTAGACTTCAACGCACTGGGTCTTAACCTTGTTAACGCATCAACACCAACACATTTTTCACGAACTATTAATACACTACTTGATGTCATTTTTGTAAATGATATGGATAAAGTTATGTTGTATGACCAATTATCAGTACCTGAATTCTCTAAACATGATCTAATTTTTCTGTCCTATAACACACAACCTGACTATAGTAACCAGACTATTCAATATAGAGATTTTAAGAATGTAGATAGTAGTATGTTATACAGTGACTGTAGCTCGTGTGATTGGGACCGTATATACTCTCTTCCCTCGGTTGACACCCAGCTAGGCCTGCTACAAAGAAATATAGACTATCTGTACAATAAGCATGTACCGATTAGAACCATAGTTGTTAAGCCGAAGCTAAATCCATGGTTTAGTAGTAATATTACAAGTGCAATAAAATACAGGGACATGCTTTATGAGAAATGGAAACGATACAAGACTGCTCATTTGCTTCAACTATTTAAGACTGCTAGGCGTAAGGTTAATGACTTGATTAATAGTGCTAAGCGTAGGTTTTATGGTAGTAAGTTCAATAGAATAAATTCGTCGCAAAAACTATGGAAAGAGCTGAAGAGCGTAGGAATAGGAAAGGGTAAATCTGTGATAAACGACGACTTGGACGTAAATGTTCTTAATCGTAGTTTTGTCAACATTAGTGTCCGTCCAGCTACATGTAATCCGTATGTTAATTCTGTGTCGTTAAATAATTGTTCTAGCTGTTTTAATTTTGTGGGTGTGAGTCAATGTGATGTACTTAATGCAATCCTTAGAATCAAGTCAAATGCAAGTGGAAGAGATGGAATAAGTCCAAAGTTTGTAAAAATGTTACTACCATTTATTCTAGGGCACATTACACACATTTTAAATAATGCTATAACCACATCCACATTCCCAGAGATGTGGAAAATTGCGAAAATCACACCCATCCCCAAAAATAAAAATGAATATAGACCTATAGCTATACTACCATTTTTATCCAAAGCCTTTGAAAAATTGTTGGCAACACAAATCTTAACATTCATGGACACAAACAACTTTCTTAGTAACAAACAATCCGGATTTATGAAAAAGAAAAGCTGTACAACCGCGGTTTTAAAAATTGTTGAGGACATAAGAAGCCGTATGGACAATAGCGAACTTACTTTTCTAACGCTTCTTGACTTTAGTAAAGCTTTTGACACGGTAAGCCACGAAATTTTGACAACAAAGTTAAGCAAACTTTATAACTTTTCCAATACGGCAGTTAAGCTTATGTCTTCATATTTGTACAATAGAAAACAGGCCGTCGTTGTACAACACTCCACCTCCGACCTCATAGCAACAACCCGTGGTTTTCCACAGGGATCAATTCTTGGTCCTCTTCTCTTTGTAATTTATGTTAATGATCTTCCAAATGTTTTGTCTATGTGTGAAACTCATATGTACGCTGATGATGTCCAATTATATGTGAGTCGTCCTGTAAGTCAGATTGACCAGTGTGTCATGTTTTGTAATAATGATCTGTTACGTGTATGTCGATGGGCAAGTAACAATGGTCTTTGTTTGAACCCTTCTAAGTGTAAATGTATTGTTATTTATAAGAAAAAACTAAATGTTGGCAATTTAAGTAAACTGTATATTGATAATGTAGAAATAAAATATGTGGATAAGGCTGATAATCTAGGAATAACAGTTAATAATACACTGACATGGAAAGACCAAGTCAATAAGGCTGTGGGGAAGACTTATGGCGTTCTTCGGCAACTTGCGCTAACACAACCCTGGCTGCCGGTTAAAACAAGAATAACCATCGCCAAAACCCTTGTTACCCCCATACTATTTTATGGTATAGAAATATTTGCAAATTGTGATATTGCTAGTCAGCATAAACTTAAAGTAGCATTTAATAGTATAGCACGTTACGCGTTTGGACTTAATAGGTATGTTCATGTTACATGCTTTGCAAATCGTATTTTTGACTTAGACTTAAGAAACTGGACGAAGTACAAGACTTTAATTCTGCTTCAGCAAATAATATACACAAGAACGCCTGATTATTTATATGACAAATTACGCTTTGCGGTATCATTAAGGACATGTAATGTTGTATGTCCAAGAACTAAGCTTGCGTCCTCCGACAGGCAATTCTTTGTATGGGCTGCCCGACTTTGGAATCAGTTGCCATTTGAAATTAAGACCGTAAGAAGCACATCAGATTTTCGATCTAAGCTAAAATCATACTTACACCAACATATTTGATGATACATAATAATAATAACAACATTAATTAAGGTTTATAATAGTAATACATATAGTCAATACGATTAAGATTCTGATTGCAAATTTTCTACTGATATGTTTAGTTTATAAGTATATTTAATATTTTGTAATCTTAAACAGAAATTTTAAATGTGACTAGTGCATTAATTTATAAGTACTTCTACTTGTAGCACTAGGATTAATAAGCAATAAATCAAATCAAATCAAAACATACCTAATACACTATAAACTAGTGGGTACTTATGAAATATAGACATACATGGATAAAAATTTAAACGAGTTACAAATTAGAAAAGAAATTTTTTTAAATCATACAAATGCATTATTGAGTCAATTAATATTCAAACACATACTACGAATAAACACTTAGAAATAATTTTTTATAATTTTAATTATATTAAAAAATTTTTACACTTAAACCAAAATAACTTTGAATTAGAAACAAAAACAAAATATACAGAAGACATTAAATACTTGGAAGATAAAATCAACTTAATCGCTAGTAAATACAATCTAGAATACACATTACCAACAGAACTTGAAACAGAAGCCACGTTTACACCAATGACAGAAAAAGAAGAAAATAAGACAGAACAAAACACACGTTCGAAAGAAGATCACAACATGGGACAAACAAGTATAGAATTCATGAACCCAGCTTCAAAACTGGTCCAAGAGTTTGACGGAAGGAGCGAAAACTTGCAAAGTTTCATCGACTCGCTAGAACTATTATAGCGTTTTCGATTGTAAAAAATAATGCAGCCCTATAATAATGTTACACTTAAAAAATGCTGCCAAAACATTTTTTCAGTGCTGCCCTGGTTTTGCATTTTTAATGGGCACAATCGAACAAAAAAAGTGCAGTATGAAACAGCTGATATTCATAATCCCAAGCAACATCATGGAGGTTGAATCGCCGATTTGTAAACAAATTAATGGTAAGTTATTTAATATAATAGTTTGGACTGAAGGAGAGACCACCATTTATTTAGCGCAGGTTGGTCCAATGAAGCGCTTTAAAAATAAAAATGAAATGTGTCAGCAACTAGCGGAAGACGTTGGCGGTAAAACAATGAAGCAATGTGAAGAGCGTTTCAAGACCGCGATGAAACGAAAAAAAACTAGTTATACAAATATATTTAAAATATGCTTTTGATTTACAAATGCAAACTCACATCTAACTCCGAGTACGAATTAATAATATCCAAAAAATTTTCAACTCGGTGATGTTTTTCTCGTTCCTGAACGAATTCATCTTCAGATGATGATGAACTGGATTCAAATATAGTGTCCAAGCCACCAAATTATTGACATCCATTATTAATAAAAATTCACTTTATTTGTTTTGTTTTAAAATTCACAAAATGTAAACAAATGCAGCACTCTCGATTTTGACAGTGTTGAAAATGTTGCCTTCTGCACTGTCAAAAGGCAACAATGAATATAATCGAAAACGATAACACTTCAGAAGGGCTGCCTGATATTACAATCGAAAATGAAAAAAGTGCAGCCCTGAATGAATGTATCAAAAATGCTACATTTTTTGGTACAATCGAAAACGCTATTAGATGACATAAAAGACACACACAAAACAATAGCAATTAAAATAATTAAAACAAAATTAAAAGGTGACGCTAGGCTACTAGTTACTAATGAAAACAAAATCAGCTGTATAATCAAAACTTTGCAGAACAATATAAAAGGCGAAACAGTAGCAGTTATTGAAGCAAAATTAATGAATCTAAAAAAAAACGAAAAGTCAGCCAGCGCGTATGCAACAGAAATAGACAATTTAACCAAAGCTCTAAAAAGAGCTTACATCTTATATGGCGTTTATACTACAGCGAGTTTGCTATCGATATCGTCATCGACGCAACAACGCAGAATTGGTGTTCACATTGGCACAAAAGTGCGTTATGCGTTAAGTGAACAGCCGCTTTTTTGTTTTGATTTCGCTGTAACAAAATAATTTAACAAAAACAATAATATGAATTCAAGCAGTGTTTTGGAATTATTATGTTCAATGGAGCAGAATAATGCAGTTTTGACAAAATGCATGAATATGGCGGGAACGTCTGCAGCAACATTTGATTTGCTGGGTGACCCAGTACGCCGTCGTAGCATTTGGACACTTGTGAGAAAAAAATAGTTTATTCATGCCAATAATCTTTTATTAACATTTTACCGTTTTCCTGTAGTCTTGCACACCAGACATGACTGGAAAACAAAATCTATATCTCTGCCCAGTGGTTCACAAACGTGGTACACCGACGGGTCGAAACTGGAAAACGGCGACACCGGGGCTGGTATTTTCGGATCAAGGTTCAACAAGTCCATAGCCATGGGAAAGTCTCCAACCATTTTCCAAGCAGAGATATACGCCATAGAAATCTGTGCTCGTGAATGCCTTCGCAGGAAAATGCAAGGTGCACGGATTAACATCTTCTCTGACAGTCAGGCGGCGCTCATAGCGCTGAGATCCTTCACGATCTCCTCCAGACTTGTAGAGAACTGTTTCCAACAGCTGAACGCCCTTGCCTCCAAGAACATCTTAACGGTGGGCTGGGTGCCAGGGCATGAAGGCCATATAGGAAACGAGGTAGCAGACTCCCTAGCAAAACGCGGGGCGATGACACCACTAATCGGCCCTGAACCGTTCTGTGGACTTTCGCAAGGACACATAAGAGAACTGGTCAGGAAATGGGAGGAAAAGGAGATAAGCCGCCACTGGACCGACAGTGCAGGGCTGAGACAAGCCAAACAATTTCTCGTCCCCCAGATGACGCGATCAAAACGCATCATCAACTTAAAAAAGAGCGAAATTCGCACTTTAACAGGCTACCTAACGGGGCATTGCAACCTAAGGTATCACCTTAAGAAATTAAAACTTTCGGAAATCGACACATGCAGATTCTGTGAGCTGGAGCCTGAAACATCAGAACATGTTCTATGTGAATGCCCCTCGCTAGGCAGACGTCGACTTCTACAACTAGGAGGTGAACTTATCCCCCCCTACAGGATATGGGAACATATAGACCCTACCAAAGTGCTCTCTTTTATTAGAAGCCTCGGTATAGAGGCTCTACCCTAATTCCTACAGGCCGGCACAAAAGATCTAACATCTGGTCGCAGTGCAACAAGGCCCTAGCAATAATAATAATAATAATACTGTTTTCCTTAAAATATCCCAAGCCACGATATGGATGTTTTTTGGAGAGTGACGTTCCAAATAATTCGGACGCATTTTTTAAGGAGAGCTTCCGTTTAGAAAGGGAAGCATTTGATATCCTGGTTGGTCGTCTCACTGGTCTGAGAAAGAAGGACACTTCTTTGCGTTTGGCAGTGCCATTAGAAAAACGGATTGCTATAGCGCTATACACTTTAGGATCATCTGCAGAGTATCGCACAGTGGGAAGATTATTTGGTGTGTCGAAAGCATTTGTATGCCAAAATCTCCTTGATTTCTGCCGGGAAGTTATTATCAGACTTGCTGATGACTATCTCCCGGAAAATTTCTTAACACAGGAGAAAATAGAAGATTGTGTAAAAGGGTTTGAAGACCTTGGCTTTCCACAGTGCTTTGGGGCAATGGGTAAGATATTTGTAAATGTTATTATAAAAAAAAAATTAATTAAATATCGCCCATAGATGGCTGCCACATTGAAGAGCGACCAAAGTCTGAGCATGCCGTGGACTACCGCAACTACAAGGGCTGGTATTCCACCGTGCTATTCGCCTTAGTAGACTACCGGTAAGACTATATTTATTTCGTATTTAAAATCTGAAACATTACAAGAATTGTTTTTGTGAACAGTTATAGATTCACATATATTAGCGTTGGCAGTCCTGGAAGATGCCATGATTCGAGAATCTTCGAAACCTCCAGCCTAAAAACGAGGCTAGTAAATACGGACTTGCTGCAAAATAATGCAAAGGAGGTGAATGGCGTTGTGGTTCCAGTGCTAATTCTTGGAGATTCGGCTTTTAAATTTTCAAAAAAAGCTGATGAAGCCCTACCCATTTTCCGTAGAATCAACACCACAGCAACGTTCCTTTAATTATAATTTATCGAGAGTCAGGCGTGTGGTGGAAAACGCGTTTGGCCATCTCAAGGCTCGCTTTCGGAGGATTGGGAAAGGATTGGACAATCGTATTGACAAAACTTCCCAAATAATTGCTTGCTGTTGCATTTTACATAATTTTTGTAATATGCACAACAGCTCCGTGTGCGAGAACTGGCAACGGGAAGCTGAAACTGCACATGCAAATGTCCAACCGGAGTTTGAAGTATTTCTGGGCAATATGAATGCTAGTGCAGAGGCAGTTTGACAAGCTTTAGCTTTAGAGTTTCTAAATAAAAATGCAAATTAAATAAACAGTTCAAATTTAAGCAGCAGTGCATTTATTAAATATTCTTATTTTCTTTATACTAAATTAAATATTCTTATTTTATTTATACTACCATTATTTTAAATTATATTACATATTACTCCTCATGACGGGCTCTAATAATACTCAACACTTCTTTTTGAAAGTTGGCTGAATCCTCCGCCATTCGCTCCATTACCGCCAGTTTGCGCTTCTCTATGGCAACTAATTTTGCGGAGTTGTCGACCCGCCGTCGCTTTGCCCCTGAACGGAACGGCTCTGTCATCAAGTTGTCACTACTGCTAGACTCCTCTTCAATTAACCGCGAGAAGTCTGTAAGAATTGTATGTATTATATTAAATATATGCAATAGTTTTAATTCAATATATTACCTAGGCTATCGACTATGGGATGGAAGCCCACAGTGTCCGACATGTTTAACGCACTGGCCACGTTTTCAAAATACTCCCACGAAGAAGGCGTGCCACTAGAAGGTCCCATCTTTGCACATTCAGCCCTATAAATACATTTATGTAAATAATTAATTAACATAAGTTAATCTAAAACCTGTCTTTTTTTTAACTTGCCTGTATCTTTTCATAAGGTTTTCCAGTTTATTTTTAATTTCCATGTGCGATGGTCCATAGTCCTTCATCTTTTCCGCCATTTCCTTATAAATATGGGAGTTCTTCCTGGCTCCCCGAAACCCATCGATATTTTCCTGCCAAAGTTCTATTAGAGCTTTTGTGGCGGCAGTCGACCATCAAAATCACTTATCATAGCCTGTAATTAAGTTAAAATAGATTAAACATACGTATAATATTTAAAAAAACAATTGCTTACCATTTTGTTGCGACATGTTAACAATGATTTGCTATTTATTTTTTGTTTTTGTTTGCCGGCAAATTGCTAAATTCAATCAGTGGTGATAGTTGAGAACGATACACAAAGTAGGCAGTTCCTTTTGAGTCAATCGAATGTATTAGTTACGTAAATTGAATACACGCAACTACATCCAAACTTAACTCAACTTTTTGTCACCACTAGGCCCCTATGCTATTTGAATGGGCAAAAAGCTGCTTGTTGCCATTTAACGCAAAACGCAAAACGCAACCGTAGTGTGAACACCATATTAGATAGCCTTTGTATGGATACCGCCCAAAAGTATGCCACAAATACAACCATAAAAGCAATAACAAAAAATTGCACAAACAGCAAAGTTCGCACTATAATGGAAGCGGGCCAGTTTAAAGACATGAACGAAGTTATAGCAAAATTTGTAAGCACAAACACAAACATAGAGCAGGAAAAAAGTATATTTCTGACTTATAGAAACTCATACAGAAATCATAATAGTGCCTACAATGATAGAAGCACCCAAAATAGCCAAAACAATAACAGAAACTACAACGCGAATAGGAATTACAATAACCATAATTACCAAAATTACCAACACAATAATAGAAACAACCAAGACTTTAGATCCTACAATAATAACAATAATCAAAGCAACAATAACTATAGAGAAATATAAGAGTAACAAACGAAGATGCACAGCCGGAAAACTACGAAGGTCCCTTGATCGTAGAACAATAATTCATAAAATATATAGCGTTAACCTCATCTAAACTAGTTTCATTAATATAAATTTTAGCGAAAATATTAACACTAAGCTGTTGATTGACACAGGAGCGGATATATCCATTATAAAACTCAAAGCTGTGCCAAACATACAAAGAATTAATAGAGAAAAAAACACAAGACTTAATGGCATTGGTAAAGATATACTGTACACAATAGGAGAAGTTAAATTAGACTTTAAGAACCAACCGTTGCAACACGGCTTTCAATTTGTACAAACCGATTTCCCAGTCCCCTGCGATGGTATAGTAGGACTTGACTTCATCAAAAAATTTAATTGCACGATCAATTACGAAACAAACTGGTTAACCATAAAACCACACAGCATAAAATATACCATCAACATACCCATCGATACGCACAATTCAAATAGAATACTAGTTATAGCAGCACGAACAGAAACTATCGAAAAAGTACACTTAAAAAAATAAACGGATGTTTTTGTACCAAGCCAGGAACTGCAATCAGGAGTTTTTATAGCAAATGCCATCATATCAAAACTTTCCCCATACGTAAGAATCTTCAACCAAACAAGAAAAACAGAAGAACATCATCAGCTGTAACATCAATTTAAAGCAACTTCGTCGTCAACAAGCAACAAATAAGAAGTCTACACATAAAAACGCTAAAACAAGGATACAACAACACGACAACAACATCTGTCTGTTTTTGTGTGTGCAGCAGGCCACAACAACAATAACAACATTTAAAATTAACGACATAGTCATTGATGTGATAATAGATCTAGATTTATTCTTTCCAAAGCTTGAAAAAGAAGCCGGTGACTCCATTGTCAACAAACTACAAGTACGCACAGATGAAAAAATTTTTATAACAATAAGAGCAAAAGACTTCAAAAGTAAGGGCAGTGAACATTTAAAAACAAATAATTTAGCTATATATACCACCACTATATTATACCACCCGTAATTCATTTAGACAAAAAAAACCCAAAAATACGCGAAATCTTAAAAAGATACCATGATAGTCCTATAGAGGGAGGCCATAGTGGCATTAACAGAATGGTGAATAAAATAAAAAGGGAGTTTTACTGGAAAACATGACAAAAGACATTACCAATTACGTAAAGGCATGCGAAAAATGCCCTTAAAGCTAAGGTCCTTAAACATCCAAAAACTACGACAATCATAACACCAACCCCAGCTACAGCCTTTGACATCACAATAATTGACACAATAGGACCACTACCTAGAACAGAAAAAGGCTACGAATATGCAATAACAATTATATGCGACCTTACTAAATATCTAGTGTCAATTCCAATCCCAAACAAAAGTGCCAAAACAGTAGCAAGGGCAATTTTTGAAAACATCGTATTAACTTACGAGCCAATGAATACTATTCTAACAGACATGGGAACAGAATACATGAATTCAATCTTAACAGAATTATGTGAAATTTGTGACATAAATAAACAAACTGCTCATCATCATCAAACTCTTGGAAAGGTAGAAAGAAGTCATAGAACATTTAACGAATACATAAGATCATATATCTCCCTACAAAAAAACAATTGGGACGAATACATACAATACTTTACATACTGCTTTAACGTAACGCCATCAACTGCCCATGGTTATTGCCCTTTCGAACTTGTGTTTGGTAAGCAACCAAGAAATTTTGCATTTTCAACTAACACTATAGATCCAATCTATAATATAGAAGATTACAATAAAGAATTAAAATATAAAATTCAAATAGCTAACTATCAGGCACAACAATTAGTAGAACTTTTTAAAATAAAACATCAACAAAAAAAAAATATTCAAGCAAAAAACCCAGAACTCTAAATAGGTCAAGAAATATTAATAAGAAATAAAACAGCACACAAGCTAGAAAACAAATATACGGGAAAATATAAAATAACTAGTAAGTGGCCCGCTTACTTCGCTGCGCGGATAGTTTATATAAATTTTAGCAATAGAAGATAGATACAAAATAAATAAATTAGAAAATATTTCACAAAATATTTAAGCAAAGTATTTAATATTCTCTTTTCCACGCCACCATTGAGGTAGAGAATATTGTGGTTTCCCCAGTAGGCCTTATCCACTTATTGAATATAATTTGCAATTATTAACAACTTTAAGAGCTTCTTTATAAACGACATTGGTTGTTTTTCCGTCAGGTGCTGTCGTGTCTTAAGTCTAGTCCGGCTAATTTAAGAGTTTGTCCCTGTGATTTATTAGTTGTTAAGGCAAAGCAAACTTTTAAAGGAAATTGCAATCTTTTAAATTGAATTGGCAATTCAGAATCAGAAGGTATTAATGGAATTCTCGGTATAAAAACCGTTTCCCCTATACCATTGCCAGTAAAGATAATTGCTTCGACAACATTCTTATGAAGGACTTAAACTTGCAATCTTGTACCATTGCACAGTTTTGGCGGTTTCACGTTGCGAATCAACATTACAGGTGAACCAATCTTTAAAGTTAATTTATGTTGAGGCAGGCCAGCCGGATTTAATGAATTAAGAAAATCGACGGGGTAATGAACTGCATCTTCAATTTCAGACACAGAATCATTAGGGTTATATGTCATTTCTTCACTTTGAAATGATTTTAATAAAAACTGGTTTATTTCCAATGCATTGTCATTTCTCGCAGTCAAAATAGCACGTTCTGAAAACCATTCGAGTGATTTTTAAGAGATATTTGTAATATCCGGAAATATTTTTAGAGTTAGCTCTTCAATACTTTTCACAACATGACACAAAGTTGATGGTAAAGTTATTTTGCCATCATCCCAAAGCTGAATCTCTTTTAACTCCAGGAAAATTTGGCACATCATGCCCTCGTTTTCTTCTTTGAAATTCTTTATTGTCCCATGTAAAGTTCGATGGAACTTCACAATATAGAAGCGTTTTTGCAAACTCATCACGTGTGCATAGCTCAAAGAAGGCTAGCAAAGTGGTTTTGGGTGTAGTGCTTAATCTGTCAAGTAATTGTTGCGGATTATTGGGGTTAAAATATATCCGTTGACCATTTTCGAAATGAACAGCTAAGTGTGTAATAGCCGGAAAACGTTCATGTATGGGAAATGCAAGGATTCTCCATACCGCTTCTGAGCTACTTTCGTACATATTAATTTCATTACGTTGGTCTTCAAGAGTAAATGATGCTTGAAGAAGAGTGTACACACTGAAACGCGCCAGTACGTATTTTTTTCAAGCTCCGCGATAAAAACATTTTTTTAAAGCAATACAACGGCATTGTTTTGTTATAAGTTATACAAGCGCTGCATTCGATTATAAACTTTTACATTATTGAATAAATTAAACAATTACTATTTGCGGAAAATCGCGCGCACACAATAAACAACAACACATTTGGGAAGCTGAGAATTACTCTTGCTCTCCACCACAGCAAACATACTAAACACACGAAAACTACTCTGCTCGCAGCACGACAACACTTTTCCTACTGCTTTGTTTTTATTTGCACAATAATGGCACCTGTACCAAAACGTTTGCGCGAAAACTCCACCGGTGATCTCAAGGCTGGAAAGGCGATCGACAAAAGTTCGCTCATCCAGCTGATTGACCAACGTTTCGAGGAACAGGCTGAGTTGATTTCAAGCAGGATGAGAGAGTCGGAGGAGCGCTTGCTCTGCATACTCAATGAGAAGCTGGATGGCATAAAAGGTGAGCTTCACAGCATTATGCAGCGGGTGCAATTTCTGGAGCAAGCTGCGGAGGGAACTCGAGCACTACATGTGCAAGTTGCGGCGCTTGAAGCTAAGCTAAACGCGCAAGCCAATGCATGCATAGCCAATGATGTTCGGCTACATGGTGTGCCCCTCGTTGAGGGTGAGCAGCTGCGGTCCATTTTCAATGCACTAGCTTTCTCTCTTGGGGTCACCCCGGCACCGAGACTAAAGGAGATCTTTAGAATTAGGCGATCCGGTAGAACCAGCTCAGTAGTCGATCCGGAAATTATTATAAAATTTGATAGCACACACGATAAAGTGAGAGTTATGCGAGCGGCAGCGGAATACCGGCGAAGTAACAACACGCAACTAAACTTGCACATGCTGAGCTTTGAAGCACATGGCAATGTACCAATTTACCTGAATGAGCAATTAAGCAAAGAGAATTATGAGATATTCAAAAAAGCAATTCATATGAAGAGGCAAAAGCTGCTGACAGCTGTGTTATGTCGCCAGGGCATCGTCCATGTCAGGCAGAGTGAGAAGGGAGATGTTATTAGATTAGACAACCCGCAAAAGCTCGTGCTCTTACAAAGCTCATCTGCAGTCGCCACGTCTACGCCACCGACCACACAGGCGGATCTTTTTCGCTCTTAAGTTTTGCACGCTTATATTATCAATTCGTATGTTAATTCCTATTTTAAGTGATTTCTCTTTCTTTCCTATTTAAGTAATTTCTCGCGAAAAAGAAAAAGAATGCTCACATCTTTCATATTTGATTGCGTCTGATGTGCAGCTGATTTTTGTTGTTGTTGTCAATACTACTATTATTACATTTTTAACGTTAGGAACTATACAATTTTTTGATGTGCTTCTGTTAGGTTTTAATATCAAGCTTTTTAGATGTCCGCGTCTTTAATAACATCCAGGTCGAGCACCCAAGCTATGGTTAGAGTTCTTTGTAAGCAAAACAGCGGTTTAAATATTTGCCATATAAATGCTCAGAGTCTTGTTAAGAAGATGGATGAGTTTCGCTTTATTTTTGTGAATTCTAATGTTGATGTTGTCTGTGTCTCTGAAACGTGGTTTGTCCCAGAATTAAGTGACTTGTCTATTGTTTGTGATGGCTTTAATGTTTTCCGTTCTGATCGTGTAAGTCATGCGGGTGGTGTAGCAGTGTATGTAGCTAAGAGAATTAAGTGTAAAGTTGTTCTAAGTCATCCCCTTGACAGCCCAATTGAATATTTATTTTTAGAATTAATTAGTCTTAATAAAAATATTAAGATGCTGCTAGGGTGTGTGTATAGGGCACATAATCACATAAGTTACTCTGACATGATTGACAAAATAGCAAACTTATCACTGACCTTTACTGACATTATAATACTTGGCGACCTAAACAGCAATATGCTTCAGTACCAAGACTTATCAGAAGAACTTAATGCACTGGGTCTAAGACTTGTAAATGCAGAAACACCAACCCATTTCTCACAAACCACCAATACATTACTTGATGTTATCTTTGTAAATAATACAAACAGGGTAATGTTGTATGACCAAATTTCAGTACCTGAATTTTCCAAGCACGACCTAATTTTTCTTTCTTATGACACTCAACTTGACTATAATAATCAGATTATTCAATATAGAGATTTTAAAAATGTAGATAATAGTTTGTTGTTCAGTGACTGTAATAATTGTGACTGGAATAGTTTATATTTTCTTCCCTCGGTTGACACCCAGTTAGGATTGTTGCAAAATAATATTGAATATTTGTACAATAAACATGTACCGCTTAGAACCTTAGTTATTAAACCGAAGCTAAATCCATGGTTTAGCAGTGATATAAAAAGTGCAATAAAACGCCGGGATAAGCTGTACGAGAGGTGGAAACGTTACAAGACTGACCAATTGCTTAAATTTTTTAAGACTGCCAGGCGTTATGTAAATGAATTGATTAGCAGTGCCAAGCGTAGACATTATGGTTTAAAATTTGACAGTATAAATTCCACGCAAAAATTATGGAAGGAGTTGAGGAACGTTGGAATTGGAAAGGCTAAACCTGTGATAAATGACGACTTGGATGTAAATGTTCTTAATGCTAGTTTTGTAAATGTCAATGTTCGTCCAGCAACATGTAACCCGTACATAAACTCTGGGTCGTTAAATAATTGTACTAGCTGTTTTAACTTTGTTAGTGTAAGTCAATGTGATGTACTTGAGGCAATCTTAAAAATTAAGTCAAATGCGAGTGGATTAGATGACGTCAGCCCAAAGTTTGTAAAAATAATACTTCCACTAATTTTAGGTCATATAACTCACATACTAAATTATGCAATAACCACGTCCACATTTCCTGAGATGTGGAAAATCGCTAAAATTACGCACATCCCAAAAGGCAAAGATGAGTTTAGACCGATAGCTATATTGCCATTCTTGGCCAAAGTCCTTGAAAAATTATTGGCAAACCAAATCTCAGCTTTTATGGACACCAACAACTTACTTAGCAACAAGCAATCTGGGTTTAGGAAAAAGAAAAGCTGTGCAACCGCCGTATTAAAAATTGTTGAGGACATAAGAAACCATATGGACAATAATGAAGTTACTCTTTTGACGCTGCTTGACTTCAGTAAGGCTTTTGACACGGTTAGCCACGAAATTTTGATAACAAAGTTAAGCAATTTATATAACTTCTCCAATACGGCAGTTAAGTTAATGGCCTCATACTTGAAAAATAGAAAACAGGCCGTAGTTGTACAGCACTCCACCTCTGACCTTATTGCGACCACCCGTGGTGTGCCTCAGGGATCAATTCTTGGTCCTCTTCTTTTTATACTCGATACCGAAGGTAAAGAGTATATTGAGTTTGTGCAATGTTCGTCATGGTGTCCGTCCGTCTGTCCGTCTGTCCGTCTGTCCGTCTGTATGTTCGCAACTTTTTTCCACACCCTTCAAGCTAGAGACTTGAAACTTTCCAATTCTTTTTATCTTTGGGATAGTAAATTAAAGTGTCAAGATGGGGGTTCTACGATAACTGGGGGGCTGGCAAATCGATAAATTCGATAACTCAAAACCGATAAATCCACATATTTCGCACATCCTTACAGCTAGAACTACCAAATTTGGTAAGGAGATAGCTATTAGCAACCCCAAAAAACTGCATCAAAAATTTTGGAGCCACGCCCCCCTTTCCGCCCCCAACCCCCCGCATTTTAAAGTCAAAAAAGCCCATATCTCCCTCAGTTTTTGAGCTAGACACACCAAATTTGGTGCCAAGATAGGTGATGATGACCCCCAAAAACTGCATCAAAAGTTTGGATACCACGCCCACCGATACTGCCCTAGCCGCCCCCATCCACCCCAACGCTTCGTCAAAAACGGGAATGCGTGTATCTTCCAGAGTTGTGGAGCTAGAACCTCCAAATTTGTTAGGAAGATAGCTGGTAACGACCCTCCAAAAACTGCATCAAAGTTTTGGAGCCACGCCCACCCATTCCGCCCCCAGGCCCCCAGTATTTTGAAATCACAAATGGCTGTATCTCCCTCAGTTTTAGAGCTAGAGCCACCAAATTTGGTGCCAAGATAGGTGATGATGACCCCCAAAAACTGCATCAAAAGTTTGGATGCCACGCCCACCAATACTGCCCTAGCCGCCCCCATCTACCCCAACGCTTCGTCAAAAACGGGAATGCGTGTATCTTCCAGAATTGTGGAGCTAGAGCCTCCAAATTTGGTAAGAAGATAGCTGGCAACGACCCCCAAAAATCTGCATCAAAGTTTTGGAGCCACGCCCTCCATTTCGCCCCCCTTTCCCCCCTTTTTTCAATTTTCGAGCTAGAGTCACCAAATTTGGTATGAAGATAACAATTGACATTTCACAAAGATCTGCATCACAAATTTGGATGCCACGCCCACCCTTACCGCCCCCAGCCCCCCTGTCCGCATCTTTTACAAACTTCGAGCTAGAGTCACCAAATTTGGTATGAAGATAGCAATTGACATTTTACAAAGATCTGCATCAAAAATTTGGATGCCACGCCCACCCTTACCGCCCCCAGCCCCCCTTTCCCCATCTTTTACAAACTTCGAGCTAGAGTCACCAAATTTGGTATATAGATAGCAATTGACATTCCACAAAGATTTGCATCAGAAGTTTGGATGCCACGCCCACCCATACCGCCCACAGCCCCCCTTTCCCCACCTTTTACAAACTTTGAGCTAGAGTCACCAAATTTGGTATGAATATAACAATTGACATTCCACAAAGATCTGCATCAAAAATTTGGATGCCACGCCCACCCATACTGCCCCCAGCCCCCCTTTCCCCACTTTTTACAAACTTTGAGCTAGGGTCACCAAATTTGGTATGAATATAACAATTGACATTCCACAAAGATCTGCATCAAAAATTTGGATGCCACGCCCACCCATACCGCCCCCAGCCCCCCTTTCCCCACTTTTTACAAACTTTGAGCTAGAGTCACCAAATTTGGTATGAATATGACAATTGACATTCCACAAAGATCTGCATCACAAATTGAGATGCCACGCCCACCCATACCGCCCCCAGCCCCCCTTTCCCCACATTTTACAAACTTTGAGCTAGAGTCACCAAATTTGGTATGAATATGACAATTGACATTCCACAAAGATCTGCATCAAAAATTTGGATGCCACGCCCACCCATACTGCCCCCAGCCCCCCTTTCCCCACTTTTTACAAACTTTGAGCTAGGGTCACCAAATTTGGTATGAAGATAGCAATTGACATTCCACAAAGATCTGCATCAGAAGTTTGGATGCCACGCCCACCCATACCGCCCACAGCCCCCCTTTCCCCACCTTTTACAAACTTTGAGCTAGAGTCACCAAATTTGGTATGAATATAACAATTGACATTCCACAAAGATCTGCATCAAAAATTTGGATGCCACGCCCACCCATACCGCCCCCAGTCCCCCTTTCCCCACTTTTTACAAACTTTGAGCTAGGGTCACCAAATTTGGTATGAAGATAGCAATTGACATTCCACAAAGATCTGCATCAAAAATTTGGATGCCACGCCCCCCCATACCGCCCCCAGCCCCCCTTTCCCCACCTTTTACAAACTATGAGCTAGAGTCACCAAATTTGTAAGGAAGATAGCTTGTGGCATCTCCATCTGCATCGGAAAATCTTTAAGGCAGCGTACACCCCTGCCGCATCCGTACCCCTTTGCAATCAGGCCTTTTTTTTACCGGTTTTAATACTGGTATCGAGTATGCCGCAGTCGGTTGCGTCCGACTGCAACGTTTCCACTTGTTGTAATATATGTTAATGATCTTCCAAATGTTTTGCCTATGTGTGAAGCTCATATGTATGCTGATGATGTCCAATTATATGTTAGTCGTCCTGTAAGTCAGATTTACCAGTGTGTCATGTTTTGTAATAATGATCTGTTACGTGTGTGTCAATGGGCAGGTAACAATGGTCTTTGTTTAAATCCTTCTAAATGTAAAAGTATTGTTATTTATAAGAAAAAATTAAATGTTAGCAATTTAAGTAAACTGTATGTTGCTAATTTAGAAATTAAACATGTAGAAAAGGCTGACAATCTAGGGATTACATTTAACAATACACTTACATGGAAAGACCAGGTAAATAAGGCTGTGGGAAAGACCTATGGAGTTCTTCGGCAGATTGTTCTAACACAGCCCTGGCTGCCTGTTAAAACAAGAATGACCATCGCAAAAACTCTTGTAGCCCCCATATTATTTTATGGCATTGAAATTTTCTCAAACTGTGATATTGCTAGTCAGCAAAAGCTTAAAGTAGCCTTCAATAGTATCGCACGTTATGTTTTTGGACTTAAAAGATATGATCATGTTACATGTTTTGCAAATTGTATATTTGATTTAGACTTAAGAAACTGGACTAAGTATAAAACTTTAAATCTGCTTCATGACATTATATACACAAAAGCGCCTGATTATTTATATGAGAAACTACGCTTTGCAGTGTCATTAAGGACCTGTAATGTTGTTCGTCCTAGAACTAAGCTTGCATCCTCCGACAGCCACTTTTTTGTATGGGTTGCTCGACTTTGGAATCAGTTGCCACTAGAGATTAAGACCGTTAGAAGCACATCAATCTTTAAATCTAAGCTAAAGACATACTTACAGCGAAGTGATTTATGATGGTATTAATGACAACAATAATAAGGGTCATAGGTTAATGGATACATTTTTGTTTTTGAGTTTATATTTTTGTTTTTGAATTTATTTTTAATGTTTATTACATAAGTAGTATTAAAGTCATTTTGTTTAAAATAATTAACATAATAATAATGTTTTGTATGTTTACATAGGAAGTGTAAAATGTGACAAGTGCAGTAATTTATAAGTACTTTTACTTGTAGCACTAGGAATAATCAATAAATAAATAATAAATAATAAATAAATAATGGATCACTGCCCTTGTTAACAGTATTTAATAAACTTTACAGAACTACATTACTCAACATTTATGTGAGCTTCAAATGTTCTCAATAGAACACAGTTATAAGGCACAACCCAACCATTATCTATGCAATTACCATTTATATTAATTGCATTACCACCATCTTTTATCGCTCTTCTACGATATAGAGGGTAACTATCTTTTCCAGTCACAGTTTCTTTAAGTAATTCTCGAGGAAACCTTTTTGACATTTTCCATTTTTCGTGCATGGCGATTTATTGTTAAATGCACCGCAAGGACCATGAATCATATTTGACTTAACAATGTTAAATAACAAAGGATCCTCATCTGCGTTTGGTATTTCGGCACAGATAATTTTATCGATTTTATCTGGTCTTATTTTATTTTCTAACCAAAGTAGAATATGTATATGTGGTAAACCCCGCTTTTGCCATTCCACAGAGTACATGAAACATTGCACGCTTCCAAACATAGAACCTTTTGTCAATAGTGGCATTAAAGCTTTAACTTTTAAATGAAAAACTCGAGCTATAATATCGTGACGATCATGCGGTTTTTGACCCGGTAATAAAACACTTTTGATGTCATTCCATTGTGGATTGCATGTGAATGTTATGCAAACATCCGCTCATAATGGCGAACATACGTCATAGCATCTTGAGTCTTTTCATGCATATATCATGCAGAGCTTGTAAAAGAAGACGGTAAAATTACCATCTGACCAAGTTGAGCTGCGTCAACATCTTGTTGGCCTATTGCATCTTGTAGATGTATATAGCTATCTGCTCTGAGTTTCGCTTGATTGTAGCCAATATAATTTAACCTTTCTGTTTCAATTTTAGCATACATATCAACTAAAAGTTGACTATAAAGGGAACGACAATAAATTAAATGATTTAACTCAGATTGACGAATCATAATTATACTCGATACCGAAGGTAAAGAGTATATTGACTTTGTGCAATGTCCGTCATGGTGTCCGTCCGTCTGTCCGTCTGTCCGTCTGTCCGTCTGTCCGTCTGTCCGTCCGTATGTTCGCAACTTTTTTCCACACCCTTCAAGCTAGAGACTTGAAACTTTCCAATTCTCTTTATCTATGGGATAGTAAATTAAAGTGTCAAGATGGGGGTTCTACGATAACTGGGGGGCTGGCAAATCGATAAATTCGATAACTCAAAACCGATAAATCCACATATTTCGCACATCCTTACAGCTAGAAGTACCAAATTTGGTAAGAAGATAGCTACTAGCAACCCCCAAAAAACTGCATCAAAAATTTTGGAGCCACGCCCCCCATTCCGCCCCCAGCCCCCCCGCATTTTGAAATCAGAAATAGCTATATCTCCCACAGTTTTTGAGCTATAGCCACCAAATTTGGTGCCAAGATAGGTGATGATGACCCCTCAAAAACTGCATCAAAAGATTGGATGCCACGCCCACCAATACCGCCCCAGCCACCCCCATGTGCCCCAACGCTTCGTCAAAAACGGGAATGCGTGTATCTTCCAGAGTTGTGGAGCTAGAGCCTCCAAATTTGGTGGGAAGATAGTTGGTAACGACCCCCAAAAAACTGCATCAAAGTTTTGGAGCCACGCCCACCCATTCCGCCCCAGCCCCACCGCATTTTGAAATCAGAAATGGCTATATCTCCCACAGTTTTTGAGCTAGAGCCACCAAATTTGGTGCCAAGATAGGTGATGATGACCTCCCAAAAACTGCATCAAAAGTTTGGATGCCACGCCCACCAATACTGCCCTAGCCGCCCCCATCCACCCCAACGCTTCGTCAAAAACGGGAATGCGTGTATCTTCCAGAGTTGTGGAGCTAGAGCCACCAAATTTGGTAGGAAAATAGCTGGCAACGACCCCCAAAAATCTGCATCAAAGTTTTGGAGCCATGCCCTCCATTTCGCCCCCCTTTCCCCACTTTTTTACAATTTTCGAGCTAGAGTCACCAAATTTGGTATGAAGATAGCATTTGACATTTCAGAAAGATCTGCATCAAAAATTTGGATTCAACGCCCACCCATACCGCCCCCAGCCCCCCTTTTCCCCACTTATTACAAATTTCGAGCTAGAGTCACCAAATTTGGTATGAAGATAGCAATTGACATTTTACAAAGATATGCATCAAAAATTTGGATGCCACGCCCACCCTTACCGCCCTCAGCCCCCCTTTCCCCATCTTTTTTAAACTTCGAGCTAGAGTCACCAAATTTGGTATGAAGATAGCAATTGACATTCCACAAAGATCTGCATCACAAATTTGGAAGTCACGCCCACCCTTACCGGCCCCAGCCCCCCTTTCCCCACTAAATACAATTTTCGAGCTAGAGTCACCAAATTTGGTATGAAGATAACAATTGACATTCCACAAAGATCTGCATCAAAAATTTGGATGACACGCCCACCCAAACCGACCCCAGCCCCCCCTTTCCCCACCTTTTACAAATTTTTAGCTAGAATCACCAAATTTGGTATGAAGATAGCCGGTGGCATCCCCATCTGCATCGGAGAATCTTTAAGGCAGCTTAAACCCCTGCCGCATCCGTACCCCTTTGCATTCAGGCCTCTTTTTACCGGTTTTAATTCTGGTATCGAGTGTGCCGCAGTCGGTTGCGTCCGACTGCAACGTTTCCACTTGTTTTTTTTGGTTCCTCCTTTTTTAATAATGAATTCCATTCTTGTATATCCACTGAATAGCCATCTTCGCCATAAGGAAATAGCAAAGGGTTCTGTAAGGCATCGTATGATCGATGCACCTCACTTATACGATATAATTTATAATTATGGCTTTCAATAATAATATTGCGCTTTTCAAATTGCTGACCAACAATAACTATAGCTACTTCGCTTGATAGATAGCGGGTGTTCGATCAGCATGTATAACCAATTTATAGTCTTTGGTACTTGTTTGTATTTTATTGAGAGCCATTTTTAGATCTTTTACATAACGATTATGATGATGAAACATACATTGAAGATCTTTTAGTACGCTTAAATCAGCATTTGAAATATTTTTGCAACGCAGTTGAGCTTCCTTTTCATCATCACCAACAAAATAAATTTGAAGAAACTGCATTTCTTCATTTGGCAAAGGTCGGACACTACCAATTAAGTGATACACTTGTCCTTGGACTTTAAAGATTGACCAACTTTCATTTATAGTTTTTGTACTTCCAAAAGAATTCATTTGAAAGCATACTTTCTTACACGATCAAAGAAATGATCATGCTTGGGATGTCCACAAATTATTAAGCTTTTAAGTGGATCAGGCAAACTTTCATTTTGGGAAAGCTTAACTTTTTTGCCTTGTAACAGATACCCAGGGGTCATTTTTCCATTTTAAAGCATTACAATGTTTGCATATAAAATTCATACTACCAAGTTGAGTAACTTTATCTGACTTGTAAGTTATTTCAAAATCTTAGCTTAAGCCAGACATGGCTTTAACACTCCATGCACGCAAACGCCTTTCTTGACGTGCATTAGGATTATTAGCCTGATGTCTTCTCACTGCAACTCTATGAGCTTCAGAATTATTAACCTGAAATCTTTTTGATGCTTCTATGCGCTTACCCCTATTGATATATTAAAATGAAGTCAAGAAAAACTCAGTTCTGCAAGTCATTTTAATACACGGGCTCAGCGCTGCTGGTCCCAAACCCAAAGAGGCAGCTTAAAACTTGAACACGCTCGCGCATCGCTCTTCATGTTCGGCGCTAGAAGACAAATTATTTTTAAATCTCGCTCCGATCATGCGCCTTCGTTGTTGGCTATTTCGGTTAACTCTCTTATGTATGCGCGCGCTCTGCAAGTTAGACAAAGAGCGTAGTATCGCAACCTTCTTCGCACGCACTGAATCAACGCAAAACATATCTAAGAGGCTGCAGTTAAGAGAATTGCATATTGCCTTTAGCTTTAATTTAGTGTGTGCGGAGGAGGTAGGGTTATTAAACTTTATGATTGTCATGCAAAGCGCGCACATAAAATAGAGAGTGAACGTAAATGAGCAACAACAAAGGAGCATGATCGGAGCGAGATTTCAAATTATTTGATTATCGTTATGTGAACGCCCTTTGCTCGTTCAAAATTGTATATCAATAATATATCAAGTCTAAGTTATATAAGCAGCAAGCAGGCGAATCCACCCCCATAACATATTCTGGTGTGGGAAATTTTTCTAGACGCACCAAGTTTTGTTATGTTGTTGTTGTTTTTTTTTTTAAATCAATGATACCAACAAAAAGTAGCAATTCGGGCCCAACAACAACACTTACAACAACAACAAACGCTACTTGGGTCGTAAATCAATTGTCAAAGGCACACAAATTTGAAAAAAAAAATGTGCACTGTGCGAAGTGATACATGTACATAAAATTATGAAAATTATTTTCAAGCGCATTGTTCACTTAATTGTGTATGCACTTATTCATTAAGAAGCGGAAATCCGTTTCTTTTTTGCAAGTGTACGAACCTTTTTTATGACTTTGCTTGTGCGACAATCAGGCGACAGTAGTGGAATGGGTACTTGTTGTAATTGTAATTTGTTTTTTAAAATGGGTAAAAAGTGCTCCAAATCGTATGGGAGGTACTTGAAGGAATTGTCCAAATAAAAATTCCCTTCTTAGTGCTCACCTCCTACCTGCATGGAAAATTGTGTGAAAATTTCAGCCTTCTAGCTCTTTTCGTTTAGCCTGTGGCTCTTCCATTATCATCAGGACAAACTCTTTTATATATATAGATAAACCTAGACAATAAGAATAATGTAACCGTCTTAGATAAGAAAAATAAAAAGCAAACTGTTCACTTAGATAGAATAAAACTATTACCTAACCAATGAAAAAAAAAAAAATATATATATATATATATATAAGTTTTGCAATTATCTTTGCATATATTGATCGGACAACAGCCGATGGTTCAAGTAATAATACAATGTGTGGGTTTTTATTTGATTTATTCTCACATCAGACGAGGCGTCTTGATGAGGAGCCGATAAAGAACTAAAGCTAAGATACAAGTTGTTTACTTATAAAGCCCTAGCTTGTCGCTTTGCTGCCGCTATACAACGGCATGTGTTGTCGCTATGCGGCCGCTGCGCCGGATACGAAACTGCTGATCTTGCGCCTCGTGCAAGATATCGCGTTTCGGTCTGGTCAGCGGCGGGCCCGCTGGGTCGCTGGCCTGTGTGCAGCGTTAGCACTATGCTCCACCGTTAACTACTCTCCCCTTCAAGTTGGGACCGTCCTCGGTGACAGTAAGATCTTTTATCGCGTTACGAATCGCTGCTTTCTGTTGACTCTTTCTCTTGTAACGGATAAATAACGATATAAGGCCAGCCGTGGCGCACAGCATCAGACCAACTGTAGACGCTACTATGGGCCTGGTTTTCATCTGCGACCGTAGCACGCCGATGTGCCTCAAGTTTTCGATGCTCATTTGATGAAGAAGTGGCATGCTTAGTAGGTTTTGGTGCTCAATTATGTTGAGCGATGGCGAAGCTGCTGAACTGGGAATCTTTTTGGGGTTGCCGTTATAGTTGGTAAACCTTCTTCCGTTTATGTGTGCCACCTCGTTGAAGGTTAGTAGGTAAGTACCGTTGATGTTGATTTCTGGTCCCTCATCGAGGCTTACCCTGGCTGGGCTATCGTTGATGATGACTACTCCTTCGTCTATCGCCTCTACTGGGGCCAGGTGGTTCGGCTGGGTGTTGCAGTGCGCTGTCCCACCGGAGTGTAGTTGTTGTGCGCAAGTAGGACCGGATGCCTCCCTGCAGAAAGCCATTGTTGTTGAGGCGCTGCAGGATTGCAGTGCAACTATCTTGTCGTTGCACTCCGCTACTGCGTTTTCTGGTAGTTGCAGGACTATCCCGCGGTGAGCGACAGGGTAAACAATAACTTTATTACAGACTAACTTAGGTTTAGGATATTTAATGATAAAATGAATGGAATTGCTATCTGCTAAAACCTTAACCTTAGATACGCTCATTATTTGGGCTACATTAACACCCGTGAAACTTTCACGCAGAATTATTTTCAAATCGTCATTGTTTATTATTGCGGGGTTAGTAAGGTTTATGCCGGCCAGTGCTATTGCGATAATTAAATTTTCTAGCTGTAAGGTAAGTATCCTATTCCTTGCTAGGAGTGTTTCGTATAAATGTGACGTATCGATTTCTTGTTTTTTTGTGAGCTTTAAAATTTCATTGACTGTAGCTGTTAAACTATTTATCTGTTCTTGAGTTTTTGTGTTAATTACAATTTGTCTATTGTTTTCTTTTATTAATTCTGCTTCTGTTTGTCGCGTCTCTTGTAAGTCGTCAAAGTCCGGCTTCCCTGCTATCACCTTTAGCGCAGAGCCTAAGAAGTTTAAGCTTCTTGCATGTCGGTGATGCACGTCCAGCGTCGATAGTAGTGTTGTCAAGTGTCCGATGTCCGCGTCGAGTATCTTCCTCATGTGTGATTGGGGAAATAAGTTTGTCATGTCTGCAGTCTCTCGTACTAGTCCGTCGTATTCGGTGAGGTTCGTCGAGTGGCGTAGGTAGTTTGTCTCGTTCCAGAGTATGGCAGTCCCGTCGAGTATCGGTATGTAATTAGAGTGTGTGTAGTCTGTTAGTTTGGCGGTCGTCATTGTAACCCATAATAAAATGAAAAGATACCTAATCGAGCGAAAATGAAAATGGTCTTAGTTTAATTTTATATTTTTTTTTGAAATTTTCTCAAACTGTGATATTGCTAGTCAGCAAAAGCTTAAAGTAGCCTTCAATAGTATCGCACGTTATGTTTTTGGACTTAAAAGATATGATCATGTTACATGTTTTGCAAATTGTATATTTGAATTAGACTTAAGAAACTGGACTAAGTATAAAACGTTAAATCTGCTTCATGACATTATATACACAAAAGCGCCTGATTATTTATATGAGAAACTACGCTTTGCAGTGTCATTAAGGACCTGTAATGTTGTTCGTCCTAGAACTAAGCTTGCATCCTCCGACAGCCACTTTTTTGTATGGGTTGCTCGACTTTGGAATCAGTTGCCACTAGAGATTAAGACCGTTAGAAGCACATCAATCTTTAAATCTAAGCTAAAGACATACTTACAGCGAAGTGATTTATGATGGTATTAATGACAACAATAATAAGGGTCATAGGTTAATGGATACATTTTTGTTTTTGAGTTTATATTTTTGTTTTTGAATTTATTTTTAATGTTTATTACATAAGTAGTATTAAAGTCATTTTGTTTAAAATAATTAACATAATAATAATGTTTTGTATGTTTACATAGGAAGTGTAAAATGTGACAAGTGCAGTAATTTATAAGTACTTTTACTTGTAGCACTAGGAATAATCAATAAATAAATAATAAATAATAAATAAATAATGGATCACTGCCCTTGTTAACAGTATTTAATAAACTTTACAGAACTACATTACTCAACATTTATGTGAGCTTCAAATGTTCTCAATAGAACACAGTTATAAGGCACAACCCAACCATTATCTATGCAATTACCATTTATATTAATTGCATTACCACCATCTTTTATCGCTCTTCTACGATATAGAGGGTAACTATCTTTTCCAGTCACAGTTTCTTTAAGTAATTCTCGAGGAAACCTTTTTGTACATTTTCCATTTTTCGTGCATGGCGATTTATTGTTAAATGCACCGCAAGGACCATGAATCATATTTGACTTAACAATGTTAAATAACAAAGGATCCTCATCTGCGTTTGGTATTTCGGCACAGATAATTTTATCGATTTTATCTGGTCTTATTTTATTTTCTAACCAAAGTAGAATATGTATATGTGGTAAACCCCGCTTTTGCCATTCCACAGAGTACATGAAACATTGCACGCTTCCAAACATAGAACCTTTTGTCAATAGTGGCATTAAAGCTTTAACTTTTAAATGAAAAACTCGAGCTATAATATCGTGACGATCATGCGGTTTTTGACCCGGTAATAAAACACTTTTGATGTCATTCCATTGTGGATTGCATGTGAATGTTATGCAAACATCCGCTCATAATGGCGAACATACGTCATAGCATCTTGAGTCTTTTCATGCATATATCATGCAGAGCTTGTAAAAGAAGACGGTAAAATTACCATCTGACCAAGTTGAGCTGCGTCAACATCTTGTTGGCCTATTGCATCTTGTAGATGTATATAGCTATCTGCTCTGAGTTTCGCTTGATTGTAGCCAATATAATTTAACCTTTCTGTTTCAATTTTAGCATACATACACCAAGGAAAAATATTATAGAGCAATCATTGCGTACGGGGCTTGTTGGGAACTCATGAGCTGTACATTTGTGAAAAAACTTTCTGAGTGCTCCCATAGCACTTCGGGTGTCGAGCCGAATGGAAGCTCTCGATTTCTTGCTCAGAATTATTTTTGTTTGCGCTTAGACGCAGAGTGGCAGCCGAATGAGACGGTCGGTCCACGCAGCTCTGCTGTTTATATGCGTGTGAGATTTGCGTGTATGGTTTTGTTATTTTTGCGTGTGATGGTTTTGTTATTTTTGGGGTGGGATTTTTAAATTTGAACAGCGCTTGAATGTGTGCGCTCACATTTATGCATTAATGGTACAAGAACCTGTCTCAGTTTTTATGATATTTTTATTTATTTTTACAGGTGTATATATTTAAGACTTTCTTATTTTGTTTATTAAAAAGCACATATGAAATAATTTTAAAATTTTGGCATATTTTTTATTTATTTAATTATATCTATGATTGATGATTACATAATAAATTTCTTTTCTATTAACATATAATTAAGTCATATCAAAACAATACATTTAAGATAAAGCATTTTTCACAAGCAGCAACAAAAATGTGTAAACACCCAGCAATCTATGAATTCCTTTTTGTATGCCCACAAAAGCTTATTTGCTACACTATCAAGTTTGCCGCTCGAAGCGTAAATAACATTGATATATGTAGTTTTATTAGACTATTATTAGCAATTTCTCAATTGTTAGCTTAGTGCCAACTTACTATAATCAAAATATACAACTATAACAAATATATTATTAAATTACATATCAACAATAGTACTTATATTATATTAGGGTATCCAACACTCAACATTCGTCTGTTCATATTCTTATTCAACATGTTCGCTATTTAAGTCAATTAGTGTGCGTGTGTGTGTGTGTATTCACAAAAGAAGCAAAACAGAACTGCCGCACAAAATATAAAATCGACAATTTCAGACTTCTGCTTGAATCTGCTTTATGCAGTCCAACTTGGGAGGGTAGTATAAACTTAATATGAACTTTGTCAAACTTGATAGCAAAACGTGAGATACTTTAATATTATTTATGTACATATTTTTTTTTATATATCGAAAATAAACTATATATATATAAAAATAAAGATTTGAGTTTTAATTGACTAGTATTGAAAATTGGTACAAAGGGTATTTTTACTTCGTGCATTTTGTGTTGAAGCACTAGTTTTGTTCATGATACAATTATACAAGGTAGTCCACTCGGCAAAATCATAGTCCCTTAATATAAGTGCGAGTGAAAGAGCGTTGAAAGCGTTGAAAAGTGAGTGTGAGTGAAACGGCTACACAGTGCGTCGATTAACCCAGTTCGACAAGCAGGCACGCACTGAAAATAAGGGACCAAAACCGAATGACTTCTGCAGCCGAGTGGACTACCTTGTATAATTGTATCATGGTTTTGTTATTTTGGAAGTGGCTGAGAAGAACGAATTTCGTTTGAATGCGCTGTGTGCGTGCACATGAATATACATATATTATGCGTATGCATGTGTGCGCTTTGTTGATCTGCTGGTGGCCGTCAATAGCAAAATTGCGTCATATCAAGTCGACTCATAGGTCATATTCAAATATGACCCCATTACATATGTAATGGCCTCCTCGTGGTGTTCCCTGGGTACCGATTGACTATTTATGTGATTCGGGAGCCAATATGAGCGGCGATCATAGTATTTATATAAAGTGGCCCGCTTACTTCGCTGCGCGGATAGTCTATATAAATTTTAGCAACAGAAGATAGATACAAAATAAATAAATTAGAAAATATTTCACAAAATATTTAAGCAAAGTATTTAGTATTCTCTTTTCCACTCCACCATTGAGGTAGAGAATATTGTGGTTTCCCCAGTAGGCCTTATCCACTTATGAATTTAATTTGCAATTATTAACAACTTTAAGAGCTTCTTTATAAACGACATTGGTTGTTTTTCCGTCAGGTGCTAATACAAATAAACTTTTTGGTGAACTGACTCTTGAGCAGGCTACATAAAATTGGCCATGAGAAAAACAATCGTGTCTTAAGTCTAGTCGGCTAATTTAAGAGTTTGTCCCTGTGATTTATTAATTGTTAAGGCAAAGCAAACTTTTAAAGGAAATTGCAATCTTTTAAATTGAATTGGCAATTCAGAATCAGAAGGTATTAATGGAATTCTCGGCATAAAAACCGTTTCCCCTATACCATTGCCAGTAAAGATAATTGCTTCGACAACATTCTTATGAAGGACTTTAACTTGCAATCTTGTACCATTGCACAGTATTGGCGGTTTCAAGTTGCGAATCAACATTACAGGTGAACCAATCTTTAAAGTTAATTTATGTTGAGGCAGGCCAGCCGGATTTAATGAATTAAGAAAATCGACGGGGTAATGAACTGCATCTTCGATTTCAGTCACAGAATCAATAGAGTTACTATATGTCATTTCTTCACTTTGAAATGATTTTAATAAAAACTCGTTTATTTCCAATGCATTGTCATTTCTCGCAGTCAAAATAGCACGTTCTGAAAACCATTCGAGTGATTTTTGAGAGATATTTGTAATATCCGGAAATATTTTTAGAGTTAGCTCTTCAATACTTTTCACAACATGACACAAAGTGGATGGTAAAGTTATTTTGCCATCATGGGTTGGAAATAATCCATTTCCTATTTGAAGAAGCATTTCTGCAAATTCACCAGCTATGCTATCACCTTTTAAGTGTACTCGCATATTCTTCGTTAATGCAATTTTCTGTATTTTGGGCCACAAAATTGAAGACTTTAAGCACGCATTTATTTCATCTGCTCTTGTTCCTCTGGGGATCACTGGGAGAGTTTGTCGAAAATCACCAGCTAAGAGAACAGTTATGCCACCCATTAAGTATTCACTATCTCGAATTTCTTTCAAAGATCGATCTAGAGCTTCAAAAGCACCTTTATGGCCCATAGTACACTCATCCCAAACAATAAGCTTGCAATCTTTGAGCACAGCAGCAATATTAGATTGCTTTGAAATTAAGCAATGTGGTGTTTCTAAATGAATCATATTAAATGGAATCTTAAGTGTAGAATGCGCTGTGCGGCCACCATTTAGTAAAGTGGCTGCGATACCGGAAGAAGCAACGGCCAATGCAATTTTTTTACTTTGCCGTACCTTTGCCAATAATAAATTTAAAAGATACGTTTTACCTGTTCCACCAGGTGCATCTAAAAAATAGATTTCTCCTTTTTCTGCTTCAACGCTATATAGTATCTTTTCGTATACTTGTTTTTGCTCAGCAGTAAGGAGTAGCTCATTATTAACAACAAAATTATCACAATTTTCATAATTTGTTTCTCTATGATATTCAATATTTGGAACAATTTCCTCGGATCTAATTGGTAGTGGAAGTCCATAGTAAGTCAAGTTTTGACCACCAATAGACAGTACAATATCTTCAATGTAAATAAGACATTTATTTAATACATTATTCACAATACTTTCATCAATATTTCTGTCTTGTGAAAAATGAAAGGCTCTTAAAATATCTTCTGTGAAACACTCTTTATAAGTATTCCAAAGTTTAAGAGCATCTGAAATTTGACAAAATACTAACATTATTGCAAAAAGTTCTCTCAGTTTTGTAGGATTTTGACATATGACAGCTTCGGCTATAGTTGAATCCCAGTGCTTATCATCTTCTAGTAATCCTACAGCTTTACACGCCAATTGAAATGATGCGCATGCTATACCATTAACGGTTTTTAAATTTAAAAATGAAGTTGGGCCCCTTACAAAATGTTATAAAAGTCTTAATTAAAAACATTCTGTATTATTGGGATGAAAAGTGTAAACTCTTCCCAAAGCTGAATCTCTTTTAACTCCAGGAAAATTTGGCACATCATGCCCTCGTTTTCTTCTTTGAAATTCTTTATTGTTCCATGTTAAATACGATGGAACTTCACAATATAGACGCGTTCTTGCAAACTCATCACGTGTGCATAGCTCGAAGAAGGCTAGCAAAGTGGTTTTGGGTGTAGTGCTTAATCTGTCAAGTAATTGTTGCGGATTATTGGGGTTAAAATATATCCGTTGACCATTTTCTAAATGAACAGCTAAGTGTGTAATAGCCGGAAAACGTTTATGTATGGGAAATGCAAGGATTCTTCATACCGCTTCTGAGCTACTTATTTAACGGCCACTTTCGTACATATTAATTTCATTACGTTGGTCTTCAAGAGTAAATGATGCTTGATCACTGCCCTTGTTAACATATTTACAAATGTATTTAATAGACTTTACAGAACTACAATACCCAACATTTATGTGAGCTTCAAATGTTCTCAATAGTACACAGTTATAAGGCACAACCCAACGATTATCTATGCAATTACCATTTATATTAATTGCATTACCACCATCTTCTATCGATCTTCTACGATATAGCGGGTAACTATCTTTTCCCGTCACAGTTTCTTTAAGTAATTGTCGAGGAAACATTTTGGTACATTTTCCATTTTTCATGCATGGCGATTTATTATTAAATACACCGCAAGGACCATGAATCATATTGGACTTAACAATGTTAAATAACAAAGGATCCTCATCTGCGTTTGGTATTTCGGCACAGATAATTTTATCGATTTTATCTGGTCTTATTTTATTTTCTAACCAAAGTAGAATATGTACATATATGTGGTAAATCCCGCTTTTGCCATTCCACAGAGTACATGAAACATTGCACGCTTCCAAACAAAGAACCTTTTGTCAATAGTGACATTAAAGCTTTAACTTTTAAATGAAAAACTCGAGCTATAATATCGTGACGATCATGCGGTTTTTGACCCGGTAATAAAACACTTTTGATGTCATTCCATTATGGATTGCATGTGAATGTTATGCAAAGATCTGGTCGCTCATAATGGCGAACATATGTCATAGCATCTTGAGTCTTTTCATGCATATATCGTGCAGAGCTTGTAAAAGAAGACGGTAAAATTACCATCTGACCAAGTTGAGCTGCGTCAACATCTTGTTGGCCTATTGCATCTTGTAGATGTATATAGCTATCTGCTCTGAGTTTCGCTTGATTGTAGCGAATATAATTTAACCTTTCTGTTTCAATTTTAGCATACATATCAACCAAAAACTGACTAAAAAGGGAACGACAATAAATTAAATGATTAATCTCAGATTGACGAATCATTATTTTATAGCTGTAAAAGCTTAAAGCAGATATCATTTTTTTGGTTCCTCCTTTTTTAATAATGGATTCCATTGTGGTATATCCACTGAATAGCCATCTTCGCCATAAGGAAATAGCAAAGGGTTCTGTAAGGCATCGTATGATCGATGCACCTCACTTATACGATGTAATTTATAATTATGGCTTTCAATAATAATATTGCGCTTTTCAAAATGCTGACCAACAATAACTTCTACTACAATAACTGCTACTTCGCTTGATAGTGCATTGGTGCATTGTAAAGCCCTTTATGTGCACCAGCGGGTGTTCGATCAGCATGTATAACCAATTTATAGTCTTTGGTACTTGTTTGTATTTTATTGAGAGCCATTTTTAGATCTTTTACATAACGATTATGATGATGAAACATACATTGAAGATCCTTTACTACGCTTAAATCAACATTTGAAATATTTTTGCAACGTAGTTGAGCTTCCTTTTCATCATCACCAACAAAATAAATTTGAAGAAACTGCATTTCTTCATTTGGCAAAGGTCGGACACTACCAATTAAGTGATACACTTGTCCTTGGACTTTAAAGGTTGACCAACTTTCATTTATAATTTTTGTACTTCCATAAGAAGTCATTTGAAAGCAGCTGTTATACTTTCTTATACGATCAATGAAATGATCATGCTTGGGATGTCCACCAATTATTAAGCTTTTAAGTGGATCAGGCAAACTTTCATTTTGTGAAAGTTTAACTTTTCCTGCCTTGCAACAGATACCCAAAGGCTCATTTTTCCATTTGCATATCAAATTCATACTACCAAGTTGAGTAATTTTATCTGACTTGTAAGCTATTTCAAAATCATAGTTTAAGCCAGACATGGCTTTAACACTCCATGCACGCAAACGCCTTTCTTGACGTGCATCAGGATTATTAGCCTGATGTCTTCTCACTGCAACTCGATGAGCTTCAGGATTATTAGCCTGATATCTTCTCACTATGGATTATCAACACATCAGGATTATCAACACGATATTTTTTTGATGCTTCTATGCGCTTACCCCTATTGATGTCACTATTTTTTTCAAATTAACGTTTTTTTACCTTTTTTCTGTTTTGCCGGTGAACCGACTACGTCTTTTAACAGGATTTTTAACATTTTCAGTTATACATTCACTTGACGTATCAGAATCTTGAGTTAATACTTCCTCTAAAGGAATATAAACATCAAAATGTCCATTCATTAATGGACCGGTAAAACGCAATCTTTTTACAGGATGCATATTATTTCCGAATGCTTGTAATAAATTTCCATTTTGAAAAACTTGGAAATTTACAGCATAAATTTCTGCTGCTGCTTGAAGCTCACATGCAGTACCATAAGTATATGAGTATGACATAGCGCACTCATATTGTTCAGAAGAGCTATAACACTCTCCATTTAAGTTTATGCTGAAGCAAGCAAAAGTTTGCCAGTTGGTTACAACATGTTCAACAATATTTTGGCGTATGGTGCCATGGAAGCCTTGCCTACCAAATAAAAGGTAGGAAATAGATCTAAAAAGACAGGCTCCATCACCAATTATGGCAACAACTGAATGCGGCACCCAAACACCACTAATATCTAAAGCTTCAATAGACATATTTTAATTTGGCTGTGAGTCAATTGACTTCACTGTAAAACGATTGTTACAACGTTACAGTGTCTATACGTAAGTATAGAATTCAATAAAATTGAATATACCAACTTATATTAATTTAATAGAATATTCAGACTGCTTAGTTTTATTTGATTTTTAAATGCACTAAAGCAGCGTCTATATAACTATTATATAATATGAAAAATAGAAGACAACTATATATAATGTTGCTTCAATTATTAAGTCTAAAATCGACTTATTAATTTTGTTGAAAAAAAAACAACAAAACAAATTAACAACTTAATTTAAAGTAAGTATTATAAATAAATAAATACTTCAAAATAAGTCAAAAATTGACTTCACTGTACAACGTTACAGCGTCTATACAAAGTATAGAATTCAATAAAATTGAATATAACAACTTATATTAATTTAATAGAATATTCAGACTGCTTAGTTTTATTTGATTTTTAAATGCACTAAAGCAGCGACTATATAACTATTATATAATATGCAAAATAGAAGACAACTATAAATAATGTTGCTTCAATTATTAAATCGAAAATCAACTTAACTTTTTGTGTTTAAAAAACAACAAAAGAAATTTAAATACGTTGATCGTTATTTAAATATTTAAATCATAGCAATTAAATATTTTTTATAACTTATCATTATATACGAATTTTAAATGAACGTATATACATACGTATATTAAATGAATGTATATATATATAATACGAAAATCAGAATATTAACAAACTCACTGATCCAAAAAGAAACTTTCGTTGTTATTATCCTTATCCTTAATATAAACAATATTAAAAAATTCACTGAAACGAAAAGTAACTTTCTTTGTTCACATTAAATATGAACTAAAATGCATAACCAATTCCCTTACCGTTGTATGTAAAAACATAATGTTGGAAAGAGCATTACAGTTATTCCTCTAAGCAGTAGATCCCGAGCTCATACATACAACGCATGCACTTAAGAGCTTTGTATGGGTGGTGTAAATTAGGCAATGCAATTCCCTTAACTGCAGCCTCTTAGTTATGGTTAGCTTAGCTTAGTGAGTGCGGAGGAGATAGGGATATTAAACTTTATGATTGACATGCAAAGCGCGCACATAAAATAGAGAGTGAACTCAAATGAGCAACATCAAAGGAGCATGATTGCATTCAAATTATGTTATATCTAGCGGCAGTCATAAGAGAGACGCGCGCGCTGATCAAGCTTTAAGCCGCTCTTTGTGTTGCAGCATATATTCGCTCAGCTGTGCATGCTGCTTGCAGTGAGTACCATTTACAGTTATATTTCTTCTTCTTTGTTCTTCTCTCTGTTATCTGTGGCTACAAAATATAAGAAAACTTTATTTTGAAAGCATGCCTAAAATATTACATTATTTTTATACCCTGAACCCATAAAATGGGTAAAAAAGGGTATAATTGATTTGTGCAAAAGTATGTAACAGGCAGAAAGAAGCATCTCCGACCACATAAATCAGCTTCAACAGCCGAGTCCACATGTCTGTTATTTAGAAAATGTAAAAATAGGAGTTAAAACAATGGGTAACTTTATAAATTCTGTGAAAATTAATAATCCAATTCGGTTAAGAAACACAGGAGACTTCTGCAAGTCATTTTAATACACGGGTTCAGGATATCTTTTAGTCGGGATTTCTCGACTTAAGCCTTCTTACTTGTTTTCAGATTCGCTCATTCTCGTGTTGTGCTGACAGTCGGCAATTCAACACCTGCATCATGAGTTGAGCGCTGCTGGTCCCAAACCCAAAGAGGCAGCTTAAAACTTGAACACGCTCACACATCGCTCTTCATGTTCGGCGCTAGATGACAAATTATTTTTAAATCTCGCTCCGATCATGCGCCTTCGTTGTTGGCTATTTCGGCTAACTCTCTTATGTATGCGCGCGCTCTGCAAGTTAGACAAAGAGCGTAGTATCGCTACCTTCTTCGCACGCACTGAATCGACGCAAAACATATCTAAGAGGCTGCAGTTAAGTGAATTGCATATTGCCTTTAGCTTTAGTTTAGTGTGTGCGGAGGAGGTAGGGTTATTAAACCTTACGATTGACATGCAAAGCGCGCACATAAAATAGAGAGTGAACGTAAATGAGCAACAACAAAAGAGCATGATCGGAGCGAGATTTCAAATTATCTGATTATCATTAAGTGAACGCCCTTTGCTTGTTCGAAATTGTATATCAATAATATATCAATAATGTTAGTGTGATACGTTTTGTCTAAGTTATATAAGCAGCAAGCAGGCGAATCCACCCCCGTAACATATTCTGGTGTGGGAAATTTTTCTAGACGCACCAATTTTGTTATGTTGTTGTTGTTTTTTTTTTAAAATCAATGACACCAACAAAAAGTAGCAGTGCGGGCCCAACAACAACACTTACAACAACAACAAACGCTACTTGGGTCGTAAATCAATTGTCAAAGGCACACAAATTTGAAAAAAAAAGAATATGCACTGTGCGAAGTGATACATGTACATAAAATTATGAAAACTATTTTCAAGCGCATTGTTCACTTAATTGTGTATGCACATATTCATTAAGAAGCAGAAATCCGTTTCGTTTTTGCAAGTGTCGAACCTTTTTTTATGACTTTGCTTGTGCGACGCGAAGGCGTCACTGCGCATTTGTTTTGTTTTTGTATTCTCGCTCGCGATCAAACCCTCAGCTTGTGCGACAATCAGGCGACAGTAGTGGAATGGGTAATTGTTGTAATTGTAATTTGATTTTTAAAATGGGTAAAAAGTGCTCCAAATCGTATGGGAGGTACTTGAAGGAGTTGTCCAAATAAAAATTCCCTTCTTAGTGCTCACTTACTACCTGCATAAAAAATTGTGTGAAAATTTCAGCCTTCTAGCTCTTTTCGTTTAGGCTGTGGCTGATCCATTCTAACGCGGACGAACTCTTTTATATATATAGATGTTCATATGTATATATTTAATATTACTTAACATAATTAATAATAAATATAGTTGCCCACCCAAAAGCCCTGCACCAGCATGCAAATGTATGTACATGTAAAAAATCATATTGAAGATGTTGAGAAAGGTCAGGTTTTGCTATTGACGGCCACCAGCAGATCAACAAAGCGCACACATGCATACGCATAATATATGTATATTCATGTGCACGCACACAGCGCATTCAAACGAAATTCGTTCTTCTCAGCCACTTCCAAAATAACAAAACTAGTGCTTCAACACAAAATGCACGAAGTAAAAATACCCTTTGTACCAATTTTCAATACTAGTCAATTAAAACTCAAATCTTTATTTTTTATATATATATAGTTTATTTTCGATATATAAAAAAAAAAATATGTACATAAATAATATTAAAGTATCTCACGTTTTGCTATCAAGTTTGACAAAGTTCATATTAAGTTTATACTACCCTCCCAAGTTGGACTGCATAAAGCAGATTCAAGCAGAAGTCTGAAATTGTCGATTTTATATTTTGTGCGGCAGTTCTGTTTTGCTTCTTTTGTGAATACACACACACACACGCACACTAATTGACTTAAATAGCGAACATGTTGAATAAGAATATGAACAGACGAATGTTGAGTGTTGGATACCCTAATATAATATAAGTACTATTGTTGATATGTAATTTAATAATATATTTGTTATAGTTGTATATTTTGATTATAGTAAGTTGGCACTAAGCTAACAATTGAGAAATTGCTAATAATAGTCTAATAAAACTACATATATCAATGTTATTTACGCTTCGAGCGGCAAACTTGATAGTGTAGCAAATAAGCTTTTGTGGGCATACAAAAAGGAATTCATAGATTGCTGGGTGTTTACACATTTTTGTTGCTGCTTGTGAAAAATGCTTTATCTTAAATGTATTGTTTTGATATGACTTAATTATATGTTAATAGAAAAGAAATTTATTATGTAATCATCAATCATAGATATAATTAAATAAATAAAAAATATGCCAAAATTTTAAAATTATTTCATATGTGCTTTTTAATAAACAAAATAAGAAAGTCTTAAATATATACACCTGTAAAAATAAATAAAAATATCATAAAAACTGAGACAGGTTCTTGTACCATTAATGCATAAATGTGAGCGCACACATTCAAGCGCTGTTCAAATTTAAAAATCCCACCCCAAAAATAACAAAACCATCACACGCAAAAATAACAAAACCATACACGCAAATCTCACACGCATATAAACAGCAGAGCTGCGTGGACCGACCGTCTCATTCGGCTGCCACTCTGCGTCTAAGCGCAAACAAAAATAATTCTGAGCAAGAAATCGAGAGCTTCCATTCGGCTCGACACCCGAAGTGCTATGGGAGCACTCAGAAAGTTTTTTTCACAAATGTACAGCTCATGAGTTCCCAACAAGCCCCGTACGCAATGATTGCTCTATAATATTTTTCCTTGGTGATACATATCAACTAAAAGTTGACTATAAAGGGAACGACAATAAATTAAATGATTTAACTCAGATTGACGAATCATAATTTTATAACTGTAAAAGCTTAACGCAGATATCTTTTTTTTGGTTCCTCCTTTTTTAATAATGAATTCCATTCTTGTATATCCACTGAATAGCCATCTTCGCCATAAGGAAATAGCAAAGGGTTCTGTAAGGCATCGTATGATCGATGCACCTCACTTATACGATATAATTTATAATTATGGCTTTCAATAATAATATTGCGCTTTTCAAATTGCTGACCAACAATAACTATAGCTACTTCGCTTGATAGATAGCGGGTGTTCGATCAGCATGTATAACCAATTTATAGTCTTTGGTACTTGTTTGTATTTTATTGAGAGCCATTTTTAGATCTTTTACATAACGATTATGATGATGAAACATACATTGAAGATCTTTTAGTACGCTTAAATCAGCATTTGAAATATTTTTGCAACGCAGTTGAGCTTCCTTTTCATCATCACCAACAAAATAAATTTGAAGAAACTGCATTTCTTCATTTGGCAAAGGTCGGACACTACCAATTAAGTGATACACTTGTCCTTGGACTTTAAAGATTGACCAACTTTCATTTATAGTTTTTGTACTTCCAAAAGAATTCATTTGAAAGCATACTTTCTTACACGATCAAAGAAATGATCATGCTTGGGATGTCCACAAATTATTAAGCTTTTAAGTGGATCAGGCAAACTTTCATTTTGGGAAAGCTTAACTTTTTTTGCCTTGTAACAGATACCCAGGGGTCATTTTTCCATTTTAAAGCATTACAATGTTTGCATATAAAATTCATACTACCAAGTTGAGTAACTTTATCTGACTTGTAAGTTATTTCAAAATCTTAGCTTAAGCCAGACATGGCTTTAACACTCCATGCACGCAAACGCCTTTCTTGACGTGCATTAGGATTATTAGCCTGATGTCTTCTCACTGCAACTCTATGAGCTTCAGAATTATTAACCTGAAATCTTTTTGATGCTTCTATGCGCTTACCCCTATTGATATATTAAAATGAAGTCAAGAAAAACTCAGTTCTGCAAGTCATTTTAATACACGGGCTCAGCGCTGCTGGTCCCAAACCCAAAGAGGCAGCTTAAAACTTGAACACGCTCGCGCATCGCTCTTCATGTTCGGCGCTAGAAGACAAATTATTTTTAAATCTCGCTCCGATCATGCGCCTTCGTTGTTGGCTATTTCGGTTAACTCTCTTATGTATGCGCGCGCTCTGCAAGTTAGACAAAGAGCGTAGTATCGCAACCTTCTTCGCACGCACTGAATCAACGCAAAACATATCTAAGAGGCTGCAGTTAAGAGAATTGCATATTGCCTTTAGCTTTAATTTAGTGTGTGCGGAGGAGGTAGGGTTATTAAACTTTATGATTGTCATGCAAAGCGCGCACATAAAATAGAGAGTGAACGTAAATGAGCAACAACAAAGGAGCATGATCGGAGCGAGATTTCAAATTATTTGATTATCGTTATGTGAACGCCCTTTGCTCGTTCAAAACTGTATATCAATAATATATCAAGTCTAAGTTATATAAGCAGCAAGCAGGCGAATCCACCCCCATAACATATTCTGGTGTGGGAAATTTTTCTAGACGCACCAAGTTTTGTTATGTTGTTGTTGTTTTTTTTTTTTAAATCAATGATACCAACAAAAAGTAGCAATTCGGGCCCAACAACAACACTTACAACAACAACAAACGCTACTTGGGTCGTAAATCAATTGTCAAAGGCACACAAATTTGAAAAAAAAAATGTGCACTGTGCGAAGTGATACATGTACATAAAATTATGAAAATTATTTTCAAGCGCATTGTTCACTTAATTGTGTATGCACTTATTCATTAAGAAGCGGAAATCCGTTTCTTTTTTGCAAGTGTACGAACCTTTTTTATGACTTTGCTTGTGCGACAATCAGGCGACAGTAGTGGAATGGGTACTTGTTGTAATTGTAATTTGTTTTTTAAAATGGGTAAAAAGTGCTCCAAATCGTATGGGAGGTACTTGAAGGAATTGTCCAAATAAAAATTCCCTTCTTAGTGCTCACCTCCTACCTGCATGGAAAATTGTGTGAAAATTTCAGCCTTCTAGCTCTTTTCGTTTAGCCTGTGGCTCTTCCATTATCATCAGGACAAACTCTTTTATATATATAGATAAACCTAGACAATAAGAATAATGTAACCGTCTTAGATAAGAAAAATAAAAAGCAAACTGTTCACTTAGATAGAATAAAACTATTACCTAACCAATGAAAAAAAAAAAATATATATATATATATATAAGTTTTGCAATTATCTTTGCATATATTGATCGGACAACAGCCGATGGTTCAAGTAATAATACAATGTGTGGGTTTTTATTTGATTTATTCTCACATCAGACGAGGCGTCTTGATGAGGAGCCGATAAAGAACTAAAGCTAAGATACAAGTTGTTTACTTATAAAGCCCTAGCTTGTCGCTTTGCTGCCGCTATACAACGGCATGTGTTGTCGCTATGCGGCCGCTGCGCCGGATACGAAACTGCTGATCTTGCGCCTCGTGCAAGATATCGCGTTTCGGTCTGGTCAGCGGCGGGCCCGCTGGGTCGCTGGCCTGTGTGCAGCGTTAGCACTATGCTCCACCGTTAACTACTCTCCCCTTCAAGTTGGGACCGTCCTCGGTGACAGTAAGATCTTTTATCGCGTTACGAATCGCTGCTTTCTGTTGACTCTTTCTCTTGTAACGGATAAATAACGATATAAGGCCAGCCGTGGCGCACAGCATCAGACCAACTGTAGACGCTACTATGGGCCTGGTTTTCATCTGCGACCGTAGCACGCCGATGTGCCTCAAGTTTTCGATGCTCATTTGATGAAGAAGTGGCATGCTTAGTAGGTTTTGGTGCTCAATTATGTTGAGCGATGGCGAAGCTGCTGAACTGGGAATCTTTTTGGGGTTGCCGTTATAGTTGGTAAACCTTCTTCCGTTTATGTGTGCCACCTCGTTGAAGGTTAGTAGGTAAGTACCGTTGATGTTGATTTCTGGTCCCTCATCGAGGCTTACCCTGGCTGGGCTATCGTTGATGATGACTACTCCTTCGTCTATCGCCTCTACTGGGGCCAGGTGGTTCGGCTGGGTGTTGCAGTGCGCTGTCCCACCGGAGTGTAGTTGTTGTGCGCAAGTAGGACCGGATGCCTCCCTGCAGAAAGCCATTGTTGTTGAGGCGCTGCAGGATTGCAGTGCCACTATCTTGTCGTTGCACTCCGCTACTGCGTTTTCTGGTAGTTGCAGGACTATCCCGCGGTGAGCGACAGGGTAAACAATAACTTTATTACAGACTAACTTAGGTTTAGGATATTTAATGATAAAATGAATGGAATTGCTATCTGCTAAAACCTTAACCTTAGATACGCTCATTATTTGGGCTACATTAACACCCGTGAAACTTTCACGCAGAATTATTTTCAAATCGTCATTGTTTATTATTGCGGGGTTAGTAAGGTTTATGCCGGCCAGTGCTATTGCGATAATTAAATTTTCTAGCTGTAAGGTAAGTATCCTATTCCTTGCTAGGAGTGTTTCGTATAAATGTGACGTATCGATTTCTTGTTTTTTTGTGAACTTTAAAATTTCATTGACTGTAGCTGTTAAACTATTTATCTGTTCTTGAGTTTTTGTGTTAATTACAATTTGTCTATTGTTTTCTTTTATTAATTCTGCTTCTGTTTGTCGCGTCTCTTGTAAGTCGTCAAAGTCCGGCTTCCCTGCTATCACCTTTAGCGCAGAGCCTAAGAAGTTTAAGCTTCTTGCATGTCGGTGATGCACGTCCAGCGTCGATAGGTAGTGTTGTCAAGTGTCCGATGTCCGCGCGAGTATCTTCCTCATGTGTGATTGGGAAATAAGTTTGTCATGTCGCAGTCTCTCGTACTAGTCCGTCGTATTCGGTGAGGTTCGTCGAGGCGTAGGTAGTTTGTCTCGTTCCAGAGTATGGCAGTCCCGTCGAGTATCGGTATGTAATTAGAGTGTGTGTAGTCTGTTAGTTTGGCGGTCGTCATTGTAACCTATAATAAAATGAAAAGATACCTAATCGAGCGAAAATGAAAATGGTCTTAGTTTAATTTTATATTTTTGTGGTTTTTTTGTAATAAAAATTTTGTTTATTTTTTTGTATGATTTTTTTGATTTTTTTATACTCGATACCGAAGGTAAAGAGTATATTGGTTTTGTGCAATGTCCGTCATGGTGTCTGTCCGTCTGTCCGTCCGTATGTGTGCAAGTTTTTTCCACACCCTTCAAGCTAGAGACTTGAAACTTTCCAATTCTCTTTATCTATGGGATAGTAAATTAAAGTGTCAAGATGGGGGTTCTACGATAACTGGGGGGCTGGCAAATCGATAAATTCGATAACTCAAAACCGATAAATCCACATATTTCGCACATCCTTACAGCTAGAAGTACCAAATTTGGTAAAAAGATAGCTACTAGCAACCCCCAAAAAACTGCATCAAAAATTTTGGAGCCACGCCCCCCCATTCCGCCCCCAGCCCCCCCGCATTTTAAAGTCAAAAAAGCATATATCTCCCTCAGTTTTTGAGCTATAGCCACCAAATTTGGTGCCAAGATAGGTGATGATGACCCCCTAAAAACTGCATCAAAAGTTTGGATGCCACGCCCACCGACACTGCCCAAGCTACCCCCATCCACCCCAACGCTTCGTCAAAAACGGGAATGCGTGTATCTTCCAGAGTTGTGGAGCTAAAGCCTCCAAATTTGGTGGGAAGATAGCTGTTAACGACCCCCAAAAAACTGCATCAAAGTTTTGGAGCCACGCCCCCCATTCCGCCCCCAGCCCCCCCGCATTTTAAAGTCAAAAAAGACTATATCTCCCACAGTTTTTGAGCTATAGCCACCAAATTTGGTGCCAAGATAGGTGATGATGACCCCCTAAAAACTGCACCAAAAGTTTGGATGCCACGCCCACCGATACTGCCCTAGCCGCCCCCATCCACCCCAACGCTTCATCAAAAACGGGAATGCGTGTATCTTCCAGAGTTGTGGAGCTAGAGCCTCCAAATTTGGTGGGAAGATAGCTGTTAACGACCCCCAAAAATCTGCATCAAAGTTTTGGAGCCACGCCCTCCATTTCGCCCCCCTTTCCCCACTTTTTACAATTTTCGAGCTACAGTCACCAAATTTGGTATGAAGATAGCAATTGACATTCCACAAAGATCTGCATCACAAATTTGGATGCCACGCCCACCCATACCACCCCCAGCCCCCCTTTCCCACTTTTTACAAATTTCGAGCTAGAGTCACCAAATTTGGTTTGAAGATAGCAATTGACATTTCACAAAGATCTGCATCAAAAATTTTGATGCCACGCCCACCCATACCGCCCCCAGCCCCCCTTTCCCCACTTTTTGCAAACTTCGAGCTAGAGTCACCAAATTTGGTATGTAGATAGCAATTGACATTTCACAAAGATCTGCAACAAATATTTTGATGCCACAACTACCCATACCAACCCCAGGCCCCCCCCCTTCCCTACATTTTACAAACTTTGAGCTAGAGTCACCAAATTTGGAAGGAATATAGCTGGTGGCATCCCCATCTGCATCGGAGAATCTTTAAGGCAGCGTACACCCCTGCCGCATCCGTACCCCTTTGCAATCAGGCCTCTTTTTACCGGTTTTAATACTGGTATCGAGTATGCCGCAGTCGGTTGCGTCCGACTGCAACGTTTCCACTTGTTTTTTTTTATGTTTGGGGATTGGGGTTTGGGCTTTTTCGCAGGTTATCCTTGTGAACCGTCCTCCTGTTAATGAGAACAGTTGTCCCCAAATCAGCTTGTATTCGTTCTTCTACATACAAGGGGGTGATCTTGTTCCCTATCCTTCTATTAGTTTTTACCAATACCCTTTCTCCTACCTCGAACACTCTGTTCTGCCTAGCTGGGTTGTTTCTTTCTAGCTGCGTTTCTTGTGCCTTACTGAGTCTGTTCCGTATGTCCTCTTCTAATTCTGGGGGAGCCGAATGGATTACCTTGATGGGTGTTTTGTCCGTTACTGAGTGGATTGACCGGTTATATTCTATTGTTGTTTGTAGAATTAATTCTACTATATCGGTAATACCTCTTTCCCCTGTAAGACATCTTGCCATGTCACCCAAAGTACTGTGGAAACGCTCCACTTGACCATTTGATGTGCTGTGTAGCGGCGGACAACATATGACTTCTATATTGTAAAAATTTCTCAGCATGGACTTGATTGTTTCTGTGTTAAAGGCTGCCTCATTATCGCAGTAGATTGTTTTAATTTTTGGGAAAAAATTTATAATATGTAAAAGGGGGCTCTTTATGTCCAGAATTGTGCGTGAAGCAATTGGTTGCACTATTGCGAATTTGGAAAATTTATCAATTGCTGTCAGAAAATGTTTCCCTGCGGTGGAGTAAATATCTATATGTACTGTTTCTCCAGCATAGGAAGGGATCGGTGTGACACCGAGCTCCTGTTTTTTAGGGTGGCGATCGTATTTTGATCGCGCACAAATCCTGCATGCTGTGGCTACCTCGGTAGCTAATTTGTTCATTTTTGGGAAATAGTAGTCGCGCAAAATTTGTTTTACATTCTCTTGCGCTGCTCTGTGAGCACGGTTGTGCTCAATGGTAACAACTTCTTTTTGCTCATCTTTGTTAAATACGTCCATTACTCTGTTCTTGCAGAACCAAAATGTTGTTGAAGGGAATGTTTCAACTATGGCATGTTGTATGCGGCCAAGGACGGGGAGCTCGCAATGTATTGCGTTTACAACATTGGGTTTCACCACATCTTTTACTGTGTCAATGATTGAATCCCAGTTACTGAAGTTGATTAAATGTCGAGTTTTTTCTCCGAAGAGTATGAAGGTCCTCTTGGAAGGATTGTCAGCTTCCTCTAGAATAATTTGGTTTCGGAAACAGTTAACCGGCTTTTCGGTTGACTCGATCGTGTGGGTAAGTGATTCCTCGCTATGTACTGTGGCTGCGTCTGACTGAGGAGGATTTTCTAGAGCGTTTATATTTTGCCTGGACAAGGCATCAGCCACATGGTTTTCTTTTCCGGGCTTATAAAAAATTTTGGCGTCGTGTTCGTCTATGAAGGCTTTCCAACGTTTAATTTTTGCGTTGGGATTTTTGTCAGATACCGCGAATGTTAAGGGCTGGTGGTCTGTGTAAATGTTAAGGTTGTTGACCCCATACAGGTAGTGGCGCAGGGTGTTTAAGGCCCATACTTTCGCTAGCAACTCTCTTTCGTTTGTTGCGTAATTTGCTTCTCTATCTTTCAAGGTCCTAGAGATCATGGTAATGGGTCTCCCGCCTTGGGACAATACAGCTCCTATGCCTGAGGACGAGGCGTCCGTTGTAAGATCAAAGGGTTTTTTAAAGTCAGGGTAGTGAAGAATTATTTCTTCAGAAGCCAGAATATTTCTGAGCTTGTCAAAGGTCTGGTATTGTGTTTCGTTTAAAGCAATGGGTATTTTTTTGGAAGTTTGTTCACTAACTTTCCCGTTTTCCCCTTTTAGGATATCGGATAACGGCTTTGCGATTGAGGCAAAGTCTTTGATGAAACACCTATAGTAGTTAGCCAATCCGAAGAATGAGCGAACTGCGAAGAGATTTGTCGGCTGAGCAAATTCTTTTATTGCTTTTACTTTGTCGGGACTGGTTTTTGTGCCGCTACTGGACACGATGAATCCCAAGTATTCTACACTTTCTTTGAAGAAGTGTGATTTTTCTTTTGAGACCTTCATATTTGCTTCATGAAGGCATCTTAAGATCTGGCCTACGTCTCGAACGTGGTCCTTTTCGTTTTTTGAGAAGATGATGACATCATCGACATAGACATAACAAGTCTTGCCAATGTGCTCTCGTAGCACGTCATCAATTGCTCTCTGGAAAATACTTCCTGCGTTCTTTAGGCCGAACGGCAGTCGGCAGAACTCGTATTTTCCCCCGTTAACAGAAAAAGACGTCTTTTCACGGTCTTGTTCTGCTAAGGTGATCTGGTGATAACCAGATTTAAGGTCCAGTGTTGTAAAAAATCTGGCCTTCCCTAAGTTTGCTAATATCATAGCAATACTTGGCATGGGGTATCTATCGGCGATAGTTTTTTGATTGAGCTTTCTGAAATCGATAACCAATCTTTTTTTTCGGGCTCCTGAGTCGTCAACTCCCTTTTTGTTAACGACCCAAATGGGGTTATTATAGGGTGACTTAGAAGGACGGATTATTCCGTTCTTTAAGAGGTCTTTTATCTCTTTTTTGACAAAGTCTGCTGCGCCCATTGGAAATGGGTACAGCTTGGAGTAAACCGGTTCGTTATCTTCAGTCCGAATAGTTCCGACAACTGATGTATTGAATGGCAGTAACTCATTTGGTTCTGCGAAAGCTTTGACATTGCTCTTTAGCATTTGAATAAATTCTTGTCTGACATGTGCGGGAGCTTGTAGCTCTCCGATTTCTGTAAAGTTAACATTTTTACATTTTACAAATTGGACGGTTTCTTCGTATGAACCGTCTTTCTTAAAAATTTTGCCCTGAGGGAAATCGAGCAATATACCGGCTTCGCGTATAAAATCTAAGCCAAGAATGCCATCAAAGTTTGTGAGTCCTGGTAGCAGGGTAAATGGACTCTCAAGTCCGAAAATTTTGAAAATGTATTTATGCGTGATATCGCTAGACCCGTGGATGGTACCGATATCGAAAAGTTCTTTTACAGGAAGCTTGTGATCTAGCTCTAGGGTAGATCGAACGTAGTTTTTTGAAGCCCCTGTGTCAAGCAAGAGTTTTAGTGTTTGTCCTGCGACTTTGCGTTCGATGAACGCGAGCAGGGACTGTCCTCTAAAAAATGAACAGTGTCGCAAACGTAATCGTCTTGGGCACATTCTTCGATGTCAGCAACTGCGGCGTTGGTTATGATTTCATAAGCTTGTTCCGCCTCTTGCGAGTCGTCTTGCGCAAGGTGGTTGACTCTTTGGCGTCTTTGGTCTGATTGCCTTTCTGTACTATTTGCCCGTTTTGCACGGTTAGGGTTTGTGCGGGCAGATTGTTGGTTTTGATTTTGACCTTGCCGCTGAAAGTTTGTCTGTTGCCTAAACTTGGATGATGAAGGGTCTACCTCCATTGGTTCTACTCGGTCGTTTTCCCGAGGCTTGTTTTGGGGTTGGTTAGGGCTGTCCCTTTTGAAGTGTGGGTTTTTACCCTGGCCTCTGTAAGGCCCCCTATATTTTGGCTCGGCTTGTTGCCGTTTTTCTCTCTCCTCGAGACTTCTTGCATAATTTGCCGCAATGTTGTACCTCTCGTGGTTGGCTTCAATTTCTTGTGCCATAGCGAGGGCGGCTGGCAAACTTTTTGGTTGGGCTGAGAATAGTACATCGGTAAGGTTCTTTCTGAGTCCCGATATAAAGACACGCAATGCGTCTGCACGATACTTTTCATTCATATGATTAGCTATCATTGTGTCATATGACATTATAGATTTATTTGTGAGGAGAGCGAGCTTTTTCTCAATCTCATCATAAAACTCTAAAAGACTCATGTTACCCTGCCTAAGAGAGTTGTTAATTCTTGCTCAATAAGGTATGCAGGGAGTTTATCTGCGTATGTGAAGTCTAACCTTTCAATGATGGCTTCGAAATTAAGTTTGGTGTTGAAAGATGAAAGTGTGCGGTTTGCCACGCCCCTAATTTTGTTTCTGATTATGATCACCGCCTGATAATGGCTGGTGCTACCTTGGTGATTTTTGAAAAGCTTATAAGCGGCTGTGGCCGCTTGACGCCAGGAGACATAGTCTTTCTGTATTCCGTTAAACTCGGGTAGAGATTTAACGGCGTCGAGTGGTTCGTTGCCTGTTGTATTTGTACAAGTAACATCTTCAAAAGTTTTGACAACCGGCTCGCTTACTGGTACCTGTTTAACGCTATTCGCGAGTTGCTGAACTGTTTCGTTAAACTCTTTTCTCTGTGCGTCGAGTGCAGCGGTTACTGCTGCTCCTATAAGGTCTGTAAGAGTCTGTGCGTCTATGTTCGACATGTTGTTAGCTAACTTGAGTTTTTCTAAGTCAGTCAATAAATCAGAAATGCTGTCTGAGTCGCTTTCGTCGTTTGTAAACATAGGGCGTTGTCGACACTTTGTTTATTTAATCTTTTTTTTTGTTTTTTATAGCAAGCAATAAGATACTCTTTTGGTTGCCACAATGTGTGCGCTAAATAACGACAATGAAAAGACCAAATTGTGGCCTTACAAATTATGCACCGTATCGGGTTACACTGGCTCGGTCGCTAAGAATTTATAATGCAACTTTTGAGCAGCCTTAATAGCTGAATATTTTTTTTTTATTTTTTATTTGAAAAGCCTGAGACAACTTATGACGATTTGAGGAAAAATTTTGCATGAAATTTTCACTTACATTTTTGTTGCTGTTTTTTTGTCTTCTTAAAATCAATCCTGGTGCTGCTAGTGGATCCTCCTTCCTTTGAGTTAGGTGTTGTGCCTTCCGTGTTTTTTCTTCTGTGCACTATTTTGCGTTATTTTCAATTGTTAATATTTTGTGAATGATTTTTGTTCACGCACTGAGTTTTTGTTTGCATTTGCGGATGTTTATAATTTGTTCATTCATGCACTTATTCATGTACTTTTTTATTATTTTGTGAATTATCTCGTTTTGTTCACGCACTGAGTTTTGTTTGCACTTGTGGATGTTCATAAGCTGTTTTGTATTTGTCAATATTCTGTGAATTATTGTTTGCTGGTGCACTGAGATTTTTTATTTTGCAAGTACTTTTATTTAATTTGTTACACTTGTGTGTTGTATGTTGGGTGTATCACGGTGGATTCCGTAAACGTTGGGCGACAGTTTTGCAATTATCTTTGCATATATTGATCGGACAACAGCCGATGGTTCAAGTAATAATACAATGTGTGGGTTATTATTTGATTTATTCTCACATCAGACGAGGCGTCTTGATGAGGAGCCGATAAAGAACTAAAGCTAAGATACAAGTTGTTTACTTATAAAGCCCTAGCTTGTCGCTTTGCTGCCGCTATACAACGGCATGTGTTGTCGCTATGCGGCCGCTGCGCCGGATACGAAACTGCTGATCTTGCGCCTCGTGCAAGATATCGCGTTTCGGTCTGGTCAGCGGCGGGCCCGCTGGGTCGCTGGCCTGTGTGCAGCGTTAGCACTATGCTCCACCGTTAACTTATACATATATTGTGTATTTAATTACAGTCAAACTTCCATAACTCGAACTTCCTTAACTCGAATTTTCTATAACTCGAATCTAATCGAGTGGCAGTAGCGTTTAGAACGAAAATTGTATGCAATGTTTCTTCCATAACTCGAACTTCCATGACTCGAATATCTCCATAACTCGAATTCTATGTTTGGCACGTGTCCCCTTATTTCGAATTTTTCGGGGAATACCCAAATTATGAAAAATTATTCGCATGTGCTTCGACTCACTGCTGGCGTAGACGTTAACGCCGGTTTGTAGTGTTGTCCCGTTCACACTCTCCCACCTTAGCACTGGTCGTAATGAAGCGAAAAAGTGGCTCGCAGCCAAAATTTCTTGTATATGTAGATTCAGTCGCATTTGTTACTTAACGAAAACAGCTTCTACGTACGTACAAAGGTTAAATAACACATCATGGCATCGAAACGTGTGTTATAATGTTTGGCAATTGATGAAAAATTCAAATTAATAAAAGAAATTGACAATGGTGATAAGAAGAAGGACGTGGCTGCAAAATACGGTGTACCGGCGAGTACGGTTTCAACGATTTTGAAAAATAGAGAATCAATAACAAAATCATGTGAATCTGTTCGGAGGAAGAATTGATCTTACAACCATCCACGAATGATGTAGCGGATTCCTTGACGGTTTTGAATTAATTTTTACAAACAAATAGTAATACAAAGTAATATCAACCACAAATCACTCTGTATTTTACCCCACAGTACCTATATAACAAGAGGACTTGATTTGTAACTATAACTACATATACAAATAAAAATATTTATATGCATACAAACATGCAATTCAGTAATTGTATTGATTTTCGCCAAAATCTAGAGTTTACATGAGCAATTCCTTAACTCGAAGTCTCCATAAGTCGAATTTTTTTCGTGGATAATGGTGATTCGAGTTATGGAAGTTTGACTGTATATATATTTTTTTTCTTTTTTTTTCCAAAAGATAGGAGGTGTAATATAAATATACAATAATATTGTAATAGAATTGGCCTTAGGCAAATGAACGTAAACCCACGGTGCTAAAGCTTTTAGCTTTCAAGCTTAAGCACCCACACGTGTCAAATACAGTTAGGAGCTTTTAAGCTTTCAAGCTTAAGCTAAGCTAAGCTTGCACGCACAACTAAACCAATGCGTAAGAGTTACACTGACAATCCTATTCACCGTTAAATAAGTTATGCTTAAGAACTAGATAAGTAACTCTTCACACCTATGTTTACTTTACCTAGCCATAAGAACACATGTAAACTTTTGCTATAAATACGAACGCTGAGTCCATAATAAATCACTTACAGTCAAGCTCTTCGCCTTTCATTATATGGCGATCCTGCCAGCTCTTGCCAACATTACAAACGGCAAAGCTGATCCTGCTAGCTATTGCCAAATCTAAACGGCAAAGCTAAATAAAAGAAACATATAATGTGAGCGAACATCGGTTAAAAATAGACGAGGCAATAAAACGATGCCCTAAGGCTGGACCAAAACCACTAACAATTGACGAATACAAAAGGCGCCAAATACAAGCAGCTCGTGCCAAGAGAGAAAAACAAGAAGACAAACTAACATCCATCCCGGTTGTACAAAAACCAAAAAGAAGAGGAGGACAACTGGTCAACTTTAGACGACAAAGGGCAGCACTTATAGCGCAGGTAAACGCTGATCCCCCACCTCCCTGGACAATATCAAGGACAACCAGCAGACGAAAGAAGCCGATGACCAACACAATATAAACATAAATAATAAATAAGAGTGCTCGAAAAATGCACCTTAGTAGTAAAAGGCGTAGACCGCCAACATACTAATATAAAAACAAGTGGAAACGTTGCAGTCGGATGCAACCGACTGCGGCATACTCGATACCAGTATTAAAACCGGTAAAAAGAGCCCTGATTGCAAAGGGGTACGGATGCGGGAGGGGTGTACGCTGCCTTAAAGATTCTCCGATGCAGATGGGAATGCCACCAGCTATATTCCTTCCAAATTTGGTGACTCTAGCTCAAAATTTGTAAAAGGTAGGGAAAGGGGGGCTGGGGGCGGTATGGGTAGTTGTGGCATCAAAATTTTTGATGCAGATCTTTGTAAAATGTCAATTGCTATCTTCATACCAAATTTGGTGACTCTAGCTCAAAGTTTGTAAAAATTGGGTAAAGGGGGGCTGGGGGCGGTATGGTTGGGCGTGGCATCCAAATTTTTGATGCAGATCTTTGTGAAATGTCAATTGCTATCTTCATACCAAATTTGGTGACTCTAGCTCGAAATTTTAATAAGTGGAGAAAGGGGGCTGGGGGCGGTATTTGTGGGCGTGGCATCAAAATTTGTGATGCAGATCTTTGTGGAATGTCAATTGCTATCTTCATACCAAATTTCGTCACTCTAGCTCGAAAATTGTAAAAAGTGGAGAAAGGGGGGCGAAACGGAGGGCGTGGCTTTTAAACTTTGATGCAGATTTTTGGGGGTCGTTGCCAGCTATCTTCCTACCAAATTTGGTGACTCTAGCTCCACAACTCTGGAAGATACACGCATTCCCGTTTTTGACGAAGCGTTGGGGTGGATGGGGGCGGCTTGGGCAGTATTGGTAGGCGTGGCATCCAAATTTGTGATGCAGTTTTTAGGAGGTTGCTAGTAGCTATCTTGGCACCAAATTTGGTGGCTATAGCTCAAAAACTGTGGGAGATATAGGCTTTTTTGACTTTAAAATGCGGGGGGGCTGGGGGCGGAATGGGGGGCGTGGCTCCAAAATTTTTGATGCAGTTTTTGGGGGTTGCTAGTAGCTATCTTCTTACCAAATTTGGTAGTTATATCTGTAAGGATGTGCGAAATATGTGGATTTATCGGTTTTGTGTTATCGACTTTATCGATTTGCCAGCCCCCCAGTTATCGTAGAACACCCATCTTGACACTTTAATTTACTATCCCATAGATAAAGAGAATTGGAAAGTTTCAAGTCTCTAGCTTGAAGGGTGTGAAAAAAACTTGCACACATACGGACGGACAGACGGACAGACACCATGACGGACATTGCACAAAACCAATATACTCTTTACCTTCGGTATCGAGTATAAAAACATAACATTTTGTCAGTGTATAAAAGCTTAAACATACCTAATACACTATAAACTAGTGGGTACTTATGAAATAAAGACATACATCGATAAAAATTTAAACGAGTTACAAATTAGAAAAGAAATTTTTTTTAAATCATACAAATCCATTATTAAGTCAATTAATATTCAAACACATACTACGAATAAACACTTAGAAATAATTTTTTATAATTTTAATAATATTAAAAAATTTTTACACTTAAACCAAAATAACTTTGAATTAGAAACAAAAACAAAATATACTGAAGACATTAAATACTTGGAAGATAAAATCAACTTAATCGCTAGTAAATACAATCTAGAATACACATTATCAACAGAACTTGAAACAGAAGCCACGTTTACACCAATGACAGAAAAAGAAGAAAATAAGACAGAACAAAACACACGTTCGAAAGAAGATCACAACATGGGACAAACAAGTATAGAATTCATGAACCCAGCTTCAAAAATGGTCCAAGAGTTTGACGGATGGAGCGAAAACTTGCAAAGTTTCATCGACTCACTAGAACTATTAGATGACATAAAAGACACACACAAAACAATAGCAATTAAAATAATTTAAACAAAGTTAAAAGGTGACGCTAGGCTACTAGTTACTAATGAAAACAAAATCAGCTGTATAATCAAAACTTTGCAGAACAATATAAAAGGCGAAACAGTAGCAGTTATTGAAGCCAAATTAATGAATCTAAAAAAAAACGAAAAGTCAGCCAGCGCGTATGCAACAGAAATAGACAATTTAACCAAAGCTCTAAAAAGAGCTTACATCTTATATGGCGTTTATACTACAGCGAGTTTGCTATCGATATCGTCATCGACGCAACAACGCAGAATTGGTGTTCACATTGGCACAAAAAGTGCGTTATGCGTTAAGTGAACAGCCGCTTTTTTGTTTTGATTTCGCTGTAACAAAATAATTTAACAAAAACAATAATATGAATTCAAGCAGTGTTTTGGAATTATTATGTTCAATGGAGCAGAATAATGCAGTTTTGACAAAATGCATGAATATGGCGGGAACGTCTGCAGCAACATTTGATTTGCTGGGTGACCCAGTACGCCGTCGTAGCATTTGGACACTTGTGAGAAAAAAATAGTTTATTCATGCCAATAATCTTTTATTAACATTTTACCGTTTTCCTGTAGTCTTGCACACCAGACATGACTGGAAAACAAAACATCCGCCCAGTGGTCACAAACGTGGTACACCGACGGGTCGAAACTGGAAAACGGCGACACCGGGGCTGGTATTTTCGGATCAAGGTTCAACAAGTCCATAGCCATGGAAAGTCTCCAACCATTTTCCAAGCAGAGATATACGCCATAGAAATCTGTGCTCGGAATGCCTTCGCAGGAAAATGCAAGGTGCACGGATTTACATCTTCTCTGACAGTCAGGCGGCGCTCATAGCGCTGAGATCCTTCACGATCTCCTCCAGACTTGTAGAGAACTGTCCAACAGCTGAACGCCCTTGCCTCCAAGAACATCTTAACGGTGGGCTGGGTGCCAGGGCATGAAGGCCATATAGGAAACGAGGTAGCAGACTCCCTAGCAAAACGCGGGGCGATGACACCACTAATCGGCCCTGAACCGTTCTGTGGACTTTCGCAAGGACACATAAGAGAACTGGTCAGGAAATGGGAGGAAAAGGAGATAAGCCGCCACTGGACCGACAGTGCAGGGCTGAGACAAGCCAAACAATTTCTCGTCCCCCAGATGACGCGATCAAAACGCATCATCAACTTAAAAAGAGCGAAATTCGCACTTTAACAGGCTACCTAACGGGGCATTGCAACCTAAGGTATCACCTTAAGAAATTAAAACTTTCGGAAATCGACACATGCAGATTCTGTGAGCTGGAGCCTGAAACATCAGAACATGTTCTATGTGAATGCCCCTCGCTAGGCAGACGTCGACTTCTACAACTAGGAGGTGAACTTATCCCCCCCTACAGGATATGGGAACATATAGACCCTACCAAAGTGCTCTCTTTTATTAGAAGCCTCGGTATAGAGGCTCTACCCTAATTCCTACAGGCCGGCACAAAAGATCTAACATCTGGTCGCAGTGCAACAAGGCCCTAGCAATAATAATAATAATAATACTGTTTTCCTTAAAATATCCCAAGCCACGATATGGATGTTTTTTGGAGAGTGACGTTCCAAATAATTCGGACGCATTTTTTAAGGAGAGCTTCCGTTTAGAAAGGGAAGCATTTGATATCCTGGTTGGTCGTCTCACTGGTCTGAGAAAGAAGGACACTTCTTTGCGTTTGGCAGTGCCATTAGAAAAACGGATTGCTATAGCGCTATACACTTTAGGATCATCTGCAGAGTATCGCACAGTGGGAAGATTATTTGGTGTGTCGAAAGCATTTGTATGCCAAAATCTCCTTGATTTCTGCCGGGAAGTTATTATCAGACTTGCTGATGACTATCTCCCGGAAAATTTCTTAACACAGGAGAAAATAGAAGATTGTGTAAAAGGGTTTGAAGACCTTGGCTTTCCACAGTGCTTTGGGGCAATGGGTAAGATATTTGTAAATGTTATTATAAAAAAAAAAATTAATTGAATATCGCCCATAGATGGCTGCCACATTGAAGTGCGACCAAAGTCTGAGCATGCCGTGGACTACCGCAACTACAAGGGCTGGTATTCCACCGTGCTATTCGCCTTAGGCCCAATATCTCAATGTCCGGTTAAATTTTCGTTTAGCTAACTGCCGCATAATTTTGCTGGTCGAGTTAAAACAATTTGGTTTTCTCAAAGCCAAAATAACCTTGCATCGATAAGTAACTATCGCCTTAACAGTGTTGCCACATATATACACAGCGTTGCCATTTATAGCGAGCGGCTCAGCTGTTTATTGTTTTTGTTTTGGTTGGTGACTGGCAAATTTTGCATATTTTAAATATATAAAATATAAAATTAAAATGAACACTCCTAAATGCAAACGGTTCCGTGGGAAAAACTTTTCGCTTTCTGAGGAGCATTTGTTGGTGGAACTAGTGGAGTCGCATCAGCATATTTTAGAGTGCAAGAAGAGCGACGCCGTTACGTTACTATGGCAAGTCAATTGATCTACAATCCTTGCAAGAATGATTTTGCATGTAGATTTTTTTAACCTGAACCGCTGAACAAATTTGGCATCATCCAGATCAGTGAAATAGTTCACCCTATCCCTATAACTTCTCGAGTTATTAACTCTTGGCTCTGTTTCGTCAAATTGCGTCTCCATTGAATGAATATAAAAAACTCTGCTGTGCGATGCCATTTTTCTTTAATAACAAAATAAATATACAATTCAAGGGACAGCTGTTTGCTTTATCGATGATTCTTATCGATATATCGTGACTTCAACGCGCTTTAAATTTTAACCGAGACCCAGCCTTCCGGTTAGTTTGTTTCTCTAATACTCCTAACCGAACATTGAGAGACTCAAATTCGACTAAACTTAGAATAAGTTGACTAACCGGACATTGAGATATTGGGCCTTAGTAGACTACCGGTAAGATTATATTTATTTCGTATTTAAAATCTGAAACATTACAAGAATTGTTTTTGTGAACAGTTATAGATTCACATATATTAGCGTTGGCAGTCCTGGAAGATGCCATGATTCGAGAATCTTCGAAACCTCCAGCCTAAAAACGAGGCTAGTAAATACGGACTTGCTGCAAAATAATGCAAAGGAGGTGAATGGCGTTGTGGTTCCAGTGCTAATTCTTGGAGATTCGGCTTTTAAATTTTCAAGAAACGTGATGAAGCCCTACCCATTTTCCGTAGAATCAACACCACAGCAACGTTCCTTTAATTATAATTTATCGAGAGTCAGGCGTGTGGTGGAAAACGCGTTTGGCCATCTCAAGGCTCGCTTTCGGAGGATTGGGAAAGGATTGGACAATCGTATTGACAAAACTTCCCAAATAATTGCTTGCTGTTGCATTTTACATAATTTTTGTAATATGCACAACAGCTCCGTGTGCGAGAACTGGCAACGGGAAGCTGAAACTGCACATGCAAATGTCCAACCGGAGTTTGAAGTATTTCTGGGCAATATGAATGCTAGTGCAGAGGCAGTTTGACAAGCTTTAGCTTTAGAGTTTCTAAATAAAAATGCAAATTAAATAAACAGTTCAAATTTAAGCAGCAGTGCATTTATTAAATATTCTTATTTTCTTTATACTAAATTAAATATTCTTATTTTATTTATACTACCATTATTTTAAATTATATTACATATTACTCCTCATGACGGGCTCTAATAATACTCAACACTTCTTTTTGAAAGTTGGCTGAATCCTCCGCCATTCGCTCCATTACCGCCAGTTTGCGCTCCTCTATGGCAACTAATTTTGCGGAGTTGTCGACCCGCCGTCGCTTTGCCCCTGAACGTAACGGCTCTGTCATCAAGTTGTCACTACTGCTAGACTCCTCTTCAATTAACCGCGAGAAGTCTGTAAGAATTGTATGTATTATATTAAATATATGCAATAGTTTTAATTCAATATATTACCTAGGCTATCGGCTATGGGATGGTAGCCCACAGTGCCCGACATGTTTAACGCACTGGCCACGCTTTCAAAATATTTCCAAGAAGAAGGCGTGCCACCAGAAGGTCCCATCTTTGTACATTCAGCCCTATAAATACATTTATGTAAATAAATAATTAACATAAGTTAATCTAAACCCTGTCTTTTTTTTAACTTGCCTGTATCTTTTCATAAGGTTTTCCAGTTTATTTTTAATTTCCATGTGCGATGGTCCATAGTCCTTCATCTTTTCCGCCATTTCCTTATAAATATGGGAGTTCTTCCTGGCTCCCCGAAACCCATCGATATTTTCCTGCCAAAGTTCTATTAGAGCTTTTGTGGCGGCAGTCGATCACCAAAATCTCTTATCATAGCCTGTAATTAAGTTAAAATAGATTAAACATACGTATAATATTTAAAAGAACAATTGCTTACCATTTTGTTGCGACATGTTAACAATGATTTGCTATTTATTATACTCGATACCGAAGGTAAAGAGTATATTGGTTTTGTGCAATGTCCGTCATGGTGTCTGTCCGTCTGTCCGTCTGACCGTCTGTCCGTCTGTCCGTCTGTCCGTCCGTATGGTTGCAAGTTTTTTCCACACCCTTCAAGCTAGAGTCTTGAAACTTTCCAATTCTCTTTATCGATGGGATAGTAAATTAAAGTGTCAAGATGGGTGTTCTACGATAACTGGGGGGCTGGCAAATCGATAAATTCGATGACTCAAAACCGATAAATTCACATATTTCGCACATCCTTACAGCTAGAAGTTCCAAATTTGGTAAGAAGATAGCTACTAGCAACCCCCAAAAACTGCATCAAAAATTTTGGAGCCACGCCCCCCATTCCGCCCCCAGCCCCCCCGCATTTTAAAGTCAAAAAAGCCTATATCTCCCACAGTTTTTGAGCTATAGCCACCAAATTTGGTGCCAAGATAGCTACTAGCAACCCCCTAAAAACTGCAGTTTGGATGCCACGCCCACCGATACTGCCCTAGCCGCCCCCATCCACCCCAACGCTTCGTCAAAAACGGGAATGCGTGTATCTTCCAGAGTTGAGGAGCTAGAGCCTCTAAATTTGGTGGGAAGATAGCTGGTAACGACTCCCAAAAAACTGCATCAAATGGCTATATCTCCCATAGCTTTTGAGCTAGAGCCACCAAATTAGATGATTATGACCCCCCAAAAACTGCATCAAAGTTTAAAAGCCACGCCCTCCATTTCGCCCCCCTTTCCCCACTTTTTACAATTTTCGAGCTAGAGTTACCAAATTGGGTATGAAGATAGAAATTGACATTCCACAAAGATCTGCATCACAAATTTGGATGCCACGCCTACCAATACTGCCCAAGCCGCCCCCATCCACCCCAACGCTTCGTCAAAAACGGGAATGCGTGTATCTTCCAGAGTTGTGGAGCTAGAGTCACCAAATTTGGTAGGAAGATAGCTGGCAACGACCCCCAAAAATCTGCATCAAAGTTTAAAAGCCACGCCCTCCGTTTCGCCCCCCTTTCTCCACTTTTTACAATTTTCGAGCTAGAGTTACGAAATTTGGTATGAAGATAGCAATTGACATTCCACAAAGATCTGCATCACAAATTTTGATGCCACGCCCACAAATACCGCCCCCAGCCCCCCTTTCTCCACTTATTACAAATTTCGAGCTAGAGTCACCAAATTTGGTATGAAGATAGCAATTGACATTTCACAAAGATCTGCATCAAAAATTTGGATGCCACGCCCAACCATACCGCCCCCAGCCCCCCTTTACCCAATTTTTACAAACTTTGAGCTAGAGTCACCAAATTTGGTATGAAGATAGCAATTGACATTTTACAAAGATCTGCATCAAAAATTTTGATGCCACAACTACCCATACCGCCCCCAGCCCCCCCTTTCCCTACCTTTTACAAATTTTGAGCTAGAGTCACCAAATTTGGAAGGAATATAGCTGGTGGCATTCCCATCTGCATCGGAGAATCTTTAAGGCAGCGTACACCCCTCCCGCATCCGTACCCCTTTGCAATCAGGGCTCTTTTTACCGGTTTTAATACTGGTATCGAGTATGCCGCAGTCGGTTGCATCCGACTGCAACGTTTCCACTTGTTTTTTGTTTTTGTTTGCCGGCAAATTGCTAAATTCAATCAGTGGTGATAGTTGAGAACGATACACAAAGTAGGCAGTTCCTTTTGAGTCAATCGAATGTATTAAATACGTGAATTGAATACACGCAACTACATCCAAACTTAACTCAACTTTTTGTCACCACTAGGCCCCTATGCAAAACGCAACCGTAGTGTGAACACCATATTAGATAGCCTTTGTATGGATACCGCCCAAAAGTATGCCACAAATACAGCCATAAAAGCAATAACAAAAAATTGCACAAACAGCAAAGTTCGCACTATAATGGAAGCGGGCCAGTTTAAAGACATGAACGAAGTTATAGCAAAATTTGTAAGCACAAACACAAACATAGAAAGAATTAATAGAGAAAAAAACACAAGACTTAATGGCATTGGTAAAGATATACTGTACACAATAGGAGAAGTTAAATTAGACTTTAAGAACCAACCGTTGCAACACGGCTTTCAAGTTGTACAAACCGATTTCCCAGTCCCCTGCGATGGTATAGTAGGACTTGACTTCATCAAAAAATTTAATTGCACGATCAATTACGAAACAAACTGGTTAACCATAAAACCACACAGCATAAAATATACCATCAACATACCCATCGATACGCACAATTCAAATAGAATACTAGTTATACTAGCACGAACAGAAACTATCAAAAAAGTACACTTAAAAAAATAAACGGATGTTTTTGTACCAAGCCAGGAACTGCAATCAGGAGTTTTTATAGCAAATACCATCATATCAAAACTTTCCCCATACGTAAGAATCATCAACCAAACAAGAAAAACAGAAGAACATCATCAGCTGTAACATCAATTTAAAGCAACTTCGTCGTCAACAAGCAACAAATAAGAAGTCTACACATAAAAACGCTAAAACAAGGATACAACAACACGACAACAACATCTGTCTGTTTTTGTGTGTGCAGCAGGCCACAACAACAATAACAACATTTAAAATTAACGACATAGTCATTGATGTGATAACAGATCTAGATTTATTCTTTCCAAGGCTTGAAAAAGAAGCCGGTGACTCCAATGTCAACAAAAAACAAGTACGCACAGATGAAAAAATTTTTATAACAATAAGAGCAAAAGACTTCAAAAGTAAGGGCAGTGAACATTTAAAAACAAATAATTTAGCTATATATACCACCACTATATTATACCACCCGTAATTCATTTAGACAAAAAAAAACCAAAAATACGCGAAATCTTAAAAAGATACCATGATAGTCCTATAGAGGGAGGCCATAGTGGCATTAACAGAATGGTGAATAAAATAAAAAGGGAGTTTTACTGGAAAAACATGACAAAAGACATTACCAATTACGTAAAGGCATGCGAAAAATGCCCTTAAAGCTAAGGTCCTTAAACATCCAAAAACTACGACAATCATAACACCAACCCCAGCTACAGCCTTTGACATCACAATAATTGACACAATAGGACCCCTACCTAGAACAGAAAAAGGCTACGAATATGCAATAACAATTATATGCGACCTTACTAAATATCTAGTGTCAATTCCAATCCCAAACAAAAGTGCCAAAACAGTAGCAAGGGCAATTTTTGAAAACATCGTATTAACTTACGAGCCAATGAATACTATTCTAACATACATGGGAACAGAATACATGAATTCAATCTTAACAGAATTATGTGAAATTTGTGACATAAATAAACAAACTGCTCATCATCGTCAAACTCTTGGAAAGGTAGAAAGAAGTCATAGAACATTTAACGAATACATAAGATCATATATCTCCCTACAAAAAAACAATTGGGACGAATACATACAATACTTTACATACTGCTTTAACGTAACGCCATCAACTGCCCATGGTTATTGCCCTTTCGAACTTGTGTTTGGTAAGCAACCAAGAAATTTTGCATTTTCAACTAACACTATAGATCCAATCTATAATATAGAAGATTACAATAAAGAATTAAAATATAAAATTCAAATAGCTAACTATCAGGCACAACAATTAGTACATATAACTTTTTAAAATAAAACAACAAAAAAAAAATATTCAAGCAAAAAACCCAGAACTCAAAATAGGTCAAGAAATATTAATAAGAAATGAAACAGCACACAAGCTAGAAAACAAATATACGGGAAAATATAAAATAATAAACCTAGACAATAAGAATAATGTAACCGTTTAGATAAGAAAAATAAAAAGCAAACTGTTAACTTAGATAGAATAAAACTATTACCTAACCAATGAAAAAAAAAAAAAATATATACATATATATATATATATCTATTGTGTATTTAATTATATATATTTTTTTCTTTTTTTTTCCAAAAGATAGGAGGTGTAATATAAATATACAATAATATTGTAATAGAATTGGCCTTAGGCAAATGAACGTAAACCCACGGTGCCAAAGCTTTTAGCTTTCAAGCTTAAGCACCCACACGTGTCAAATACAGTTAGGAGCTTTTAAGCTTTCAAGCGTAAGCTAAGCTAAGCTTGCACGCACAACTAAACCAATGCGTAAGAGTTACACTGACAATCCTATTCACCGTTAAATAAGTTATGCTTAAGAACTAGATAAGTAACTCTTCACACCTATGTTTACTTTGCCGACGCAGCAGCAAACACCATGACCAATAATCCGTCAATTCTACACAACCCTCCGTTTGACAAAGATCTTCTAAGACACATCAAGAAAAAATTGCCCACATCTTCATACCAAATTTGGTGACTCTAGCTCAAAGTTTGTAAAAGGTGGTGGAAGGGGGGCTGGAGACGGTATGGGTGGGCGTGGCTCCAAAACTTTTGATGCAGTTTTTTGGGGGTTGCTAGTAGCTATCTTCTTACCAAATTTGGTAGTTCTAGCTGTAAGGATGTGCGAAATATGTGGATTTATCGGTTAAGAGTTTCGAATTAATTGATTGCCAGCCCCTCAGTTATCGTAGAACCCCAATCTTCACACTTTAATTTACTTTGCCATAGATAAAGAGATTTGGAAAATTTCAAGTCTCTAGCTTGAAGGGTGTGGAAAAAAGTTGCGTTCATACAGACGGGCAGACACCATGACGGACATTGCACAAACCCAATATTCTCTTTACCTTCGGTAACGAGTTTAAAATGATGCACTTGTTATACGAATATCTACGCTCTCTAAATTTAACGATGAAAGTTTAATCTGTCAAATATGAACCAAAGAGTCGTAGGCCCAGGTAGCTATCACTCTTATGTAAATAGATAGTTTATTTTAAAAGTTACCTAATATAATAATAATAATAAATAACAGGCAGAGCGGAATTCAGAGCTGCCAACTGAAATAAAGTCGAACAGGACCAAACGTATGTTTAGGATCGTCTAAAGTAATGAGAGCGAACAGCTGCTTATTTTTACATGCTTTTATTTAACTTAACTTGTCTGTTTGTTTGTTTGCACCGGATTCTTGTGATCAAGTTTTCACCAAGTTCCCGACTAGCTAGAGTTCTGAAATTTTCACCAAAGATGTGAATACATGACAATACATGTTTTTAAAGATTTTGGCACGATAAAATATGTAATATCATGTAAAAACCACGAAAACCAGTTTTCTCTTTTGCTTAAAAGCCTCTACGCAGATGCTAGTACATCGCCCGTACCGTAGAAACTTCATATAAAAAAAACAGTCTCGTACATCACCCGTACCGTATTACGAAACTCTGGTATGCAGCTCTGTTAGTCACTAGCAGTAGCTTAGTGTTGAACAATGAAAATGTTAAATAAAAGCTGTGCTGTTGTTACTGTTGGAATCAATGTTCAGCAAATGTTTACGGGCCTTAAAAGTGAAACAAGATGTCGGCAAACAAAAGTAGATTCGAAAATTTTAATAGCGATTCGGAGAAAATTGCACTAATAAAGGCTATGGAACGTCGGCCAGTCTTGTGGGACATTAAGAGTGGCAGTGCTGGTGGCTGTTCGCTGAGTGTTCCACATATTGGGGATTCTTTTGAGTGGTTTCAGTTATGTTTAGCATAATCTTTGGTAATCTCAGCTCTGCTCATCAAATATGGGTTCACTAAAATGCTTTTTGGTTTTGCAGCCTGCCTTTTTTTTAACAGCCGCCAGCAGCAGAGCGTTAGTTGCTTTGGTCATGAATCATTATTTTGAATTTAAGTATACAAAACACAGCTGCATTTCCGATTTATTAAAAGAAAGTTATCAACCAACCGCCACGATATGTGAATTTTTTAACACTGCTCGTTAAGGTCCGTAAAACTCATGTATACGGTACGGGAGCTGTACGGGGCTCATGCGTACAGGCCTTAAATTACTAATTTGACTGGTAAAATTGACGAGGTTTGGTGGCATAGAGAGAAGACTGCCGCTTCACAAGCCGAAGGTCGTGGGTTCGATCTCCGACCGAGACATAACTTTTTTTGTGTATTTTTGTTTTATTATATAAACTTTTTTAAACTATCGATTACATATGTATGCAAGAAAACGTATAAAATCATTTTTTCAAAATTTTTTTTGTTGATTTACTTGTTTTTATTTTTGTTTGATTATTGCTTTTTTGTTTACTTTTTAGGGCAAGCCGCCATACATAGTTTGGGTGCAAGAGAAAATATAAGATGTCGGGAGCTCGTTGGGTGAAGAAGTAGCGAAGTTAATTGATTTTTCGCTAAGAAGCGAAACGTACATAGTAGTTATACAAGAGTGTAAGAGACAATTAAACTTAAGGTTAAGCGATTAAGTGTATTGTAAAGTAAGTGAACAAAGAACAGTGAATGCCAAAAATAAAAGGTTAAGTTGAAACCCTCCCCCGTGTTTTCTCTGCCATGGCGATCTGACAGCGTACGCTCTACACACATATATATATGCGCGCACGAAAGTCGCAACACACGTGTGTGCAAAAACAAAAGCAAAAGGTCAACCAATTCCTCGCGCCGGCTCGCAATCGACACGTATTCGCCGAGATAATACCCTGTGTGATTAGCGGGTATTTATGCAGCGGGCTTCCTTGCTTATTCCCTTAATCGCCCAGCCATTTTCGGCCGCGCAATCCGGTCTCCGACGATTTTAAAACACTTGACTCAAATTTACGAAAGCGTCGCTGAAAAATAAATATTTCTTGTGACGTGGGCCTTGGACAAACTGGGTTCTGTACCTCGGCAAAATAACTACTTAACAAGTGTAGCCCGAGCAGGGACGCAAAAGTGAAAGGCCGGAAAGAGGAACTGGAACACGTCGCCCACGAGCTGGCCTTGGATCGAACAGGAAAGGTAGACGATCTAAGGAAACGGGTATGTGCGTTTATAAGGGAAGGGGGTCATTGCACGGAAACTTGGAAGCGACTGGCCGAATGGGAGTTGCAAATTTTTGAAAGATGCGGAACCGTCCGCCTCGTCTAAAACTCTCAATATAGGTTCAACGACAGCGGCAAAAATCCGAGTCAGACTTACTGACTTTTTCGGGGTCATCAAATGGGGCGTTTCCACCACCCGAGCAAGCGAAACATTCACCAGTAAGGGGGCAGATTGGGACGCCATCTGGGATTTATGTAGTGCCATCTGTTATTCCCCCTGTGACTAGTACCCAGGTGGGACAGATGGGCTACATACCAGACATGGCCACCGGTTACCGGGGAGTTGAAAACCACAGACAGTACATGGTCGTCTCTGAGCAAGTTTGAAAGTGGGGGATCTGTTACGAGGGCCGCACTAACCCGCTCGTGTACGTGGATGCATTTGAGGAACGTGCGGCGACGTACTATGTAGAGCTAGACCGCATGCCCAGGGCGATTAGCGAGGCGTTTACAGACATGGCGGCGAGCTGGTTCTCGATGAGCGGGCTTAGAGACGTTACATGGGGTATGTTCAAGAAGGAGTTTCTAGAATTTTTCTTGCCTCCTCAGTATTTTGACAGGTTGGAGGATAGGATCAGGGCCCGTCGGCAGCGTGTCGGCGAGGGGTACAAGGAATACCTGATAGACTTAAAGAAACTGATGCATCATGCCAGATATAGTCCCAATCAGGAATTAAATCGAATTCACGAGAACCTCACGCTGGAGTGTCGGTTGTACATCCGTAGGAAAGACTTCTTAGCCTTAGCTCAACTGACACAAATGGCGGCGGAATTTGAAAACATTCGTAGTCAAAACCGCGAGGAAGCAGGGTACAGTCAGGCGACAGGGGTCAGACACCCAAATAGGTTCGGAAATGTAGAAGCGCCCGTTGGACGAAAGTGAGGCTGGTTGATAAGGAAATAACAATGGATCTGCTCGTAATGCCATCTATGTTAGATAGTCTAATCCTGGGGATGGATATTCTATGCAAGATGGGGACGACCATACATTGCGGGGAAGCAACTTTAATTTGCAGAGCGCCGAAACGTCGATCGAGAGCAGCAAGGGAAACGATGCGGAGCCTTCGATGGAAGAGGGACACGAGACACGCGGTACAGGTGGCTCGGGGCAAGGGAATGCCCTGAGGGCACCCCGCAAGGAAGACGCCACGCTAGCCAGGCGATGGGCCGTCCGAGACGCAGCATCAGTCGCCAAGGAGTCGTCGCTGGTTGAGTTGAGAAGTACAGGAGTGGATTTACCTCAAGAAGAAGACACGAAGTCACACACAGGATCGGAAAGCGACGCTGAGAGAGAGTCGCAATGGCCAACGGATTTGGAGCCAGCGACACAGGAATTCTAAAGATCCGAGCTGCAACTCTTCGATGGACTCAAGGGCGTATTAAGTAGAGGTACTACCCTAAGAACCCTGCGATGCAGCGCGTAATCGACCAACAGGTTAACGAGTTGATCGAGGCAGGAGCGATCAAGCCGTCGCGGAGCCCGCACAGCACGCCCATCGTACTCGTCCGCAAGAAGTCGAATGAGTGGAGCATGTGCGTAGAATACCTGGAACTCAACGCGCATTCCGTCCCGGACGCATATTCTCATTAATCACATCCTGGAGAGATTGAGGCATGCCCGCTATATCTCGACGTTGGATTTGAAGCACGGGTATTGGCAAATCCCCATGGCGGCGGGCAGTCAGGAATGCACCGCAATTACAGTGCCCGGGTGCGGATTGTACCAGTGGCGAGTGATGCCATTTGGTTTGCACTCCGCGGGTGCAACATTTCAGAGAGCGTTAGACACCGTGATCGGCCCGGAGTGGGAACCCCACGCATTCGCTTATTAAGATGATATCATCGTTATCAGCAAAACGAAAGAACAGCACCTGGAAAACCTAAGAGAAGTCTTTCGGCGGCTGAAGGAAACCAATCTGAACGAGAATCGGAGAAAATGCTCGTTCCTTCAAAGAAAACTGGTATGCCTAGGACATCTGGTGAAAACGAAGGATTTCAAACAGACCAGTAAAAAGTAGAAGCTATACGAAATCTAAAAGCACCGACGAATTTGAAGGAGCTCAGACGATGTCTAGGGATGGCATCATGGTACCAGCGATTCGTGCCTAATTTTACGACAGTGGTGCAGCCTATGACGATTCTGTTGAAGAAAGCCCGAAAGTGGTCGTGGAACGAGGAACAACAAGCGGCGTTGGACAATTTGAAACACTGCCTGACGAACACTCCCGTATTCGCATATCCGGATTTTACGGATGCAAGTGATTATGGCCTCGGAGCGGTTCTCACCCAAAACATCAACCAGCAGGAGCGAGTCATAGCCTGCGCGAGCCGAAAATTGTCTACAGCGGAGGAGAACTGAAAAGGAATGCTCAGCGATAGTGTGGTCAATTCGAAAGTTGAAATTTTTTCTGGAGAGGTACCATTTCGACGTGACCACGGATCACATGTCGCTGAAATGGCTAGATTCAATAGAGAGTCCGACAGGAAGGATCACGCGCTGGGCATTGGAGCTTCAGCAGTACCAGTTCAGCGTTAAGAACCGGAAGGGCAAGCTCAACGTGGTAGCAGATGCGTTGTCGCGAGACCTGTTGGAGCAGCTCCAGCAAGCCGTGGTTCAGCCATTCCCAGGAAAATGGATTCGAGGTATGCAGGAAAAGATGGCCAAGGAACCAGCTAAGTATGCGGACTATGTGGAAGAAAACGGACAACTGTACCGACACCTAGTATATCCCGCGGATGACGAAGACTATATCCCATGGAAACTCTGTGTGGACGACGACCAAAGGAAAAGGGTGCTACAGGAATGCACAATGCGCCGACGACTGGGCACCAACGGATCCGAAAGATGATTATGAGGCTGTCGCAGCGTTTTTACTGGCCGGGTATGTTTCGAGATGCAGCCAGGTATGTCAAATGTTGCGAAAAATGTCCACTTTACAAGTCAGAGCAAAGGAAGCCAGCCGTTGCTAGGCAGATGTTTCTGGAACGATCACGCCACCTTTGCCCTTGGCGCGACATTGGCAGCGCTGATAGGCCCCGGTCCAGAGAGGCAGCAGAAAGATATAAAAGGAGCCGCCTTTGACAGCGCGGCAAGTCAGTTCGAGTTGGAAAATATAAAGTGAACCAACGCCACGAGAAATAAAAGTGCAAGCAGTGAAAGGATACTGAAAAAGCGATAAATACATGCAACAAGCAAGGGTTTGTATCGGAATAAGGACATTTCGAAGCGTATCCTTTGTGAGGTAGCGATCCGCTACAGCACATTTATGTTTTTCGTTCGTGACGTCATTTGTGTTACCCTTGTGGTTGCACATACCATGCTCCGCTCGCTTTTGCGTAAAATGCAACGCAAAACAGTGCTCCGCTCGCATTTATGTAAACGCAAACGCAAAATTATGCTGCACGCGGAACGAGTTGGTATTTTGCACGTTCCGGGGGAATGGAGGCTTTGAAAGAAGAGGAACAAAAGCTGAGAAAATGATATTGAAATTTTTAATGCAAAGATCAGTTTTGAGAGCGGGCTTAAGCAGACCGGTACGCGAGAGTGACACTCAACGGCAACAACAACGCGACCAAGAAGTGCAACGGCAGCGACAACAACAACCACAGGGTGCAACCGTCACCGCAGAAGCAATAGCAACAACGGCCACGATCGGTGGCAACGCCTGACAGCAACGTCAGCAGCAGTGACCACAAAAACAACGGCCAGCGGCACCAGCAAAGTTGTGTTAGGCATAGAGTGGCAGCGTGGAGTCAACACACACTCACAGGCATACACACACACCCCACACACACACCTGGCATCGACTTCAGCACACGCACACAGGCATACGCATACCCCGGACCCCGGCATCGACCCCAACAAACACTCACAGGCATACACTCACACTCGGCATCGACTTCAGCACACGCACCCAGGCATACGCATACCCCGCACACCCCGGCATCGACCACAGCACACACTCACAGGCGCTCACACAACCCACACACACAGCATCGACCTCAGCACATACGCACAGGCACACACACACCCCGGCTTCGACACCAGCACACACACAGGCATACGCACACCCGCGCACACAGACATGTGTATGCTCTTGCAAGTGCGGTCGCGTTTTTCCTGTCGCTCCGTCCTTAAAGTGTTTTCGCAGTGCCAAACCTGTGTTAGAAACGAATTTTTCAAGTGAGTCGGTGTTTCAAGAGGTGGTGCCACCTACCTGTTGTCTTCGTCGCCGATGCCAGCGCTTTTTCTGGCGCGAGTTGCTTTTATTATTTTGAAGTACCCCGCTTGTTTTGCTGGTGTGCGTGGCTGTATTGCACGTAACTATTACATATATTACACACTTAACCTCCGTGGTGTGCTATCTGTGTTTATTTGCGCAATTGGGAAGACCACATTGCCAGCTGATCGCGCAGCGTACCAGGGCTGTGTGCTTGGCTTAGCAGTGCCAGCTGAGCGAACAATGCCAATTGGTTTTCTGTAGTTGATCACAGGTGGCGCCACCACTCCAAGAGGTGTCACTGTGAGTGGTTTGTGCACTGGCTAGGTGCGAGTGCGACGAAATTTCGTTGCATAACCATCAGGCGCGTCATTTGGTGATTTTTCTCTAGCAGGGATTTTCAAGCAGCATCAAGCAAAAGGCCACGGAACCGGCTATAACCAACCCCCTCCGTCGCGTCGGTGCTCCGTGGGGCTCTGGTGACCGATTCGGGGCGGTATAGCCTCCACCGGTACACACCTTAGGGAAACCTTAGGTCACCGAGGGACTGCTTGAAGTCCTACGCGTATTGGAGACAAGTGGTAGCACTGGAAGAAATTGTGCGTCACTCGGCATTGCCGAGATCCCCCCCTCAGGGGGTCGCGCCTCCCCCCGTGCAAAGCTTGGCACCTATAGGCGCCTCGCCTGCACCTGTGGCAGCCGCCTCACCCCAGGAGCCGGCAGGGATGGATGCTTTCGAGCAGCTGGGTGCCACCCTTAACAGCCTCAGTGCTCTTTTATTCGGGCAGCGGCATGTCAACCAACAGGTGAGGGATTTAGCAGCGAACGCTGTTAAATTTTACGAAGCGATTGCAGGCGGAAGCAAGCCAGCTTTCAAAGTTAGCGCGGATTCTGCCACCCGAACTACGCCGGTTGCAAAATTGCCACCCAGCGTATGCAAGGTTAGTCAGCAGGGTAGCAGGGTTGCGAGGACGATCGTAACACCCAAGAGACAGCGAGAGCGCGAGCCTAGCCAGCGCCCCTCTCCATCCAAGAAAAGCAAAACTGGTCTCCTGGTTACGGTGGCTTTGGAACCGGCTCCATGCACCACGTGGCAAACCGTGCAACGGAGGAACATGTCGAAGCCGCCTAGGAAACCTGGCAAGCCGTCTGGTAAGCAGCTCTTGAAAAGCAGATCAGATGCGCTGGTCATAATTACCAGCGAGCTGTCATACAGCGAAGTTTTAGCGCTTGTTACTCGCAGAGACGATGGCAAGCTCAACGGTGTCCGCGATAAGGTCGTCGCACTGCAAAAGGTTCTGGAGCTAAAGGAAGGTGGCCCGGAGTGTACTAAGCACGTAAAGGATGAAATGGAGCTGGTGCTTGGAAAGAGCGCAGTGGTTCGCTCATTTACAGAGCAATCACACTTTGCGATTCGAGATCTGGACGAGTTGGTAAATAAGGAGGAAATAGTGGCTGCGTTGTCGACACAGGCTAATATACCTGTTGATGTCTGCAGTGTCAAAAGTATTCGACCCGGATACGGCAACACCCAGGTGGCCAATTTCTCGATACCCGCGAACCTGGCGGGCAGGAGCTTCAGATGCCTTGAAATGGGACATACCGCTAACAGATGCCGAAACGCAGTGGACAGGTCCCAGTGCTGCATCAGGTGCGGAGACCTGGGACACAAGGCAGCAAGTTGTAAGAGCGGGGCGAGGTGTTTCATCTGCAGCGCTAAGGGCAGTGCCTCAATCAGCCACCAGGCGGGCAGTAGTAGGTGTCCACTCAACGGAGGTGTTAGTAGCCGTGCAAAGTGAAGTGCATACAGCTGAATCTCAACCACTGTGCAGCGGCTCAGGACTTGTTGTCGCAAACAGTGCGTGAACGCTTTGCCGATCTTGCGGTGCTGAGTGAGCCATACCGGCTGCATGAGGGACCAAACTGCGCACTTGACTCATCAGGAAGATCGGCTATTTGGTCTTGTGGGAGCGCCGCGCCACCACTGACCAGAGTTTCCCGGGCATATGGCTTCGTACGTGCGTTGGTGGGCGACATGTGGATCTACTCCGTCTACCTGGCCCCTAGCTTGCAGCTCTCCGAGTTCGCTGACACGCTGGACTCCCTGGTAGCAGACGCTAGAGGCCGTCACCCGATAGTCATCGCGGGCGACTTCAACGCGTTGGCAGAGGAGTGGGGCAGCTCAGCAACCAATGCCAAGGGACGGGCGTTGCTCGAGGCGTTCTCTCTCCTGGACTTGGTGCTCCTAAACCACGGTACGCAGCACACGTTCAGCAGAGCTGCACTGGGTTCTGTTGTGGACTTAACATTCGTCAGTAGCTCGCTTTTTAGTTTGTCCAGTTTGAGCATCGACGACTCTTTCAATGCAAGTGATCACGTCGCCATATGGTACACCGTTGGAGTACGCCCGGATTGCCGTAATGCTCCAGCACAGCATTGGCCTAGGTATCGCGTCGAGACGCTTGACACGCGGACTTTTAGTGCCTGTCTAGAGTCTGCTGAGGTCCCCGATACAGCTGAAAGCACCAAAGATTTGGTTGACAAAACCATGCGGATGCTAAGCAGTGCGTGCGATACTAGCATGACCAGGAGCAGAAGATACCATAGGCACCATGTCCCAGTATACTGGTGGAACGAGGAGATAGCCGAGGCTCGGAGCGACTGCAACTATGCGAGACGCCGCTACCAGCGCTCAGGCTGAGTTTCTCGCAGGAGACGCTTCCAAAAGCTTATTAAAGATAGCAAACGCATATGCTTCTTGGACCTCTGCGACACTGCGGAGAATGACCCGTGGGGCAATGCCTACAAGTTGGTAGTTAAACGCTGCTTTAACGCCTCTTCCCGCAGCCACCCCATGGACCCAGCATCGTTGATAGAGATTATTAGGCATCTCTTTCCCAGTATGGCTGAGGATATTGGTGAGCTCCCGCCCGTGCCAGCCATTCCTCCTGCAGCCGAGCTCATCACACTGGAGGAGATTCGCCACGTTGCATCGTTGTTGAAGCCGAGCAAGTCGCCTGGCCCAGATGGGATCCCCAACCGAGCACTCAAATTGGCAATCGCACTCCGCCCTGAGGTTTTCTCGAGTATGTACAGCAGCTGCCTACAAAGCGGAGTGTTTCTCAACCGCTGGAAAATTCAGCGCCTGGTCCTACTACCGAAGCCTGGCAAACAGCTCGAAGATCCTGCTGCATATCGCCCGATCTGCCTGATCGATACGGTCGGTAAGCTTCTGGAGCACCTGATTTGCACCCGGCTTGACGGCACTATTGCAGCTGCTGGTGGAGTTTCACCGCAGCAGTATGGCTTCCGCAAAGCGAGATCTACGCTGGATGCGATCGGCAAGGTAGTCGAGCTAGCCTCGGGAGCGATAGCCGGATGCAGATGGAAAGGCGGCGCTAAGATGTACTGCCTAGTGACATCGTTGGATGTCAAAAATGCCTTCAATACGGCTAAATGGGGCTGCATCCTGGATGCCCTCGAGGCGCTCAACGTCCCGGAGTACCTACTTAGGATTACAAGAAGTTATTTCAAGGATAGAATCCTGAAGTATGACACCAGCGAGGCGACAGAGGAGCATGAAGTATCTGGAGGCGTGCCACAAGGGTCGGTTCTGGGACCTCTATTGTGGAACGTCATGTATGACGGCGTTTTTCGTTTACTGATGCCCGATGATGTTCACCTTGTGGGCTTTGCTGACGATGTGGCAAAAGTGGTCGTCGCCAAGGAACTTAAGACAGTGGAGGGGAAGAGCAACTTAGCCATCGCGAAAGTCTTACAGTGGCTCTCTTCAGTAGGGCTGCAGATAGCACCCCAAAAAACTGAGGCAGTGCTCATTAGCAGCCGGAAAGCAGTGGAGACAGCTACCATAATGGTGGCCAACACAGTGATAATCTCAAAGAGGGCAATTAAATACCTGGGCATGATGCTGGATACCAGGCTATGCTTTAAAGAGCACTTGGTGTACGCTAGCAAAAAGGCCGCCCTAACAAATCGTGCAAACTTGCGAATCATGCCTAATACGCGAGGCCCAAAGCAGTTCAAGAGTCTCCTCTTATCCAGTGTCACAAGAGCGACAATGCTATACGCGGCGCCGATATGGCAACCAGGATGCCGCTTTGTTAGTTACACCCGCGGAGTGAGAGCCACCCACCGCCTTGGAGCTATCAGAGTCTGCAGCGGCTTCAGAACCAGCTCGGACGACGCTTGCCTGGTTCTGGCTGGAGTAGCACCCATAGCCGAGCTGGCTAGGGAAGCCGCGGAGATCTTCGAGGGAACGCACGGCGAGGCACTTTACGCTCCCCAAAAGAAGGCAGTGCGCACTACAGCCAAAACGCGCACCCAGGAGAACTGGCAGAGGCAATGGGATGCGTCTTGCAAGGGGCGCTGGACACATCGCCTCATCCCGAGCATCTCAGCAGGGTTAAACAGGCGGCATGGGCAGCTGATTTTTTACACCACGCAACTTTTAAGTGGTCATGGCTGCTTCAGGGAATATCTGCACCGATTTGGGCATGAGGACGCCCCGTTCTGCACATTCTGTGGCGACAGATTTGTCGAGAATGCCGAACACGTCCTATTTCACTGCGGACGCTTCACCGGGCTCCGCAGTGATCTGGAGAGGGTTTTAGGCTGTAGCATCGAGGTGGGCAGCCTCGTGTTACTGATGCTGGTAAGCGACGCCAACTGGCTGGCTTTCAGCGCGTTTGCGGCGGCAGTCATGACAGATCTGTGCAAGGCTGAGCGAGAGCGTAGAGGACACGTAGAATAGGTGGAATTTGGCAGTAGCGACGCAATACCTCATGGTCGTACCGCTACTGCAAGGTTCCGCTTACGTATACCTTACCTTAGTCAATGTGTACATATATATTACTTAGGGGATAAGCAATAAATGAATTAAAAAAAAAAAAAAACACCCGCGCACATACCCCCGCAGGCTCATATACACACACACCAGCATCCATACACACACCCAGGCGTACACACACACAAACAGGCATATACGCACACACACACACCCAGGCCAGGCCAGAAGAATCCTCAGGATACCGCCCAGTATGCCTGCTGAGCACGGTGGGTAAAGTATTCGAGAGGATAATCTACGGTCGCTTGCTGAAAGTAGCCGAGGAGAAATGAGCACTGTCGGAGCAACAGTTTGGCTTCCGAAAGGCCAGGTCAACGGTGGACGCAGTAGAGATGGTGGTGAAGATAGCCTCAAAGGCAATCGCAGGAGCAAGATGGCGAGGGGGGACGAAGGAGTGCTGTGCGGTGGTAACGTTGGACATAAGAAACGCGTTCAACTCGGCCAGATGGACTCGGATCCAGGATGTGCTCGCTCGAATAGGAGTACCGGACTACCTCCTACGAATAATCAGCAGTTATCTGTCGGAGAGGGTGCTCGAGTACGACATGGAAAATGGCTTGAAGCGGCACAATGTTACGTCGGGTGTTCCACAAGGATCGGTCCTCGGACCACTCCTATGGAACTTGATGTACGACGACGCCCTGAGACTGCAACTTCCAGATGGGTGCCGACTAATCGGATTCGCAGACGACCTACCGCTTGTGGTAGTAAGACGGAGGCAGTGCTCATTACGAGCAGAAAGGTGTTGGAGTTCGCTACCTTCAGAGTGGGCAATGCGCTCGCGAAGTCGAAGGAAGCCATTAAATATCTCGTTGATGGACCGCCAATATCTTTTGAAGATTCTCACATCCTGACGGAGAGACAGGCATATACACACGCACACACCGGCATCCACACACACACCCCGGCGTACACACACACACTTAGGCATATACGCACACACACACCCAGGCTTACCCATACACACAGGCACACACACCGAGGCTTACACCTGTGTATGTCCCAGGTGTAGCGACAAGTGGGTAATACCCAGGCGTTGCAGCTGTGAGAGATCGGGTGGAGGATGAGCACGCATTCCGAGTCTTAGGCAGTGTTTACAATGTCAGCTTAGCTTGGATTGAAGCTTTTAAAAATCTGAAATCCACGCTGGTAGTTTACAATGTCAGCGTGAACAATGCAATCAGCTGATTCGAACTCGGCTTGCACATGTGAAATGGCGCGAAAATTAAACGATTTGCTTTTCTTACAAAACAATGATTTTATTGTTATATATGCGTTAATATGTACTAAATAAATATTAAATAGTGAATTATATTAACATTTACCTCTGTATTGAGTAAAATAGTGGTAAAAACATTGGAGCTTACGAAGATGCGACACCTATTGACAGCCATTTTGAGTAAAATAGAGGTTAGAGCTTTGGTGCTTTCAAGCACATGTTGCTAATTTCGAAAATGCGACACCTATTGACAGCTTTTAAAACTCAATTTTTGAATAGCTTTTTTCCACTCCAAGCTGAGATGCAAGCGAGACCGGTTACAGATTGGAAATGAGGGAGACAAACAATTTCTGCTCTTCGCACTTAGAGGTCTTAACTGGGACACTAACAATAATTTGCTGTCTTATCGTAGTAGACTTTTACTAATAGATCTTCCTTCTCTGAGTGATCGTAGAATAATGCTATCATTTTCCTTTTTTCACAAATTAATTAATGGTGAAATTGATTCTTCTGAATTAATTAACCAAATTAACTTTGCTGTTCCTATTAGAAATACTAGAAATTTTGTACCTATATCTCTTCAAACTTGTAATTCTAATTATGCTCTTCATAACCCTATTCTTATTCTGTGTTCTATTTATAACGATCTTTCTCACTTAATACACAGTGCCACTCCTACTTGCTCTATTAAAAAGTTAGTTTTGTGTCATTTGTCTACATGTTCGCGATCATCGTAACCGCACGATAAGCGGAGCGCCCCTCGGTCAGATGGGCGGGAGGTGGGTCGCTTTGTGCGTGGATCCGCGCGTTAACAAGCCGGTGATTGGTATCGTTGGGCCACTTGAATAAACTGTTCGTTAGTACATCTAGAAAAAAAAAAAAAAAAAATACCATGCTCCGCTCGCTTTTCCGTAAAATGCAACGCAAAACAGTGCTCTGCTCGCATTTGCGTAAAATGCAACGCAAAACAGTGCTCCGCTCGCATTTTTGTAAACGCAAACCCAAAATTATGCTCCGCGCGGAACGAGTTGGTATTTTGCACGTTGCGGGAGAATGGAGGCTTTGAAAGAAGAGGAACAAAAGCTGAGAAAATGATATTGCAATTTTTAATGCAAAAATCAGTTTTGAGAGCGGGCTTAAGCAAACCGGTACGCGAGAGTGACACTCAACGGCAACAACAACGCGACCAAGAAGTGCAACGGCAGCGACAACAACAACCACAGGGTGCAACCGCCACCGCAGAAGCAATAGCAACAACGGCCACGATCGGTGGCAACGCCCGACAGCAACGTCAGCAGCAGTGACCACAAAAACAACGGCCAGCGGCACCAGCAAAGTTGTGTTAGGCATAGAGTGGCAGCGTGGAGTCAACACACACTCACAGGCATACACACACTCCCCGCACACTCGGCATCGACACCAGCACACGCACACAGGCATACGCATACCCCGCATACTCCGGCATCGACCTCAGCACATACGCACAGGCACACACACACCCCGGCATCGCACACACCCGCACAGTACCGGTTCAGATGTAATATTCCTGATTAACGCGGATCTGGCTCTGATGGCGGGTGTCAACCCTACTGTGGCCTCACTGCTTGCATAGATAGCCACGGGATTACAACGCAGAACCCCTGTGCTGGATTTGCTAGAAGCAGTAAGGTGTTAAGGTCGCCAACCAAAATTTCGACGCCAGCCGTTCAAGAGTTACACCAGGGCGCGAGGGAGCCTGTGGAGCAACACAACAGAACAGCGCTCAGCGACCTAGGAGAAAAAATTTCGAAGCTGGTCGAGATGATGGAAGATGGTAAGAGAAGGTCGATTCACCAGCCGATGCGTGACTCGATCGAGAGCATCAGGGCCTTTTACGAGCTTGTAGCTATACAACTACACGACAATATGGCGAAGGCCGTGATACGGATGCACCAAGCTTCCCAGACGTCGCCAATGTTCGGAAAGGCCATCGAGAGCAAGAGAAAGCAGAATCCTGGAGCGTGTGCACCCTCCACCAAGAGGAGTAAGGGAGTGGTGACGACGCAGGTTTTAACCTGCACTCAAGCCACGGATGTACCAGGACCGGAGACTGCCACGAAAGCTCCCCCAAGCAAAGAGAGTGAAGGAGAAAAATGGACCACGGTACGGAAGAAGAAAAATAAGGAGAGCAACCCTGGCAAGAGACGCATGGCGGAAGAAAGATGACCAGATAGTCATATCTGCTAAAGGAGAGGCAAGTTACTCCGAAATACTTCGAAAAGTGAAGTCAGATGGAACGCTAAGCAGTGTTGGCCAGGTGGTTTCAAAAATCAGGAGAACCCAAGAAGGTGAGCTCCTGATTCAGCTGAGCAAATCTGGAGAGGGCACATCGGTGGAAGATATCCATTTAAGAAAGGTTTACGGTTCGACGCAGACGGCTTCCATCAAGTTGCCTGTGAATGAAGCTAAGAAGGCTCTTGCCGCTGGAGTCGTGAAGGTCGGTTGGGCTGTTTCCCGAATAAGGGAATGGATTGCAGTCAAGAGTTGCTTCAAATGCATGGAGTTCGGCCACTTTGCAAGGGAATGCAAGAGCACGGTGGACAGGTCTAAGCAATGCCGTAGATGCGGAAAAGAAGACCACATTGCAAAGGACTGCACAACAAAGCTACAGTGCATGCTGTGCATGAGTAATAAAACAAGGGCTGACCATGCGGCTGGCAATGGAAAATGTCCAGTATTCCGGAGAGCACTCACACAGCGAAGATGAAGATTAAACAGCTTAATCTTACCCATAGTGAGGCCGCACAGGCGCTTCTGATGCAGTCGGCAAGGGAGAAGCAAAATGACATAGCTCTTATCTGCGAGCCATTCAAAAGGATACCAGGGACCGGATGGGTAGCCAGCAGAGACGGTAAGGCGGCCATATGGTCCATAAACACGCCACCCCGAGAAGTCAATGCAGACCACAACGGATTTGTTAGTGCACGGATAAGCAGCGTTACATTCTACAGTTGTTACCCCAGCTAACAGGACCGAAGTGGAAAGATAGCTGTCTGGACGAGCATACTTTTGTGGACCTGCTAAACTATCTGGAATGGGAAAGTGGCCCTGCAGAGGATATGGCAAACCAACTAGGAAGAAACCAAGCTGATGCTTGTGACGCATCCATGCCTTGGCGGATACAAAGCAGGCGTGGATCACCTTGCTACTGGTGGAATGACGATATTAGCCAGCTGAAGAAAAAGTGCATACATGCAAGGCAACTCTTCCAAAGAGCCAGAGATCGCCCGGACTTTGACCGCAGAGCCGAGGACTTTCGGAGGGCTAAGCGGGATTTTAAACATAGCATCAAGCGCAGTAAAGCCAACTGCTTTCGCCAGATATGTGAAGAGGCCGACATCAACCCCTGGGGAACGGCCTATAAGGTGGTAACCAAGAAAGTAAAGAGCCAAACCACGCCAAGGACCACATGCCCAGTGGAGCTACGGAAAATCGTAGTGGCCCTGTTTCCACAGCACCCCCGGGTGCAAATGGAAAGCCCCACACTTGACTCGGAGCAAATAAGTCCAGTGACGACCGACGAGGTGACTGCGGCAGTCAGACAGATTGGTGACCAAAAGACTCCAGGGCCCGATGGTCTACCAAACAAAGTGCTAAAGCTTGCAATCGCCGCGAAGTCCCAGGAATTTGCGGACACCTACACTCGCTGCTTACAGGAGGGAGTATTCCCAAGAGTATGGAAAGTCCTGCGACTCATCCAGCTGCCAAAAGGAGACAAAAAAGTCGAAGAACCCTCGGGCTTTAGACCGATTTGTCTGCTTGACACAGCGGGAAAGGTTCTGGAGAAAATTATCTACGCAAGACTGCTAACGATACTTGACGCCAGACATGCACTTTCGGAATCCCAATACGGATTCCGCAAAGCGCGATCAACGGTAGACGCGATCAAGGCAGTGGTCGACATCGCAACAAAAGCGATAGAAGGGACACGATGGAGATGAGGCGACAAGCATTATTGCGCAGAAGTAACGCTGGATATTCGGAACGCGTGCAACTCCGCGAGCTGGACGCGCACCTTGAATGCCCTAAGAAGAATGAGAATACCGGCTTACCTAATGAGAATTATAGCGAGCTATCTTTCAGACAGGACTTTGGAATACGAAACAGAAGAGGGACTTAAGCGATATAACGTTACTGCAGGTGTTCCTTAGGGCTCAGTATTGAGACCCCTTCTGTGGAACGTGATGTACAACGAAGTACTTACACTGCACCTACCACAGGGTTGTAAGCTTATTGGATTTGCAGATGACCTGGCACTCGTAGTGGTGGCAAAACATATTCGAGAAGTAGAAGAGGCAGCTAACGGAGCTATTAAGATAATAGCATCATGGATGCGGGAAGCCTGGAACTGGCAAAGTACAAGACCGAGGCAGCTCTCATAACGAGCAGGAAAAAAACTTAATTTATGGAGGTGGAGGTTGGTAATGTTACCATCAGGTCAAAGCCATACATTAAGTATCTCGGAGTCATGCTGGACAACAGGATGTGTTACCGGCCTCATATCGAGTATGTCGGTAAGAAAGCAGCTAAACTGCAAGCAGCTCTTTCCCGTATGTTGCCAAACCTTGGAGGACCCAGGGGTGCAAGGCACCTACGTCTTGGAAAAGTAGTGGCGTCAGTCTATTTGTATGCTGCACCGATCTGGGCTGCAGCCCTGGACCAAAATACTACCCTTCGGAGGAAGCTGGCAGCGCCGTACCGATTAAGCGCATTACAGGTGATCACGGGATTCCGTACGGTTTCGGATGACGCAGCACTTGTGTTAGCGAACATGATGCCTGTGGACCTGCTCGCTCGCGATATGATGGAAATCCACGCCTGGCGGGAGTCTATGGAAGGCATCGCACTGCCTGAAGCTGTTAGGAGGCCAGATTGACAGGCGTCCCTGGCCATGTGGCAGGCCAGGTGGACCTTCTCAACCAAAGGGAGATGGACGCATAGGCTCATGCCAAGAATCCAGGAGTGGAAAGAATGACGAGGAGGATCTACTTACTTCCATCTGACGCAGTTCCTAACCGGCCACGGAGGGTATAAGAAATACTTGTTTAAGTACAGGCACGAGAAGACGCCGCATTGTCCGGTCTGTCTGGGCTGTGCGGAAGATCCTGAGCATGTCCTGTACCACTGCCCGAGATATCTAGCAGGAGCAACACCTCTACCATCAGTGGAAGAGCTGGTGTTGTACATGTTAGAATCCGACTCGAACTGGAATGCGGTAGTCCAGAGGATCGTTCGCATCCAGAAGGATCTCCATAGGTGCGAAAGAGAGCGACGCGAAGCACTGAGTGATACCCAGGTAGAAAGAAGGATGGTCCGAGAACTGGATGAATAAGGAGACGGCCTTCTTAGGCATCCCAACGCCGAGGGGCGTTGTTGTGTAGGGTGTGTTTAGCACGTGGAAATCGTGCATGCTTCGTGGTACGGGCCACCAGTATCTTTGAAAGATTCACACCCTTCATGGCGTTCCATGAGAAAAAAAAAAAACACCCGCACATACCCCCGCAGGCTCATATACACACACACCGGCATCCACACACACACCCAGGCGTACACCGTGTGAGTGGCGGTGCATAGAATACCACCTCAGGCACGGCTTGTTGTAAGAGGCGACTAAAGTGGCATCAAGACCTAGCCCAGTATGGTCTTGATAAGGACACTGGTCGCACACGGAAGGTGTTCGACGACAAGTGCTGACAGAGTGCTGTGTTCTGGCATGTTAGTAAGCGGAGTGAAATCTTACCGAAACCACTGCCAGGCTAATGCCACAACTGCCTCCGTCCCGTTAAAACCTTGGCAGGTCTCCAATGCATCGTTGGATCGTCCCCATGCAGTTGGGCGCACAAGCTCAGATGTAACATTCCTGACTAGCGCGTTTCCGGCTCTGAACAGACGACCACATGAAGGCATCTGTCAACCCTCGCATGGCCTCCCTGCATGCATAGACAACCATGGGACAACTAAATGCAATTGTGCTCCTACAAACGATACGGCTTGGAGTTGGGACCCAATTGATTATGAACCCCACTAATAAACATGATGATCGTATGACGGAAGAGAACGACGGGAAAGAGAGCCAAATGTTCAGGAGGAGCAGTAAGCTGCTAAGGTTACCGGTGCTCAGGCACGGAATTAGCACAACGGCCGAAGGATGGCTAAGAGCAGAAGCAGCTGCACAGGCAAAGGGTACGGAGAAATCCATGGAGCAGGCTAGTAGTGGCCCACTGCAGGACCTCGGAAAGGAGATAGGCAAGCTCGCGGAGGTACTGGAGGATGGAAAGTGGCGATCGATCCACCAGCCTATGAGAGATGCGATAGAGAATAACAGGGCGCTTTTCGAGCTGGTGGCCATCAAGATGCATGACCACGGAGCTAAGGCGGTGACAATGGCGAACCAGTCCTCGCAAACATCACCACTCTTCAAGATGACGGTTGAAGCAAAGCGGAGACTAGGGCCGGGAGCTGGCACACCAGGCAGTAAGATGAGCAGGGAAGGAAAGGATGCAGGCATCCATGAGACCCCATCTGCAAAGGTGGTAACCAACTCCGAGGAGGCCACACCAAGCATGGGGTAACGACAGAATCTCGCCGCCACAATCGCGCCAATACAATTTTTCGGCGATCTTATGTCGTTTTTTTTCTCGGCGATCTTATGTCGATTCAAAACGTCATAGTCTCGCGCGATATTATGCCGTTTCCCAACGACATAAGTTCGCTGTCGGCGATCTTATGTCGTTTTTTCCTCGGCGATCTTATGTCGTTGGGAAACGACATAGTCTCGCGCGCTCTTATGACGTTTTGAAAACGGCGAGATTATGGCACCGAGATTATGTCGCTATGCCCACCAGCACAGGGTATGCCTGTGAGGAAAGAGACGGAATGGAAGAAGGTGACGTCAAAGCGCAAGCCACCCAAAAAGAGGAAGGGACTGACGGAGAAGATAAGGCCGGACGCAATAGTCATCAGGACAAAGGGAGAAGTCAGCTACGCGGACATTCTACGGAAAGTTAAAGCGGATGAAAAGCTGCAGGGTCTAGGAGACGCAGTATCGAGAATAAGGAGGACCCAAAAGGGAGAGTTGCTCCTGCAGCTCACCAAAGCAGGAGGCGCAGCGGACAACTATAAGATCCTGGTTGGAGAGACACTGGGAGAACAGGTGGAGGTCCGCACCCTTTCGCACCGGGTGGAGATCGAGTGCCGCGACTTGGACGAGAGCACTACCAAGGATGAGATATGCATGGCGTTGAAGAACCAGCTGATGACGGAGGTGGCAGTGGAGGATATCTTCCTGAGGAGTGTTTATGGGGAGACCCAAGCAGCAACGATCAGGATGCCAGCCGAGAGCGCACGCAAGGCGCTAGAAAAGGGATCGCTGAAAGTCGGCTGGGTGAGGTGCAGGCTGAAAGAGCGCGTCCCGGTAGTCAAGTGCTTCAGATGCCTAGAATTTGGACATATGGCCCGCAACTGCAGCAGCGAGATAGACAGATCAGAGATGTGCAGGAGGTGTGGAGAGGAGAGCCACATAGCCAGGGATTGTCGGAGCGACCCTCAGTGCATGTTCTGCAAAGTTAGGAACGATAAGTGGAGGCACGTGGTGGGAAGTGGGCGTTGTCCACTATTCAGGAAGGCTCTTCAAAAGCCTAAATGAATTGTGTACAACTAAATCTTAACCACTGCGAGGCGGCTCAGGCACTACTGAGACAAACGTCGAGGGAATTGCATACGGATGTCGCATTGATTTGCGAGCCGTATAGAAGGATCCCAGGAAACGGATGGACAGCCAGCAAATGCGGGAAGGCAGCTATATGGACAGTAGAGTCACCACAACAGGACGTGAATGGGAGGAGCGAGGGATTTGTACGGGCAAAGGTCAAAGGCATCACCTTTTACAGTTGCTACGCACCACCGAGCTCCCAATCTTGGTCGCTTCCAGAGCATGGTAGCAAGCCTGGTGGAGGACGCACGTGGAAGGACCCCCTTGGTCTAAGCGGGCGACTTCAACGCATGGGCGCATGAGTGGTGAAATAAGCTGAAGAACGCCAGAGGAGCCTACTTGGTGGAGTCCCTAGCACTGCTGGACGTAGTCTTGGCCAACGATGGGTGCACGGAGACATTTCACAGGGCCGGACGTGGATCAATCATTGATTTAACGTACCTCAGCAGCTCTTTCTGTAGAAAAACGAAGTGGAGGGTGGGTGGTGAATTCACGCATAGTGATCACCATGCGATTTACTTCAGGATTGGAGGCGTGAAGAGGCAGCCACCGAAACTGACGGGCCCGAAATGGAAGGACAGCAACCTGGATGAGGAAACGTTAGTGGAGTTCGTACGGAACGCTAACTGCTCACCCGCACCGGGGGAGATCAAAGCGGACAAGCTCTCCAAGATCATAGACGAAGCATGTGACTGCTCCATGCCAAGAAGAAAACCAAGCAGAAGAGGAGCACCCTGCTATTGGTGGACTGAGGAGATAAGCACACTGAGGAAAGAGTGTCTGCGAACGAGAAGGCGATCCCAACGGGCCAGAGGACACCCGGACCAAGGAGCCAAGGAGGAAGAGTTCAAAAGGGTGAAACCTGCTCTCAAACAGAGCTTCAAAGCCAGTAAGAGGGAGTGCTTCCGGAGAATTTGCGACGAGGCGGAGGTCGACCCGTGGGGTACGGCCTACAAAGTGGTGACTAGAAGGTTGAGAGGACAGCCCACGCTGCGCGTGACATGCCCAAGACTGCTGGGCACTATCATGCAGGCATTATTCCCTCACGATCCGGTGAGACGTGTGCAAGAGCAAGGGCATCACGTTGGTCTACCTGAACCTGTACGACCGGAGGAAGTCATCTCGCAGCAGGCCAGTTTGGCGACAGGAAAGCACCGGGCCTCGACGGCGTCCCCAACAGTGTCCTGAAGAGGATCTCGCTGGTAAGACCAGACATCATGGCGGAGGCTTACAACGAGTGCCTGCTGGATGGAGTGTTTCCAAAGCAATGGAAACGGCAGCGCCTTAAACTGCTGCCCAAGGGGACGAAACCCGTAGAAGAACCCTCAGGATACCGCCCAGTATGCCTGCTGAGCAAGGTGGGTAAATTATTCGAGAGGATAATCTACGGTCGCTTGCTGAAAGTAGTTGAGGAGAAAAGAGGACTGTCGGAGCAACAGTTTGGATTCCGAAAGGCCAGGTCAACGGTGGACGCAATAGAGATAGTGGTGAAGATAGCCTCAAAAGCAATCGCAGGAGCAAGATGGCGAGGGGGGACGAAGGAGTACTGTGCGGTGGTAACGTTGGACATAAGAGAAGGAGTACCGGACTACCTCCTACGAATAATCAGCAGTTATCTGTCGAAGAGGGTGCTCGAGTACGACACGGACAATGGATTGAAGTGGCACAATGTTACGTCGGGTGTTCCACAAGGATCGGTCCTCGGCCCGCTCCTATGGAACTTGATGTTCGACGACGTCCTGAGACTGCAACTTCCAGATGGGTGCCGACTAATCGGATTCGCAGACGACCTAGCGCTTGTGGTAGTGGCCAAAAAAGTCGAGCAGGTAGAAGCGGCCGTTAGCGCGGCAGACGACACAATCGCGGAGTGGCTCGAGCAGGCCGGACTGGACCTAGCATGCCATAAGACGGAGGCAGTGCTCATTACGAGCAGAAAGGTGTTGGAGTTCGCTACCTTCAGAGTGGGCAATGCGCTCGTGACGTCGAAGGAAGCCATTAAGTATCTCGGTGTCATGGTCGATAACCGATTGAACTTTGGAGCTCACATCGGATATGCCACAGGAAAGGCGCTAAGGACGCAAGCGGCACTGGAAGGCATGCTGCCGAATATTGGAGGACTGAAAGCAGGTAGAAGACGACTGCTGTCACAAGTAGTTTCGTCTATTCTACTGTATGCAGCGCCTATATGGGCATCGGCGGTGACCACAAATATGGGCATGAAGAAGAGGCTGGCGGCCCCTTACAGGCTGTCGGCGCTGCGAGTAATATCTGCGTTCATAACGGCTGGGATGGTGCCGTTCGACATCCTGTCGGAGGAGACGAAGATGATCCGCATAGCACGGCGAGACACGGGAGTGTCTGCTGCAGAGGCCAGGAAGGAGGCAAGGCAGGAATCCCTGATCAGGTGGCAGAGGAGGTGGGATGTGGCCAGCGGAGGTAGATGGACGCACCGTCTGATCCCAGATGTCAGCGATTGGCTTGGCTGCGGAGTTGGACAGGTGGACTTCCATCTAACATAATTCCTCACGGGCCACGGAGGATACAGGAAGTATCTCCACCGCTTCAAACACGAGGACAGCCCGGTGTGCCAGTGCGGTCAAGGAGATGAGGACCCGGAGCACGTTCTGTACAAATGCAGACGATACACTGGAAGAACAAGAACAGTGCCATCACCGGAGAACTTGCTGAAGTACATGATGGAGTCGGAGGGCAACTGGGAGAGTATGCGTCAGCTCATAATAGGCATCCAGATAAATCTGCGACGATGCGAGAAAGAGCGACGTGAAAGTGTGTTAGCCTAAGCAGGCTACCGCCCCCCCGCGAAGTTATACTTTGCGGTGGATACCGCGGGAGATGCGGTGTGTGTGAGAAAAAAAAAAAAACACACACACACAGACACATACACACACACACACACACCTACAATCTAACTTAGCGGGCTTCTTTAATAATAGAATGAACTGACGAGTGATGAACCCAAATTCAAAAAGTCAACCCAAATTCAATAAAATAATACCCTAATTTAGGGTATTCGGTAGCTATGCTATGTGCGTAAAGTGCTAAAGTGTTATATGGAAGCTGAATTGGAAAAAAACTTTTCAAGTGAGTCGGTGTTTCAAGAGGTGGTGCCACCTACCTGTTGTCTTCGTCGCCGATGCCGGCGCGTTTTCTTTCTCGAGTCGCTAGTGTTGTTTTGGAGTCTCCCCGCTTGTTTTGCTGGTGTGCGTGGCTGTTTTGCGCGTAACTATTACACTTATTACACACTTAACCTCCGTGGTGTGCTATCTGTGTTTATTTGCGCAATTGGGAAGACCACATTGCCAGCTGATCGCGCAGTGTACCAGGGCTGTGCGCTTTGCTGAGCGAACAGTGCCAATTGGTTTTCTGCAGTTGATCATAGGTGGCGCCATCACTCCAAGAGGTGTCACTGTGAGTGGTTTGTGCACTGGCTAGGTGCGAGTGCGACGAAATTTCGTTGCATAACCATCAGGCGCGTCATTTGGTGATTTTTCTCTAGTAGGGATTTTCAAGCAGCATCAAGCATAAGACCAGGAACCGGCTATAACCAACCCCCTCAATTGTGGCGGTGCTCCGTGGGGCTCTGGTGACCGATTCGGGGCGGTATAGCCTCCACCGGTACACACCTTAGGGAAACCTTAGATCACCGAGGGACTGCTTGAAGTCCTACGCGTATTGGAGACAAATGGTAGCACTGGAAGAATTTGTGCGCCACTCGGCATTGCCGAGATCCCCCCCTCAGGGGGTCGCGCCTCCCCCCGTGCAAAGCTTGGCACCAATATGCGCCTCGCCTGCACCTGTGGCAGCCGCCTCACCCCAGGAGCCGGCAGGGATGGATGCTTTCGAGCAGCTGGGTGCCACCCTTAACAGCCTCAGTGCTCTTTTATTCGGGCAGCGGCATGTCAACCAACAGGTGAGGGATTTAGAAGACAGCTTTCAAAGTTAGCGCGAATTCTGCCACCCAGACTACGCCGGCTGCAAAATTGCCACCCAGCTTATGCAAGGTTAGTCAGCAGGGTAGCGGGGTTGCGAGGAAGATCGTAACACCTAAGAGACAGCGAGAGCGCGAGCCTAGCCAGCGCCCCTCTCCATTCAAGAGAAGCAAAACTGGTCTCCCAGTTTCGGTGGCTTTGGAACCGGCTCCATGCACCACGTGGCAAACGGTGCAACGGAGGAACATGCCGTAGCCGCCTAGGAAACCTGCAAAGCCGCCTGGTAAGCAGCTCTTGAAGAGCAGATCAGATGCGCTGGTCATAAGTACCAGCGAGCTGTCATACAGCGAAGTTTAAGCGCTTGTTACTCGCAGAGACGATGGCAAGCTCAACGGTGTCCGCGATAAGATCTCGAAAGCTCGTCGCACTACAAAAGGCGACTTGCTTCTGGAGCTAAAGGAAGGTGGCCTGGAGTGTACCAAGCACCTAAAGGATGAAATGGAGCTGGTGCTTGGAAAGAGCGCAGTGGTTCGCTCATTTACAGAGCAATCACACTTTGCGATCCGGGATCTGGACGAGTTGGTAAATAAGGAGGAAATAGTGGCTGCGTTGTCGACACAGGCCAATATACCCGTTGATGCCTGCAGTGTCAAAAGTCTTCGACCCGGATACGGCAACACCTAGGTGTTTCTCGGTACCCGCGAACCTGGCTGGCATCATCACTGCCTTGCGCACGGTTCGAGTTGGATGGACCAGCTGCGCCATCCGCCCGCAGGAAGCACGCACGAGGTGCTTCCGATGCCTGGAAATGGGACATACCGCTAACAGATGCCGCAACGCAGTGGACAGGTCCCAGTGCTGCATCAGGTGCGGAGACCTGGGACACAAGGCAGCAAGTTGTAAGAGCGGGGCGAGGTGTTTCATCTGCAGCGCTAAGGGCAGTGCCTCAACCAGCCACCAGGCGGGCAGTAGTAGATGTCCACTCAGCGGAGGTGTTAGTAGCCGTGCAAAGTGAAGTGCATACAGCTGAATCTCAACCACTGTGCAGCGGCTCAGGACTTGTTGTCGCAAACAGTGCGTGAACGCTTTGCCGATCTTGCGGTGCTGAGTGAGCCATACCGGCTGCATGAGGGACCAAACTGCGCACTTGACTCATCAGGAAGAGCGGCTATTTGGTCTTGTGGGAGCGCCGCGCCACCACTGACCAGAGTTTCCCGGGCATATGGCTTCGTACGTGCGTTGGTGGGCGACATGTGGATCTACTCCGTCTACCTGGCCCCTAGCCTGCAGCTCTCCGAGTTCGCTGACACGCTGGACTCCCTGGAAGCAGACGCTAGAGGCCGTCACCCGATAGTCATCGTGGGTGACTTCAACGCGTGGGCAGAGGAGTGGGGCAACTCAGCAACCAATGCCAAGGGACGGGCGTTGCTCGAGGCGTTCTCTCTCCTGTACGTGGTGCTCCTAAACCACGGTACGCAGCACACGTTCAGCAGAGCTGGACTGGGCTCTGTCGTGGACTTAACATTTGTCAGTAGCTCGCTTTTTAGTTCGTCCGGTTGGAGCATCGACGACTCTTTTAATGCAAGTGATCACGTTGCCATATGGTACACCGTTGGAGTACGCCCGGATCGCCGTCATGCTCCAGCACAGCATTGGCCTAGGTATCGCGTCGAGACGCTTGACACGTGGACTTTTAGTGCCTGTCTAGAGTCTGCTGAGGTCCCCGATACAGCTGAAAGCACCGAAGATTTGGTTGACAAAACCATGCGGATGCTAAGCAGTGCGTGCGATGCTAGCATGACCAGGAGTAGAAGATACCAGAGGCACCATGTCCCAGTATACTGGTGGAACGAGGAGATAGCCGAGGCTCGGAGCGACTGCAACTATGCGAGACGCCGCTACCAGCGCTCACGCGGATCGCTGGTATTTCAGGAACGTCAGGCTGAGTTTCTAACCAGCAGGAGACGCTTCCAAAAGCTTATTAAAGATAGCAAACGCATATGCTTCTTGGACCTCTGCGACACTGCGGAGAATGACCCGTGGGGCAATGCCTACAAGTTGGTAGTTAAACGCTTTAATGCCTCTTCCCGCAGCCACCCCATGGACCCAGCATCGTTGATAGAGATTATTAGGCATCTCTTTCCCAGTATGGCTGAGGATATTGGCGAGCTCCCGCCCGTGCCAGCCATTCCTCCTGCAGCCGAGCTCATCACACTGGATGAGATTCGCCACGTTGCATCGATGTTGAAGCCGAGCAAGTCGCCTGGCCCAGATGGGATCCCCAACCGAGCACTCAAATTGGCAATCGCTCTCCGCCCTGAGGTTTTCTCGAGTATGTACAGCAGCTGCCTACAAAGCGGAGTGTTTCTCAACCGCTGGAAAATTCAGCACCTGGTCCTACTACCGAAGCCTCGCATACAGCTCGAAGATCCTGCTGCATATCGCCCGATCTGCCTGATCGATACGGTCGGTAAGCTACTGGAGCACCTGATTTGCACCCGGCTTGACGGCGCTATTGCAGCTGCTGGTGGAGTTTCACCGCAGCAGTATGGCTTCCGCAAAGCGAGATCTACGCTGGATGCGATCGGCAAGCTAGTTTCGCTAGCCTCGGGTGCCATAGCCGGATGTAGATAAAAAAGGTGGCGCTAAGAAGTACTGCCTAGTGACAACGTTGGATATCAAAAATGCCTTCAATACGGCTAAATGGGGCTGCATCCTGGATGCCCTTGAGGCGCTCAACGTCCCGGAGTACCTACTAAGGATTACAAGAAGTTATTTCAAGGATAGAATCCTGAGGTATGACACCAGCGAGGCGACAGAGGCGCACGAAGTATCTGGAGGCGTGCCACAAGAGTCGGTTCTGGGACCCCTATTGTGGAACGTCATGTATGACGGCGTTTTTCGTTTACTGATGCCCGATGATGTTCACCTTGTGGGCTTTGCTGACGATGTGGCAATAGTGGTCGTCGCCAAGGAACTTAAGACAGTGGAGGGGAAGAGCAACTTAGCCATCGCGAAAGTCTTACAGTGGCTCTCTTCAGTAGGGCTGCAGATAGCACCCCAAAAAACTGAGGCAGTGCTCATTAGCAGCCGGAAAGCAGTGGAGACAGCTACCATAATGGTGGCCAACACAGTGATAATCTCAAAGAGGGCAATTAAATACCTGGGCATGATGCTGGATACCAGGCTATGCTTTAAATAGCACTTGGTGTACGATAGCAAAAAGGCCGCCCTAACAAATCGTGCAATCTCGCGAATCATGCCTAATACGCGAGGCCCAAAGCAGTTCAAGAGGCTCCTCTTATCCAGCGTCACAAGAGCGACAATGCTGTATGCGGCGCCGATATGGCAACCAGAATGAGGGTTACCATCCGTCCTGGAATTCCGGGACATGTCCCGCTTTTGCACGTAATGTCCCGGTGTCCCGACCCGACACGAAAATGTCCCGGTTTTCTATTGTTTCGATAAAAAAAAATCGGCATTTTGGCAAAAGCGATAAAAAGCAACTCAAAAGAACAAGTTCGCAATTTTGAGTCTAATTGGTGAACTGATTTACTAGTGAACTTTCCCGCCATTTTGTCAGCAGTGAAAAAGTGAACAAAGAGTCGCAGTGCTTTGCGGAAAAACTTCTAAAAATTTGTCCAATTGTTTAAAATTGTAAGTTAAATGTTTTAATAAACAGAGTGATGTTCTACCGCAAAATCATTCTACAGGTTATAGCTCGCAATGCCACCAAAGCCGAAGGCTGAAAAACGCAAGTGCATGTTTACAGAGGAGCACACAAAACAATTCCCCTGTTTTTCAAAGGGTAAGCGTGGTAACGTTAACGAAGGTTTTTGTGAAATTTGTCAAGTGAATATTAGTGTAGTATATGTAGGTGTGTATCATTTTGTGATTTTCTATATTTTCAATGTCAGTGAATGTCTATGTGTTTGTTATACTTTATGTGCGCTCTTTTGTGTACAATTTGTTATAATATGTGTGTCATTTTATTGTTTCTTAGGAAAATCGGCTCTGGTGCGGCATATTGGGTCACGAGAGCACAAAGCGAAAATTCGCGATGCAACGTCGTCAATGTCAATGGACAACTTTATCGTCAAAACTCATTCGGATGATGCGTTGAAAGTGTTTGCTGTAGAAGGCACTTTGGCCTTTCATACGGTCAAACACCATATAAGCTACAAGTCAACGGACTGCACCACAAGTTTGCTACGCTCCTTGTTTTGCGATTCAGAAATCGCCTCAAAAATATCTAGCGCTCGAACGAAGACCGAGGCCATTATAAACGGTGTTCTGTCTCCATTTTCGCTATCATTAATACGCGAGGAGCTAGCAGATATCCCATTTGTTGGAATAGGCACCGATGCAAGTAACCACGGCAGCACAAAGCTTTTTCCCGTTCTCGTGCAGTACTTTCACGAATCTCATGGCGTCCAAGTTCGTCTTTTGGACATTCATAGCACAAGCAACGAAAGTGCGCGAACAATTGTGGACGTTTTAATAAACGTTATATCAAAAAATAACTTACAAAAAAATTAACTGCTTTTGTTGCAGACAACACAAATACAAATTTTGGTGGACTTAACCGTAAAGGGCAAAACAATGTAATGCATTTGTTAAAGTCCGAAGTTAATAATAATTTAGTTGGCGTTGGCTGCCCTGCACATGTCCTACATAACGCGGTTCATCATGGACTTGACCAGTTCGTGCTTTTTGACATTGACGTATTCGTTTACAAATTGTATAGTTATTTTTCAATATATACGGTTAGGACGAATGAACTCAAAGGGTTTTGCGATTTCGTAGACATCGAATTCAAGAAGCTGCTGAGCCACAGCAAAGTCAGGTGGCTTAGCTTAAGACCAGCTGTTGAAAGGATCCTCCATTTATTTCAGGCTCTTAAAACGTATTTTAGTTCTGTATCAAAACCTCCAGCCAAACTTAAAGAATTTTTTGAACACGACTTGGGCTAGGCCTACCTTTGGTTCGTGCATTCATTAATGTCAATTTTCCACAAAGGTATGCAGCAAATGGAGCGAAAAAGTAACTCAATAACGGACATAATTACTGTGATTGACGAAATTATTGAGATTTTAGAAAGCCGGCAAGAATGCAACTTTTTGCCTTTAAATGTTCGATCGATTTTAAAGTCCTTGAAGGAAAACGGCAAGGAAGAGACTTGCCGCTCTTTTGAATCCAGGACCCTTCTTGTGTATAGTGAATGTTTATTATATCTGAAGAAATGGACAAAGTCACTAGACGAGTACCGGATTTTTAAATGGCGGCAACTAGACGACGCGAACTTTTCGTATGAAGAAAGTGTAGCGAAGTGTGTAGAATATTTGCTGGAGAAAAAAATTTCAATAGACGATTCACTCTTGTTCGACCAAATTGCAAACTTGAAGAAGTTTTTGTCGAAGCAAGTGAAGACTTTTTTTGAGAAAAGCTCCGCAGATAAGCTAGTACAGTTTTTTGCAAACGTAAACTCGAGTTATTACTCGGAAGTATTGAAAGTAGCACAATTCTACTATGCGATTCCTCCGCACAATGCAAATTGCGAAAGGGTTTTTTCGTTAGTAAATACGCAGTGGTCTGACGAAAGAAATAGATTACTGGTGGAGAATCTTAAGAACTTAATGATTGTTCAGTTTAATTTTGAAGACATGAGTTGTTTGAATTTTTATAAAGAATTGATGGACAAGAAAATGTCCCGGTTTTCTATTGTTTCGATAAAAAAAATCGGCATTTTGGCAAAAGCGATAAAAAGCAACTCAAAAGAACAAGTTCGCAATTTTGAGTCTAATTGGTGAACTGATTTACTAGTGAACTTTCCCGCCATTTTGTCAGCAGTGAAAAAGTGAACAAAGAGTCGCAGTGCTTTGCGGAAAAACTTCTAAAAATTTGTCCAATTGTTTAAAATTGTAAGTTAAATGTTTTAATAAACAGAGTGATGTTCTACCGCAAAATCATTCTACAGGTTATAGCTCGCAATGCCACCAAAGCCGAAGGCTGAAAAACGCAAGTGCATGTTTACAGAGGAGCACACAAAACAATTCCCCTGTTTTTCAAAGGGTAAGCGTGGTAACGTTAACGAAGGTTTTTGTGAAATTTGTCAAGTGAATATTAGTGTAGTATATGTAGGTGTGTATCATTTTGTGATTTTCTATATTTTCAATGTCAGTGAATGTCTATGTGTTTGTTATACTTTATGTGCGCTCTTTTGTGTACAATTTGTTATAATATGTGTGTCATTTTATTGTTTCTTAGGAAAATCGGCTCTGGTGCGGCATATTGGGTCACGAGAGCACAAAGCGAAAATTCGCGATGCAACGTCGTCAATGTCAATGGACAACTTTATCGTCAAAACTCATTCGGATGATGCGTTGAAAGTGTTTGCTGTAGAAGGCACTTTGGCCTTTCATACGGTCAAACACCATATAAGCTACAAGTCAACGGACTGCACCACAAGTTTGCTACGCTCCTTGTTTTGCGATTCAGAAATCGCCTCAAAAATATCTAGCGCTCGAACGAAGACCGAGGCCATTATAAACGGTGTTCTGTCTCCATTTTCGCTATCATTAATACGCGAGGAGCTAGCAGATATCCCATTTGTTGGAATAGGCACCGATGCAAGTAACCACGGCAGCACAAAGCTTTTTCCCGTTCTCGTGCAGTACTTTCACGAATCTCATGGCGTCCAAGTTCGTCTTTTGGACATTCATAGCACAAGCAACGAAAGTGCGCGAACAATTGTGGACGTTTTAATAAACGTTATATCAAAAAATAAATTACAAAAAAAATTAACTGCTTTCGTTGCAGACAACACAAATACAAATTTTGGTGGACTTAACCGTAAAGGGCAAAACAATGTAATGCATTTGTTAAAGTCCGAAGTTAATAATAATTTAGTTGGCGTTGGCTGCCCTGCACATGTCCTACATAACGCGGTTCATCATGGACTTGACCAGTTCGTGCTTTTTGACATTGACGTATTCGTTTACAAATTGTATAGTTATTTTTCAATATATACGGTTAGGACGAATGAACTCAAAGGGTTTTGCGATTTCGTAGACATCGAATTCAAGAAGCTGCTGAGCCACAGCAAAGTCAGGTGGCTTAGCTTAAGACCAGCTGTTGAAAGGATCCTCCATTTATTTCAGGCTCTTAAAGCGTATTTTAGTTCTGTATCAAAACCTCCAGCCAAACTTAAAGAATTTTTTGAACACGACTTGGGCTAGGCCTACCTTTGGTTCGTGCATTCATTAATGTCAATTTTCCACAAAGGTATGCAGCAAATGGAGCGAAAAAGTAACTCAATAACGGACATAATTACTGTGATTGACGAAATTATTGAGATTTTAGAAAGCCGGCAAGAATGCAACTTTTTGCCTTTAAATGTTCGATCGATTTTAAAGTCCTTGAAGGAAAACGGCAAGGAAGAGACTTGCCGCTCTTTTGAATCCAGGACCCTTCTTGTGTATAGTGAATGTTTATTATATCTGAAGAAATGGACAAAGTCACTAGACGAGTACCGGATTTTTAAATGGCGGCAACTAGACGACGCGAACTTTTCGTATGAAGAAAGTGTAGCGAAGTGTGTAGAATATTTGCTGGAGAAAAAAATTTCAATAGACGATTCACTCTTGTTCGACCAAATTGCAAACTTGAAGAAGTTTTTGTCGAAGCAAGTGAAGACGTTTTTTGAGAAAAGCTCCGCAGATAAGCTAGTACAGTTTTTTGCAAACGTAAACTCGAGTTATTACTCGGAAGTATTGAAAGTAGCACAATTCTACTATGCGATTCCTCCGCACAATGCAAATTGCGAAAGGGTTTTTTCGTTAGTAAATACGCAGTGGTCTGACGAAAGAAATAGATTACTGGTGGAGAATCTTAAGAACTTAATGATTGTTCAGTTTAATTTTGAAGACATGAGTTGTTTGAATTTTTATAAAGAATTGATGGACAAGAAAATGTCCCGGTTTTCTATTGTTTCGATAAAAAAAAATCGGCATTTTGGCAAAAGCGATAAAAAGCAACTCAAAAGAACAAGTTCGCAATTTTGAGTCTAATTGGTGAACTGATTTACTAGTGAACTTTCCCGCCATTTTGTCAGCAGTGAAAAAGTGAACAAAGAGTCGCAGTGCTTTGCGGAAAAACTTCTAAAAATTTGTCCAATTGTTTAAAATTGTAAGTTAAATGTTTTAATAAACAGAGTGATGTTCTACCGCAAAATCATTCTACAGGTTATAGCTCGCAATGCCACCAAAGCCGAAGGCTGAAAAACGCAAGTGCATGTTTACAGAGGAGCACACAAAACAATTCCCCTGTTTTTCAAAGGGTAAGCGTGGTAACGTTAACGAAGGTTTTTGTGAAATTTGTCAAGTGAATATTAGTGTAGTATATGAAGGTGTGTATCATTTTGTGATTTTCTATATTTTCAATGTCAGTGAATGTCTATGTGTTTGTTATACTTTATGTGCGCTCTTTTGTGTACAATTTGTTATAATATGTGTGTCATTTTATTGTTTCTTAGGAAAATCGGCTCTGGTGCGGCATATTGGGTCACGAGAGCACAAAGCGAAAATTCGCGATGCAACGTCGTCAATGTCAATGGACAACTTTATCGTCAAAACTCATTCGGATGATGCGTTGAAAGTGTTTGCTGTAGAAGGCACTTTTGCCTTTCATACGGTCAAACACCATACAAGTCAACGGACTGCACCACAAGTTTGCTACGCTCCTTGTTTTGCGATTCAGAAATCGCCTCAAAAATATCTAGCGCTCGAACGAAGACCGAGGCCATTATAAACGGTGTTCTGTCTCCATTTTCGCTATCATTAATACGCGAGGAGCTAGCAGATATCCCATTTGTTGGAATAGGCACCGATGCAAGTAACCACGGCAGCACAAAGCTTTTTCCCGTTCTCGTGCAGTACTTTCACGAATCTCATGGCGTCCAAGTTCGTCTTTTGGACATTCATAGCACAAGCAACGAAAGTGCGCGAACAATTGTGGACGTTTTAATAAACGTTATATCAAAAAATAACTTACAAAAAAAATTAACTGCTTTTGTTGCAGACAACACAAATACAAATTTTGGTGGACTTAACCGTAAAGGGCAAAACAATGTAATGCATTTGTTAAAGTCCGAAGTTAATAATAATTTAGTTGGCGTTGGCTGCCCTGCACATGTCCTACATAACGCGGTTCATCATGGATTTGACCAGTTCGTGCTTTTTGACATTGACGTATTCGTTTACAAATTGTATAGTTATTTTTCAATATATACGGTTAGGACGAATGAACTCAAAGGGTTTTGCGATTTCGTAGACATCGAATTCAAGAAGCTGCTGAGCCACAGCAAAGTCAGGTGGCTTAGCTTAAGACCAGCTGTTGAAAGGATCCTCCATTTATTTCAGGCTCTTAAAGCGTATTTTAGTTCTGTATCAAAACCTCCAGCCAAACTTAAAGAATTTTTTGAACACGACTTGGGCTAGGCCTACCTTTGGTTCGTGCATTCATTAATGTCAATTTTCCACAAAGGTATGCAGCAAATGGAGCGAAAAAGTAACTCAATAACGGACATAATTACTGTGATTGACGAAATTATTGAGATTTTAGAAAGCCGGCAAGAATGCAACTTTTTGCCTTTAAATGTTCGATCGATTTTAAAGTCCTTGAAGGAAAACGGCAAGGAAGAGACTTGCCGCTCTTTTGAATCCAGGACCCTTCTTGTGTATAGTGAATGTTTATTATATCTGAAGAAATGGACAAAGTCACTAGACGAGTACCGGATTTTTAAATGGCGGCAACTAGACGACGCGAACTTTTCGTATGAAGAAAGTGTAGCGAAGTGTGTAGAATATTTGCTGGAGAAAAAAATTTCAATAGACGATTCACTCTTGTTCGACCAAATTGCAAACTTGAAGAAGTTTTTGTCGAAGCAAGTGAAGACTTTTTTTGAGAAAAGCTCCGCAGATAAGCTAGTACAGTTTTTTGCAAACGTAAACTCGAGTTATTACTCGGAAGTATTGAAAGTAGCACAATTCTACTATGCGATTCCTCCGCACAATGCAAATTGCGAAAGGGTTTTTTCGTTAGTAAATACGCAGTGGTCTGACGAAAGAAATAGATTACTGGTGGAGAATCTTAAGAACTTAATGATTGTTCAGTTTAATTTTGAAGACATGAGTTGTTTGAATTTTTATAAAGAATTGATGGACAAGAAGAATGTTAGTGTATTGAAAAAATAGGCAGTGCGGAGAAGTATAATGATAAGTAGTGTTACATAATTAATTGGAATTTCTAATGAATAAATATGTCAATATTATTTTTTTTTAATTGAGGGGGGGGGTAGTGGTCGACCGTCCCGGATAGCCTGAGCCCCAGGTGTTAACCCTAACCAGGATGCCGCTTTGTTAGTTACACCCGCGGACTGAGAGCCACCCACCGCCTTGGAGCTATCAGAGTCTGCAGCGGCTTCAGAACCATCTCGGATGACGCGTGCATGGTTCTGGCTGGAGTAGGACCCATAGCCGAGCTGGCTAGGGAAGCCGCGGAGAAGGGAACGCACGTCGAGGCACTTTCCGCTCCCCAAAAGAAGGCAGTGCGCACTACAGCCAAAACGCGCACCCTGGGAAACTGGCAGAGGCAATGGGATGCGTCTTGCAAGGGGCGCTGGACACATTGCCTCATACCGAGCATTTCAGCGTGGATAAACAGGCGGCATGGGCAGTTGAATTTTTACAACACGCAACTTTTAAGTGGTCATGGCTGCTTCAGGGAATTCCTGCACCGGTTTGGGCATGAGGACGCCCCGTTCTGCACATTTTGTGGCGACAGATTTGTCGAGAATGCCGAACACGTCCTATTTCACTGCGGACGCTTCACCGGGCTCCGCAGTGATTTGGAGAGGGTTTTAGGCTGTAGCATCGAGGTGGGCAGCCTCGTGTTACTGATGCTGGTAAGCGACGCCAACTGGCTGGCTTTCAGCGCGTTTGCGGCGGCAGTCATGACAGATCTGTGCAAGGCTGAACGCGAGCGTAGAGGACACGTAGACTAGGGGGAACTGGGCAGTAGCGACGCAATAACTTACGGCCGCACCGCTACTGCAAGGTTCCGCTTACAGATACATATACCTTAGTCAATGTGTACATATATATTACATAGGGGATAAGCAATAAATGAATTAAAACAAGTAAGAAGGCTCTAGTCGGGAGAGCCCGACTATAAGATACCCTGAACCCAGTTGCAATAAATATATTAAATGTATATAAGACTTTGGTATACTGACTTAACTTCAATCGATTAAATTCGATATCTCCGGTGTTTCTTAACCGATTTGGACGAAATTTTCAGAAAAGATCTATCGTTACCCATTCTTTCAACCCTCACTTTTACATTTTCCAAATTCGATATTTTTTTGTTATCGATTCCATGTGTATATCGGAAACCAGAATAGTTATCGATAATTTGAAGCAAACTTGTTCTGCTCATGGTATAGGAGAACTTATATCCCAAATCTGAAGTCTCTAGCTCTTGTAGTCTCTGAGATCCGCGCGTTCATACAGACGGACAGACAGACAGACAGACAGACAGACAGACAGACAGACAGACAGACGGACAGACGGACATGGCTAAATCGACTCGGCTATTGATGCTGATCAAGAATATATATACTTTACAGGGTCGGAGATGCTTCCTTCTGCCTGTTACATACTTTTGCACAAAACCATTATACCCTTATTTACCCATTTTATGGGTTAAGGGTATAAAAAAACTCAGGCTAATACACACACACACCGGCACACACACACCCAGGCTTACCCACACACAGGCACACACACCCAAGCTTACACAGACACACCCAGGCATATACACACGCGTACACCGGCATCCACACACACATCCCGGCGTACACACACACACACAGGCATATACGCACACACACACCCAGGCTTACCCATACACACAGGATACAGTTTCGGTGAGTTTCCAAGTGCGGTCGCGTTTTTATCTCGCTCCGGCCTGGTGACAATCTACAGCGTATTTGCTTTCGGAAAAAATCAAAGCAGTCAGTGTGGGGCTGAGAGTGGCTGGGTAGCTTACCTAAGTACTCGTTTTTACCACCGCCAGGCGTAAACAATGTTGTTTTTCGACACTTCCGTCCTGCGGTGCCCCTATCTGCAGTTTTCGGCGCTTTAAGTTGTCTGCGTGACGCTTTGCGGGTGTGTGTTCCTGTGCATTTCTCACAATTGCACTTTCTTAATAGTGTGCTATTTGTGTTTTTTTTTTCGCTTGAACACACTCTCAGCTGTGCTGTCTGTGTTTTGGGTGCCCACATTCCCAGCTGATCCCACAACTTGCCAGGGACGTCAAGCTCACTTGCTGCGCAAACAGCCCATTTCGGCTCCTCCCGATTGAGCAACAGGTGGCGCCACCTGCGTTCGGTTCTTGTACCGACTGATTGCGTGGCCTGCTCTAGCTGTTGCATACCCTAGTGGGCAACAGATTAGTGCAGCATATCCAACAGGCGGGTTCTTTGCTAAAGAGACTTCTAGCAGAAAGGTGTAAAAGACCACGGAACTGGTTATAATCCAACCCTCCCCGCTGCGGCGGTACTCAGAGAGAGGGCTCTGGTTGACCGAAAAGGGGCGGTATAACCCCCACCGGCTAAACCAAGGGGAAACCTTTGGTCACCGTGGGACTGCTATCGGAGTTTTTAGCAAGGTACCCGCGGTATCGCAAGGATGGCAGATGAATCGTCGCCATTCTTTAGGAAGCCGGCGTTACAGCGATCTCCACCGTCGCTACAGCCAAGACTGGGCTTACCTCTGCCCCTCGTTGAGGTTGTGTCTCCGGCTATGGAGGCGACTGCACCGGCGCCTTTGGTACCGGCAGTGGCACTACCGACTGGAGGATCTGGTTGCACGGCGACAGCAGCTCACTTACCTGGGTCTCCCGTTAGCCTTAGGAGCATCCTAGTGCAAATGGGGGAATGCATTGATGGCATAAGTGCCCGGTTCGACACCAAGAGGCACATCAACAATTTAGAGCGCGAGGAGCTTGCAAGGCTTGTGGAGCTACAAAGGCGAGCTATGAGCTGTCTGGGTTTTGCAGCAACGGAGAAGGCCGTCCAGACAACGCCAACTGTGGCGGGCTGCTCCAGCAGAGAAGCTAGGTTCGCGCATAGCTTGGTGATGCAACCCAAGGGAACACCAAAACGCATGCGCGAGCCATCAACATCTCGCCGCACTACACCCCCAAAAAGGAGCAGAGTAACGGCGGTTGCTAGCAAACAAAATCTGGAGCCCCCCTGCGTATCATCCCTGCCCAAGGATAATCCATGGTCGAAAGTGGTATGCCGCAAAGGCAAAGCTCGCACAAGGGCGGATGCAGTCACCGTGTCTGGTTTTGGCGACTGTAGCTATGCAGACATCTTAAAGGTGGTTAGGAGTGAGCCAACACTTGTGCATCTGCGTGAGGATGTAAGTACAATCCGTAAGACGGCCAAAGGCGACCTGCTGATTCGGCTAAACAAACAGCCGGCACACAGTGCAAACGAGCTGCAGCTCGCTGTTGGTAAGGTGCTTGCCGGACGTGCTACCGTCAAAACCCTGTCGGAATCCAACCAGGTGGAGATCTGCGATCTGGATGAGCTGGTGACAAAGGAGGAAGTTTTGGACGCCGTAAGATCCGTCCTTGATGATCCAACGCTGGATAGCAGCGTCGTCAAGTCGCTGCGGCACACGAGGGCTGGCCTCCAAACAGCAATTCTGGGCCTACCGACGGCTAAGGCGGTTAAGCTGGTCGAAAGGGCGAAAATCCGCATCGGGTGGGCTGTATGCCGCATTAGGCCTCTCATTCAGCCAAAGCGCTGCTACAAGTGTCTGGAGTATGGACATATAGCTGTCCATTGCAAGAGTGGTGCCGACCACAGCAAGGCTTGCTACAAGTGCGGAGGTTCTGGACACGTTGCGAGAGTCTGCAACCAGCAACCAAAATGTGCCCTATGTACGAGAAAAGGAGAGCATATGACTGACCATGCGACAGGCAGTTACAGGTGTCCTGCGTACAGGGAGGCTGTCAAACACGCAAAATGGTGAAAGTCCTGCAGCTCAACCTCAACCATTGTGTCGCTGCCCAAGCCTTAATGGAGCAATTCATCCTTGATGAGAACATCGACATCGCCATGCTAAGCGAACCTCATCACCCGGCGTCAACTAATGGCGATTTCTTTTCTGACAAAAAATGTAGCATTATGTTACATTTTTTGAGGTTGCACTTTTTTTTGTGTTCTTTTGTGAATTAGGGCTACCCTTGCCCCATATGTTTGTGTTCTTTTCTTACAGTGTTGCCCTATGAATGCAACATAAATGCAACATTTCTCACCCTGAAATAAACGAGAGTGTTGTTTGATCAGGGTTGCATTTTAATAGTGTTTGACATAGTAAAGTGACCATATTAAAGCACGAAAAAGTATTTTGATCATATTTCCACAATAAATATGAAATTAATGAACGATTTATGAATGAATTCACAAATGTACAAGATATTGTTGAATTGATGTTTAAAAATTTCAAATTTATTGGGTATATACAATCAGAATACTTTTTCGTGCTAAAATATGGTCACTCTAATGATAAAATACAATAAAGTAAACAAGTTATAAATATCATACACATTCAATATTGAGGTTTTTCGGGAGTGAAATGGATAACGTATATTTAATAGCAACGGAAATAACATCAATTTTGATGGAATCAAGTTCATCATCGGAAGATGAACTGGATATGCAGCAAATGAGGGAACAGCACGATCGTATTGAAAATTTTGTGGATATATGTAATGAATATTCGGAGGGAGACGTAAGTTATTAAAGATGAACATATAAATAAAAAAAAGAAGAGCTAATTGTTCCAGTTATGTTTTCAGTTTAAAAAAAATTTTCGGGTTGATAGACAAAGCAGCGAATATCTCATTGATAAATATGCAAGCAGTAGCTACTATGGAAGAAGAGACTACCGTGGTGGAAGACAACAAATTTCACCTAATGTAGAAATGCTTTCGTTTTTATGGTAGGTACAAATAAACTATTGAAACAATGTAAAGCTACAAATTAAATAATTTTCTAGGTTTGCAGCTAATAAAAGTAGCATGAGGGAAGTGGCCAATCTGTTTGGCATGTCAATTTCCAAACAGCGAGGTGTTGTACTCAACGTCATAAATTTTATTGTGGACGTTATTTCGAAAGACGTGATTGCGTTTCCCTCAGAAATTGCAGAAAAAGAAAGAATAGCCAAAGAGTTTGAAGAGGTGATATTATTGTGCTTTCATTTAATATGATAAAGTTACTCAGCGCATATGTTCTTTTATTATTAGTTAAATGGATTTCCAAATGTTTTGGGTTGCATCGATGGCAGCTATATTTCAATAAGAGCGCCGAAGCACAAAATTCGGTCTACTTACGCTAACAGACATGACTCTTTGTCTATTACACTGCAAGGAATATGTGATGCGAAATGCAAGTTCCTTGACGTTTTCACGGGAGTACCTAGCAAAATACACGACTCCCGTGTATTGAAACTTTCATTCATCGCAAAGGATTTGTCAAGAATTTGCTTTCCAAATTTTCATTTGCTTGGAGATGCTGCGTACCCCTTAAGAGAGCATTTATTGACACCATACCGGGACTACGGTAATTTGACCGAAGCAGAGAGAACATATAACAAAAAATTTTGTGCAACACGAGTGAAAATTGAAAATGCCTTTGGCATGTTGAAAGGTCGCTTCCGGCAGCTAATGAGGCTCGATTTTCATAGCGTGGAAACCATGGCAAAATTTACAATTGCATGCTGTGCATTGCACAACATTTGCATAGACAGAGGAGATATTCAACCCGAACTCGACATTCGAAACGATGAACCTAATTCAGCTACTACTTCAGATGCTTGTTATCATGTAAATGAGAGTGATGCCAGGGAAACACTGATGTCACAATTAGGGCAGGCTAAACGCGATAACATAAAAAATATGTTATACGGTTCACTGAACACATAAATAAATAGTTTTGTATTATACATCTATGTAATTTTTATTAATAAAAAACAAACTGCATTTCATATGCTAAAAAATAAATATGTAAATGAACTTCATGTAGGCACTTTGGTAGAAAACAACACAATATTTTATAAGTCTTTGTCTGCAATCTTTTGCAGCAATTCATGTAATTTATCTGATCTCTGCATTTTCTCAGCATGACGACGTTCTTTATTTTCTTCGCGTTTTTTTAGGAAATCCAGTTGTGCTTGCTGTAGTGTCAACGCGGCTGTTTTCTTTTTTTTTCTAGGTGGCGAATCGGCTTTATTTTTCATTGCCATTTGTTGAGAGCTGATACGCACTTCAGGATCCAGTGAGTCGTCAACCGAACATATTTTTTCCAACTCTTGTTCAAAGTCAACGTTTTGTCTTTTGGATCCTGAAGTGCTGTTGTTGTCTATGGCGGCTTTTTTTCGTCTCATAACAGTTTTAAATCGCTCCTCGCATTGTTTTGCCGTTTTTGAGCCAACATCATTGGCAATTTGTGACCACATATCCTTTTTATTTCGGAATTTCTTTAGAGGTCCGATTTCCGCCAAATACGCATTATATTGGTCCAGCATTTTCTTCGTTTCTCCATCCGACCAAACTGAAAAAAAATTCATATAAATATAAATATTTACATTCGTACAACTAACAAAAATAAAATTGATTAATTACCTTGTATTTTCTTAAAAGATCCAGGAGATATTTGCTCATCCATGTTATTTTTGTAAATTTTTTTAGCGCTTATTGCGTATGTCACTTGTCAGCTGATTGATTAAGTGTTGCCTTTTTTTTGATTGTTTGTGGTAGTAAAAGTGTTGCCCTTTTTCGGGCAAAACGGCAACACTTTAACAGGGTAAATGCAAAATTTAAAACATGCTGCCTGAAAACGGGTAACATTTTTTTCTACAAAAGAAATCACCATAAGTGTGGGCTGTGGGCTTCCGACAACTCTGGAAAGGCTGCCTTGTGGAATTGCGGCGGTCAACAGTCCCCCTTCACTCACACACTTGTCTCTGACAGCTTTGTGAGAGTGAATGTTGGCGGTCTGTGGCTCTACAGCTGCTACTTGGCGCCCAGCCTTGCGATCGAAGCTTTTGAGGCTGTGATTGCGGAACTCGCGGTGGACGCAAGGGGCCGTAGCAACGTCATAGTTGCGGGCGACTTTAATGCGTGGTCTACGGAGTGGGGCAGCCCGTCTACGAATGCCAGAGGAATCATCCTTGTGAAGTCGTTGGCACTTATGGACGTGGTTCTTCTCAACACTGGGACCAGAAACACGTTCAACAGGGGCAGCGCAGGGTCAATCATCGACCTGACCTACGTTAGCAGTTCACTCGCCCGTACGGCCCAGTGGCGCATATGCGACTGCTACACTGGAAGCGACCATGAGGCCATCGTTTTCTCAATAAGGGAAACTCACCGGGTGCCGCCTAGACCCCCCTCTAGAATGGCGTTTCGTGCTGAGTCTCTCAACTTGGCCACATTTGTCGATGCCGTCTCATGCATGGCTGCAAGTGGTCCGGCGCTGGCTATGGTGGAGCAGGTAGCCGAACAACTGGGCGCTGCTTGCGCTGCAAGCATGTCTGTGCGAAAGGCCTTCAAACGCCACCACACAAGCATGTTCTGGTGGAACGACGACATCGCTGAGGCTAGACGGGTATGCCTGAGGTCGAGAAGGCGCTATCAGCGAGCAGCGCTAAGGCACTCGAGCTCAACACGCTTACTGCGGTTTGAGTACAAGGCGGTAAGAGCAGTACTCAAGAAAGCAATCAAAGTCAGCAAAAAGGAGTGCTTCCTCAAACTTTGCGACTCCGCGGACAATGATCCCTGGGGCAGAGCATACAGGATGGTGGTCAAGCGCATCGGCAAAGGCAGAGGTCAAGCGCATCGGCAAAGGCAGAGGTCAAGCGCACACTGAGTTCGCTCGAGTGAGGGACATAGTGGAAACTCTTTTTCCTCGGAGAACGAGCCCACTCCCACCAGCCCTTGGTCCATCCACAATCGAGGGCTTCAACCCGGTCACGTTGGAAGAGATGGCGATCGCTGCTCGAAAGCTCACCGCCCAAAAAGCCCCGGGCCCAGATGGAGTGCCGAATAGATGCCTAAGCATAGCAATCGCCTTGCGGCCTGGTCTGTTTGCAGAGACTTTCTCCAAATGTCTGCGCGAGGGTACTTTTCCAGATAGGTGGAAGGTACAGAAACTTGTGCTGCTTCCAAAGCCCGACAAGCCCCCTGACGACCCCTCGGCATACAGGCCCATTTGCCTCATTGACAACAGCGGCAAGGTCCTGGAGATGCTAATCTGTGCTAGGCTGGATGATGCCGTACGTAGCGCTGGTGGCCTTTCACCTCACCAATATGGTTTCAGGAAGGCAAGATCCACCACCGATGCAATCAAAGCTGTTGTCGGTATCGCGGCTGAGGCTATCGCCGGTACCCGCTGGCGTTTCGGGAGTAAGCAATACTGCCTTGTAGCAACAATAGACGTGAAGAACGCCTTCAACACTGCCGACTGGAGCTGTATCCTGGATGCTCTGGTGCTTCTCCGGGTGCCAGAGTATCTAGTAGCTATTGTTAGGAGCTACTTCGACAACCGAATCCTTCGGTATGACACGGACGAGGGCGAAAAGGAGTATGCTATCTCTGCAGGTGTCCCACAAGGATCTGTTCTAGGTCCTCTCCTGTGGAACATCATGTATGATGGCATACTTAGAATCCAGCTTCCAGCGGGGGCCACAGCAGTTGGCTACGCTGACGACGTTGCCTTCGTGCTTGTGGCGAAGGACTTACGGCGTGTCACCGAGCTTTGCAATTGGTGCATGGATGCAGTGACTCAATGGTTGTCATCCGTGGGTCAACAGCTTGCTGCGCACAAGACGGAGGCGGTGCTCATCAGCAGTAGGAAAAAGGTGGAGTACGTGGATTTTAAGGTGGATGGCGTCACGTTGAGGTCCAAGGATTGGATCCTCTACCTCGGCGTGGTCATTGACAGGCGCCTTAGTTACGGGGAGCATCTCGCGTACGTTCACAGGAAGGCTGCGATTACCGGACGCGCATTGGCAAGGATGATGCCAAACACGCGAGGTCCGAGGCAGCAGACGAGGCTACTGATAATGCACGTTATGAAGTCAATTATCATGTACGCGGCTCCAATCTGGGTCGGTGCTACGTTGGTGGCCAGCTACACAAGGGGCATAGAGTCAATCTATCGGCTCTCTGCCCTGCGGGTATGTTGTGCCTTCCGCACTGTGTCCTCTGACGCTGCGCTCGTGATTGCGGGGATGACCCCAATTCGCATCGCCGTCTTGGAAGCCGTGGCAGTCCTGGAAGCGGTTCCGTTGGGGAGAAATGCCGTTCGGTCAGCTGCCCGCGAGAGGAGCCTTGACGCCTGGCAGCAGCAGTGGGACACCTCCAACAAAGGGCGTTGGACGCACCTCCTCATCCCCAACATAAGGCGATGGGTGGAGAGGAAGCACGGGATGGTAACGTTTTACCTTACCCAGCTTCTCTGCGGCCACGGATGTTTCAGGAGCTACCTCAAACGATTTCAGCACGACTCTAGCGCAGAGTGCACCTGGTGTGGAGATGGCTGCGATGAAGACGCCCAACACGTCTTCTTCCACTGTGGGCGTTTCGCCGAGGATCGACTTGCGGTGGAAAACCTGGCGGGCCAGCGTCTATCGCCAACTAACCTGGTGACCCTTATGCTGGAGAGGCTTGAAGTCTGGCATGCGGTTTGCTCCTTTGCAGCCTCTACGATGGTAGAGCTGCGTCGGTTGGAGAGGTTAAGGGCGAGTGCATCGTAGTCGTTGCCACCGCTTCTGCGAAGCAATGCTTCACGGCGGTCCCGCTGAAGCTGGCAACGACTGTGCATGCTACACATATCGTAATTTAAGTTAACATAGGCATATCTTTTGAAATAAAAAAAAAAAAAAACCCATACACACAGGCACACACACCCAGGCTTTCACACACACACAATACGCGGGGTCCTAAACAGCAAACGAGCGTCCTGAAATCCATAGTGCTGTATGCTGCTCCAATTTGGGTCTGCGCAACTTCGGTGGCCACCTACATGAAGGGTGTCGCGTCATCATACCGGCTCTCTGCCCTTCGCGTCTGCTGCGCTTTCCGCACAGTCTCCTCGGATGCAGCGCTGGTGGTTGCTGGGATGATCCCGATCCACAGCTTAGCAGTAGAAGCCGCAGCGGTTCTGGAAGCAGCACCAACGGAAAGAAGAGCAGCTAAGGCTGCAGCCCGCGAGCGGAGCCTAGAGGCCTGGCAGCGGCACTGGAATACTTCCACAAAAGGGCGTTGGACGCACCTATTGATACCCGATGTGCGGCGATGGCTAGAGAGGAAGCACGGGTCAGTCACCTTCTACCTCACTCAGCTTACTTAAGCGGTTCAAGCACGACTCCAGTTCAGAGTGAAGCCGGTGCGGAGATGGTACGGAGGAGGACGTAAGCCATGTTTCTTCCAGTGTGGGTGATTCGCCCAGGAACGTCTGCAGGTGGAGACCCTGATTGGTCAGCCCCTTTCGCCAACAAACCTGGTGGAGCTTATGTTAGAGAGGGAGGCGGTATGGCATGCGGTTTGCGGACTCGCAGCTTCTACGATGGCGGAGCTGAGGCGTCTGGAACGCTTAAGGGCGATGGCTTCATAGAAATTGCTTTTGCTTCTGCGAAGCAATGCTTCGCGGCGGTCCCGCAGAGGCTGGCAATGTCTATGATTGTATTTATTGTATAGTTTAATGTAGGTTATTATTTATCACCACGGGATAAAAAAACACACACTGATGTTTTTCGGTGCTTATCTGTGCCAATCAAGAGAAAAAATCCGATTGTACTAGTACTGTGGAAGTGCCTGGCCACTTACCTGAGCACCTGAGTGTTGCCGCCAGGCGTGATCCTTGGTGGTTTGCATCGTCGCACAGTGGCGCCCGTAGAACAAGTCAGGTGGAAAAATCAAAAATTGCATGTGCCTCTCAAAAATATTGAATGAACCTACTTTATAGGAAATTTTGCAACGATATAAAATCTGCAACCCTTAATATAACCGGATTTTTTGTTTAGAAGATATAGCCCTGCAAAGTTGACTGATTTTTTGTGTTGCATAAAAATTGCAATTTGTATGTGATTTTGTCGGCTTTGAGATACAATAACTCAAACACTAAGGTACGGATCGTCATTATTTTTGGTTCTATTGATAGATCTATTTATTAAGAAAAGAATAAAAAAAAATTGTACTGTTTGTTTTGCGTTTGGCCAGGCAAATCAATATTTACCAACTATCCACTTTTTCACTATTTCTCAACTTTGATGGAAAATATAAAAAAATTATATCACATTATACCGGCAATTTTCTCTAATTAATTTCTTTGATTATTCCTCTATTAAATATATTATTATTATTATTATTACTAGGGCCTTGTTGCACTGCGACCAGATGTTAGATCTTTTGTGCCGGCCTGTAGGAATTAGGGTAGAGCCTCTATATCGAGGCTTCTGATAAAAGAGAGCACTTTGGTAGGGTCTATATGTTCCTATATCCTGTAGGGGGGGATAAGTTCACCTCCTAGTTGTAGAAGTCGACGTCTGCTTAGCGAGGGGCATTCACATAGAACATGTTCTGATGTTTCTAGCTCCAGCTCAGAGAATCTGCATGTGACGATTTCTGAAAGTTTTAATTTCTTAAGGTGATACCTTAGGTTGCAATGCCCCGTTAGGTAGCCTGTTAAAGTGCGAATTTCGTTATTTTTTAAGTTGATGATGCGTTTTGATCGCGTCATCTGGGGGACGAGAAATTGTTTGGCTTGTCTCAGCCCTGCACTGTCGGTCCAGTGGCGGCTTATCTCCTTTTCCTCCCATTTCCTGACCAGTTCTCTTATGTGTCCTTGCGAAAGTCCACAGAACGGTTCAGGGCCGATTAGTGGTGTCATCGCCCCGCGTTTTGCTAGGGAGTCTGCTACCTCGTTTCCTATATGGCCTTCATGCCCTGGCACCCAGCCCACCGTTAAGATGTTCTTGGAGGCAAGGGCGTTCAGCTGTTGGAAACAGTTCTCTGCAAGTCTGGAGGAGATCGTGAAGGATCTCAGCGCTATGAGCGCCGCCTGACTGTCAGAGAAGATGTAAATCCGTGCACCTTGCATTTTCCTGCGAAGGCATTCACGAGCACAGATTTCTATGGCGTATATCTCTGCTTGGAAAATGGTTGGAGACTTTCCCATGGCTATGGACTTGTTGAACCTTGGTCCGAAAATACCAGCCCCGGTGTCGCCGTTTTCCAGTTTCGACCCGTCGGTGTACCACGTTTGTGATCCACTGGGCAGAGATATGGATTTTGTTTTCCAGTCATGTCTGGTGTGCAAGACTACAGAGAAGTTTCTGTGGAAAACAAGTTTTGGTTTCTGTTTGTCAGTTACGCGCAGAATGGGCTCATTTATAAGGGGTTCGAGAACCCGAAGATGCCCTGTAAGATCACCGCTTTTTATGTAGGTGATGTTTTGAAGGTGAAGTGCCCCCAGGCAGGCCTACTTTTTCAGGGTGATGGGTAGAGGGGGTATGCCAGGTATGACTCCAAGTGCTGCAGTGGGGCATGTTCGGATGGCTCCAGTGATGCCTATGCAGACCAGTCGTTGTAGTTTGGTAAGTGCAGCAGCAGCTGTCTTCTGGGTAGATTTCGTCCACCAAGCAAAAGATGCATAGGTAAGGATCGGTTTTACCACAGTGTTAAAAGACCAGTAGATCATTTTGGGACTTAAGCCCCATGTTCTACCGAAAAGCCTGTTACAAGCGAAGTATGCTCGAGTGGCTTTATTTATGGTCTTTTCAAGGTGTGCATTCCAGTTGAGCTTGGAGTCGAGTGTAACTTCTAATTAATTTCTTTGATTATTCCTCTATTAAATATATAATATTATATATATATAATATTAATTTTAAATTATAAAAACCATTAAAATGAAACAATAAAAATCAAAATATTTAAAAAATATTTTGTTTCCTTCCCGTAAAATTGGTTTTTTCTCAAATTTCAACTTTGCATACCCATAAATAGGCACATAAAAACCGTAGAATTAATTTCAAATGCTCATTTTATAAGTTGATTAATTATCTATCAGATGCTTTATGATCGATTATCTCATTTGGTTCAAAAGTTATGATATTTGCAACGAAAGAACTCAAATGGCGCCACTGTGCGTCACCTGGTCAAGCCTTTCCTAGAGGCTGACCGCTCGCGCCCTTTTTAGCCAGTTTCGTTGGTGTGCGTTCTCAAAGTACACACAGTGCAACACATTTTTGTTGGTTGCGTGCATTTGTGTATTTTAGGCTGACCGCAGCTGCTGTGCCAGCTGATAGCGCTACATCCTTGGGCTGGTGTCTTGCGATAGCGCTGCCAACCGATCAAGCTGCGCTTACCTGGTTCCCCGTGTTAGTAACAGGTGGCGCTGTCGCTAGCTGGAGGTGTCTTCACTGTTTAAGGTTAGTGTACCGGGTGTAAAAAAAATTCGTGGCATACCCAAAGGGGTTGGTGTTTTGCGTAGCACAGCACACAGGCGCGTCTTTTTCTGCTGCGACCTAAGTTGGATCTTCCAAGCATAAATAAGCAAAAAGCCACGGAACCGGCTATTACGAGCCATTAGCTTGGTGGGAAATGATGTTCTGGAGAAGGCAGTACAAACAACGCCAACTGTTGCTGGAGGTACCAACAAAGATGCTAGGAGCAAAAATGTTTCATCGAGCTCTCACCGCAATACCTACCCCCCCCAAAGAAGCAGGGTATCTCTCAGTGCCCCAAATCAAGGACCTGAACCCCCCGTGGATCAACACTGCCAAAGCAGAATTCCTCGTCCAAGGTAGTTGGCCACAAAGGCTAGGCAGCACGCACGCGGGCGGATGCTGTCACCGTATCTGGTCTGGGTGACTGCAGCTTTGCGGATTTGCTGCTACGGCTTGGTGAACAGCCAGCGCCCAGCGCAAATGAGCTGCAGATCGCAGTTGGCAAGGTGCTGGGTGGGCGTGCAACCATTAAAACACTGTCTGACACCAATCAGGTAGAGATCTGCGACCTTGACAAGCTGGCGACGAAGGAAGAGGTCCTGGACGCGGTCAGGTCAGCTCTAGGAGAACCGACGATGGATATTGACGTCGTTAAGACGCTACGTCGTACGAAGGCGGGCCTTCAAACGGCAAGCCTGGGCCTACCGGCGGATTAAGCGATTGGCCTCGTGGAGAAGTCGAAGATTCGCATTGGCTGGGCGGTGTGCCGCATTAGGCCCCTAATTCAGCCAAGGCGCTGCTATAAGTGCCTGGAGTATGGACATATAGCTGTCCATTGCAAAAGTGGTGCAGACCACAGCAAGGCTTGCTACAAGTGCGGAGGTTCTGGACACGTTGCGAGAGTCTGCAACCAGCAACCAAAATGTGCCCTATGTACGAGAAAAGGAGAGCGAATGACTGACAATGCGACTGTCAGTTACAGGTGTCCAGCGTACAGGGAGGCTGTCAAACACACAAAATGGTGAAAGTCCTGCAGCTCAACCTCAACCATTGTGTCGCAGCCCAAACCATACTGGAGCAGACGATCTTGGAGAAAAAAATTGATGTCGCAGTGCTTGGTGAGCCGCACCACCGGGCAACCGCTAATGCTAGGTTGTGGGCTTCGGATAGATCTGGGAAAGCTGCCGTTTGGAGCTGTGGTGACCTACAGTCCCCCTTTACGCACATTCTAGCCTCCGATTGCTTCGTGCGTGCGAAACAAGGAGATCTCTGGCTTTATAGCTGCTACTTAGCTCCAAGTCTCACGATCGGCGAGTTCGAAGCGGTGCTTATGGAAATAGCGGACGACTCCAGGTGTCGCAGCAACGCTATAATTGCTGGCGACTTCAACGCGAGGTCAACTGACTGGGGCAGCCCGTCTACGAACGCCAGGGGTACCATCCTTGTGGAATCGTTTGCGTCTCTCCACCTTGTCCTTCTTAACACTGGGTCAGAAAACACTTTTAACAACGGACGTGCTGGGTCAATTATTGACCTCACCTATGTGAGCAGTGCACTCGCCCGTTCGGCACTGTGGTACATAAGTGACTGCTACACTGGAAGCGACCACGTGGCCATCATGTTTTCGGTTGGAGAAAGGCTGCGGGTGCCGGCAAGGCCCAACCATGGTGTAGCTTACCGGGTTGAGTCTCTCAACACGAGGAGTTTTGCAGATGCCATTGCTCATATGGTATCAGGCGGACCTGCGCATGATATGGTGGAACAGATGGCTCAGCAGTTAGAAGCTGCGTGTGCTGCGAGCATGCCCCAGAGGAAGGCCTATAGACGCCATCACACCAGCGTGTTTTGGTGGAACGATGAAATAGCTGAGGCTCGGCGAGCCTGCCTGAGATTGAGGAAACTCGCTCGATGCAGCTTGAGTTTAAGGCCGCGAGGAAAGTGCTAAGGAACACCATCAGAGCCAGCAAAAAGGAGTGTTTCCTTAAGCTTTGTGACTCAGCCGACAAGGACCCTTGGGGAAGAGCCTACAAGATGGTCTTCAAGCGTGTCAGCCAAGGCACCAACACCACGCCTATGGAGCTAGTTCGCATGAAGGAAATAATGGCGACTCTGTTTCCTCAGTGTGCAAACCCGCTATCGTTAGCTGGCGCGGCTTCCATGCATGAAGGTGTCTCTCCAGTTTCTTTGGAAGAAGTGCAGCTGGCAGCACGGAAGCTATCAGCCAATAAAGCGCCTGGTCCCGATGGTGTCCCTAATCGGTGCCTGCATCTAGCAATCATGCTCCAGCCAGAATTGTTTGCCCTGATGTACACCAAATGTCTGCGAGAAGGCATCTTTCCGGACAGGTGGAAGGTGCAGAAACTCGTCCTGCTGCCTAAGCCAGATAAACCTCCTGATGACCCGTCAGCATACCGGCCTATTTGTCTCATTGACAATAGTGGCAAGGTCTTCGAGACGAGCATAGCTGCTAGGCTGGATGACGCCGTGCAGAATGCTGGAGGATTATCACCACTCCATTCGGCTTCAGGAGGGCGAGATCTACTACCGATGCGATCAGGTCGGTAGTCAGTATAGCCTCAGAAGCAATCTCAGGCAACCGCTGGCGCTTTGGCAGTAAGCAGTACTGTCTCGTTGTGACCATTGATGTTAAGCACGCTTTTAACTCCGCGAATTGGTGCTACATTTTGGATGCCCTGGTGAGTTTTAGAGTGCCAGACTACCTTGTAGCAATCGTGAGGAGCTACTTTCACAACCGTAGGCTGCGTTACCAAACAGATGAGGGGGAGAAGGAGTACGCCGTTTCTGCAGGTGTTTCACAAGGATCTGCCCTGGGTCCTCTCCTGTGGAGCATCATGTAAGACGGGATACTACAGCTTCAGTTACCGGATGGTGCCAGCGCTATTGGATATGCTGACGACGCACAGTGGGGCCATTTGAGTTTTTTCATTGCAAAAATCATTACTTTTGAACCAAATGAGATAATCGAACAATTTAAAAAGCATATGATAGATAATTAATCAACCTATAAAATGAGCATTTGAAATGAATTCTACGATTTTTGGGTGTCTATTTATGGGTATGCAAAGTTGAAATTTGTGAAAAAACCAATTTTACGGGAAGGAAAACAAATATTTTTTAAATTTTTTGATTTTTATTGTTTCATTTTAATGGTTTTTATAATCTAAAATTAATATTATGATAATTAAAAATAATTTTTTTTTTTTTTTTTTTTATTAATTTTTTGTAAAATATTCATCACAATCCGTAAAAGATGGTATATCTAAAAGAGAAATCATCTCTGAACTATAAGTATTTTCTAATTTTTTCGTGACTTAACATGCCTCAGTGATGATATAAGTGGATCTGAAGATGCTGCTAACATGTTGAAGAGGTCCTCATTTTGTCTCACCCTTGAAGCTTTGAAAGTGTTTAGCAATCTGTATTTTTTATAAAATTTATTTAATGATTCCTGTGCTTCTTCAGAAAGCTCTCCAATTGGCAAAGACTGATACTCAATTATATCTCTTAACGATTTGGTTGTTTATCCCTGTGATTTGAGTTACAGCTTCATCATTTTCAAAAAATCTCCTTGAAGTGTTTCCATCGTTTGAGTTTCCGTATCCGTACTTGGGGCAGTCTACTTTAAGTCCAACTTGTTTGAAAAACGCATCCTGTATTTGCTTCTTTCTGAACTTTTCTTTATCTCTGTTTGATGAGTTTTCATCAAAGTTTTCGTTTGGATCAAGGGTTCAAGAAAAGAGTTAGCTTTCATGCCGGCAAAATTTACCTAATATTTGTTATATATTTGGGCTTAGGTCAATTTGTGCAATTAGGGTACTACGCACGTGTCCGAATAAGATTTGTGCCTACCTGTATGGGATGTAACTACTTGTACACCAGGGCAATTTCTATATATGGTGCGTATCAGTTAGTTTATTTGTATATCCTGTAACTGCACCTGAGTTTAGGGACCAGGATTTAAAAAAGGGTTTCAGGAAAGCATTACTGAATGAAAAACAAAAATCATGCATCTTAACGATAAGGAACGAAACAACAACAATATAAATGGGTTTTCACGGTTATGTGTCATAAATTGCCCAAAAATGCATGCAACACATTTTTTTCCTATGACTTTTTTCACTTTTTTTATATTTAAAAAAAAAGGGGCAAAAACGGGCAGCTGAAACTTTTTGCATTAGATAAAGGAATAATCAAAGAAATTATTTTGAAAATATGGCAGAGGTAAAAAAGGGTAATTTTTTTTAATTTTCCATCAAATTTGAGAAATAGTGAAAAAGTGGATAGTTGGTAAATATTGAATTGCCTGGCCAAACGCAAAACAAACAGTACAATTTTTTTTTTATTCTTTTCTTAATAAATAGATCTATCAATAGAACCAAAAATAATGACGATCCGTACCTTAGTTTTTGAGATATTGTATCTCAAAGCCGACCAATTTACCTTAAAATTGTGATTTTTATGTAACACAAAAAATCAGACAACTTTGAAAAGCTATATCTTCTAAACAAAAAATCCGGTTACATTAAGGATTGCAGATTTTAAATCGCTGGAAAATTTCCTATAAAGTAGGTACATTCAATATTTTTTAGAGGCACATGCAATTTTTGATTTTTGACACTTGACTTGTTCTACGGGCGCCACTGTGCGACGTCGCTCTGGTGCTTGTAGCTAAAGACCTACGGCGAGTTACAGAGCTCTGCGATTGGTGTTTAGACGCAGTGACGCGGCGGCTGTCGTCTGTTGGTCTTCAACTGGCTGACCAAAAGACGGAGGCGGTGCTCATCAGCAGCCGAAAAAAGGTGGAGTATGTGGATATCACGGTGGGAGGCGTCACAATGCGGTCCAAGGACTGTATCCGCTATCTTGGTGTGGTCATCGATCGGCGCTTAAACTTTGGCGAGCACCTGGCATTCTTTTATCGGAAGGCAGCTGAATCCGTGCGAGCTCTTGCGAAGATGATGCCTAATACGCGGGGTTGTAATATTTCCAAAAAAAAGGTTAAAATTTTAGTTAAAAATGGTTGAGCACGTCAGTGCCATTTGATGGTTGATTATTGAATGTTCTTTATTATTCATGATTCCAAACTCTTAGCCTAAAAGATATATGTTTTCTTATGTATATAAAAAGAGTGTATAGAGAGAGAGAGAGGTGTGTGTACATGCATGTAATGTGAGTGCTTGTGCGCTCTTGGTTTGCGTTCCAAATGGAACGTGGGATGTGCAGCGTCAGCTAAAACGGTCAGCTAGCTTGCTAGCGATCCGCGCTGAGTAATATGAGCCTGAGCCCATGCGCTGCATAATTTATGAATATATTATTGTATGCAACAAAGTGTTACATACTAAGCTTTATTGAGTCATGCATATACACACTACACCTCCCCTTTTAAAAGAATAACGTAATATAATGGAGTTGTTTAATTGATTAGGTACATATTAATACATGTATTGTGTCTGGATGAATGTGTATTGAGGGGATGAGTGTAAGAATGACAAAAGTTTAGTTTTGCCTGAAATATTCTTCATAATATAAGAAAATTATTATTTATTTATTCGATAATAATTGTGTTTATTTTTTTTTTATTATATTTTTTTAAATGTATAGCTTGAATTATGGTTAATTTAAACGATAATTAAATTTTTTTTCAGGATTTTTATACTCGATACCGGAGGTAAAGAGTATATTGGTTTTGTGCAATGTCCGTCATGGTGTCTGTCCGTCTGTCCGTCTGTCCGTCCGTCCGTCCGTCCGTCCGTCTGTATGTTCGCAACTTTTTTCCACACCCTTCAAGCTAGAGACTTGAAACTTTCTAATTCTCTTTATCTATGGGATAGTAAATTAAAGTGTCAAGATGGGGGCTCTACGATAACTGGGGGGCTGGCAAATCAATAAATTCGATAACTCAAAACCGATAAATCCACATATTTCGCACATCCTTACAGCTAGAACTACCAAATTTAACCCCCAATGTAACCCCCTGCATCAAAAATTTTGGAGCCACGCCCACCCATTACGCCCCCAGCCCTCCCGCATTTTGAAATCAGAAATGGCTATATCTCCCACAGTTTTTGAGCTAGAGCCACCAAATTTGGTGCCAAAATAGGTGATGATGATCCCCCAAAAACTGCATCAAATGTTTGGATGCCACGCCCACCGATACTGCCCTAGCCGCCCCCATCCACCCCAACGCTTCGTCAATAACGGGAATGCGTATATCTTCCAGAGTTGAGAAGCTAGAGCCTCCAAATTGGGTGGGAAGATAGCTGGCAACGACCCCCAAAAAACTGCATCAAAGTTTTGGAGCCACGCCCACCCATTTTGCCTCCCTTTCCCCACCTTTTACAAACTTTGAGCTAGAGTCACCAAATTTGGTTTGAATATAGCAATTGACATTCCACAAAGATCTGCATCAACAATTTGGATGCCACGCCCACCCAATCCGCCCCCAGCCCCCCTTTCCCCACTTTTACAAATTTCGAGCTAGAGTCACCAAATTTGGTATGAAGATAGCAATTGACATTTCACAAAGATCTGCATCAAAAATTTGGATGCCACACCCACCCAATCCGCCCCCAGCCCCCCTTTCCCCACCTTTTAAAAACTTTGAGCTAGAGTCACCAAATTTGGAAGGAAGATAGCTGGTGGCAACCCCATCTGCATCGGAGAATCTTTAAGGCAGCGTACACCCCTGCCGCATCCGTACCCCTTTGCAATCAGGCCTCTTTTTACCGGTTTTAATACTGGTATCGAGTATGCCGCAGTCGGTTGCGTCCGACTGCAACGTTTCCACTTGTTTTTTTTTTTTTATTATGGCTGATCAGGCCTCAAAACTGGAATATATTCTATGGTCGAGCTAACCTGTGTTGAATATTTTTAGCCTATTCTTATTTACTATCTGGTGTTTTTTCTTACCTACGTCTATTTTTATGTTATTTTTATCTTCTATGTTTATAACTTTGTATGGGCCTAGATATTTACTTTCTAATTTATGAGCTGTCTCATTTTTTAATAGTACAAAAGATCCTACTTCTAAACTTATGTCATTTAATTTTTATCGTATTCTATTTTTCTTTTTTTCTTTTTCTTAGTTTATTAGAATTTCTGCTCTTTTATGAGATGTTTGTAATCTAAACTTAAATTCTTTAGCGTAATCGTCTATGTTATATACAGGATTTATATCACTATTGGTATTAAATTCTGTGAACTGTCTAGGTAATCTACCATAAACAAGTTCGTAAGGGCAATATTCATGTGCTGTGGATGGAGTCGTATTGAAACAATATGTGAAATAATTCAACCATATGTCCCAATCGTTCTTGTCAATCGAAACGTACGAACGAATGTATTCGTTGAATGTTCGATGACTTCTTTCTACGGTTCCTAAAGTCTGGTGATGATAGGCTGTTGATTGTATATTTCTTATTTTCATATACTTACACAAGTCAATTATAAGTGAATTTTTGTATTCCGTACCCATGTCCGTTATGAACGTCTTCATACTTTAGTACAAAAGATTCAAATATTGCTCTGGCTACTGTTTTTGCCGATTTATCAGCTACTGGTATTGTAACTAGATATTTCGTGAGTTCACAAATAATTGTGACTGCATACTCATTGTTATTCTCTGAACGAGGTAATGGACCAATGGTATCTATTACAACAGCGTCAAAAGCTGTACTTGGTGAGCCTGTTATAATCATGGGTGCTTTTGTATGTGTTGTCGTTTTTGCTTGTTGGCATTTTAGACAAGTTTTCACATACTTTGCTATAGTCTTTGTCATTTGGGGCCAGTAATAGTATTTCTTAATTTTCAACAGGGTTCGCGTAATCCCTGTATGGCCACCTTCACTAGGATCGTCATGGTATTTGGACAGGATTGCCTTTATTTGACTTTCGTCATTTTTGTCTATTTGTGTCACTCTTGTTAGTAGCGCTACTTTTAATTTATTTAAACATTTATTGCCCATATTTATACCCTGAACCCATAAAATGGGTAAATAAGGGTATAATGGTTTTGTGCAAAAGTATGTAACAGGCAGAAGGAAGCATCTCTGACCCCATAAAGTATATATATTCTTGATCAGCATCAACACCCGAGACGATATAGCCATGTCCGTCTGTCCGTCCGTCTGTCTGTCTGTCCGTCTGTCCGTCTGTATGAACGCGTGGATCTCAGAGACTACAAGAGCTAGAGACTTCAGATTTGGGATATAAGTTCTCCTATACCATGAGCAGAACAAGTTTGCTTCAAATTATCGAAAACTATTGTGGTTTCCGATATACACATGGAATCGATAACAAAAAATATCGAATTTGGAAAATGTAAAAGTGAGGGTTGAAAGAATGGGTAACGATAGATCTTTCTGAAAATTTCGGTTAAGAAACACTGGAGATATCGAATTTAATCGATTGAAGTTAAGTCAGTATACCAAAGTCTTATATAAATTTAAATTTATTTTTTGCAACTGGGTTCAGGGTATCTTCTAGTCGGGCTGTCCCGACTAGAGCCTTCTTACTTGTTTCTCCTTGGAATTTGGGAGAGATTTCTTGGGAACCAAGAGAAGTGGGCTATTATATTCAGAAATTGATGGCTCAACTATACCATCTTTTATCAACTTTTCGACCTGTCTGTTTATTTCTGGTTTATCGGTTTCGGCATTTCTATAATTTTTTATGTAAACTGGTGTTCTATCTGATAATCTTAATTTTTGTTTTTAGAAATTATTGGATGATATCGGTTCTGTTTCTAGACCAAATATGTCACTGTATTTGGTACATAATCTCACTTTGAATTGGTCAGGGAATGTCAGTTTACTTATGACTTTGTTAGTTCTATTGTTTGAATTTCGTTAGTTTGAAAATCATAATCTTCTATTGACTCGAGTTTAATGTTGGGATTTTTAATTTTTATATTTTAATCTGTTGTATTTAAGATATCGACTATTGCACTATTACTTTCAACAATACTGTTCGCTATTATTACCCCAGGATGTACATATTTCCTGGTTTGGTATTAATACAGTATTTTCAGTAGTCAGAAGCATGATTTGTCTCATTACTTCTGATCTTGCTGGTAATAATATTGAGTTATCAATATGTATCATTGTGTAGTAGTGGTACATGTATTTGGTATTTTAGTGATTGTGGTTTCATAATGAATTCATTATGTTGGTAATCTATTATACAATTGTATTTTCGAACGAAATCAAGTCCGATAATTCCATCACATGGAACCGGAAAGTCGTTGCTGACAATTTGGAAGTCATGAGTGATTATAAAATAATCGAAAAGTAAGTCAATTGTTGATTGTCCTAACGATTGAATAGTTCCCTGTCCAATTCCTGTTATCTCTGTTTTATAATTTGAGTTTATTCTTGATTCTATATTATTATTTTTTAAGATGGATATATTAGCTCCTGTATCTATAAGCAATGTTAATTGGATGTTATTGTTCCCGTTTTGGATTTTTATGAGACTGCTAAGATTTAAATTTATGTGTAGAATTTTTACTGCTGTTGTTCGCTCAAGGGGTTGTGCTGGTTTTCCGAGTTACTTTGTGTAACTCGTATTTGGTAATTATGGCTATTTCCTCTGTTTGAGCCGCCTCTGTATGAGCCGCCTCGAGGGTTGCCTCTGTAACCATTGTTGTTGTTATTGTAATTGTTTCTTCTGAAGCTGCCTCTATTGAAAGGTCGGCCTCTATAATAACCTCTACCGCGGTTTCCACCACGGTGTGTGTTGTTTTGATAATAAAAGACAGTATTAGTGTGACCTGTAGTTTCTGTGCAACTGTCGATAAACTTTGACGTGACATCATTCATGTTGTTGAATGATCCCGCTTGCATGATAAGTTTTACCTTATCAATGGAGCAGTTTTTCGTCATGGCTTTTACAGCTTGGGTTGTGCTGTATTTGGTGGCTAAATCATGACTTAGTCCATCATTAATGTATGCACCTTCTAAGGCTTTTGTCAGCAGTTCTACCTCTTGGATATATTGATTTGCTGTTTTCCTAATCTGTTGTAGATTTAATAACTTTGCGTTTATTACTTCCACATAGTCGCCCTGAACGCGCGCCTTAAGTCGCATGCATATAGCAGAGATTGTTGTTTCATTATTGATTAAATTTCTTGTATGTCCCTTTAGCTTGGTCTTTATGATTGAGACTGCTAATTGTTCGTGTTCACCTTTGATAGTGTTCAGGATTTCTAGTGCGTCTAGAAAACTTGTTAGGTTTTCCGCTTTACCATCAAAATCTGGTATAAGCTTTGACGTTGTATTTATAAATTCTATTTGTGTTTGAGGCATTTTGAGTGTATTTGATTCTATGTCTGTGGGTGTAGTCGTCATCAGCTGAGTTTTATCGAATGATGCTTTATTATTAATTGTGTTAGGGAGTAATATAATTAGATCATGTCTCTCCGAAATGTACACAAGGTTTTCACTTAGTCGTTTTAAGATTTCTCGTCCTTGTAGAATTTGAAGGTCGTCTGCTTTAAACGCAATAGCTTGAAAGATTTTTCTGATGCTATTATATATCTTTACCATAAGGTCAACATGTTTTAATTTAGTCTCATTCGATATTGGTGCACTCTTGTTAAGGTACTTAAAAGATTTATCAAACTCTGTACGTTGCGTATAAATTTGTTTTCGTATTTTATCCCAATCCATTAATGTCTGGTTTTTTTTTTGCATTAATCAATTATTTGCACATCAGAGTCATCGCTTTCTGAACTTAATGGTTCAATTTTGATAACTTGATCTGCAAATAATTCGTGGATAGCTTTTGGCATGCGTACATTGTTCCTTAGCATCATCTTATATTGCAAGATAACAATTCTTTGGATTTGATCGTACATGTGCATGCGAACTGTTGAGTTCTTCTTTATCCACCTTAGGATAATGATCAACTTGGGATGTACAGGTTTGTTCTTTACTAGAATTTCGAGAAACGGAATGTATTTAGCTAAGTATTCTACCTCGACCATTTTAAATTTATTTTGGATTATGGCTCAAATTATTTCTTGCTAAAGCTTAGTACGCAGGAACTAGAATTATTTCTGATAGAAATTTACACATTATTTCTAGTGTGTATCCTAGGACCCTGTGTGCCCCTTAAAAATACCGGAAAAATCCCAAAAACGCAAAAAAATGGCAAAACGAAAAGGTAGAAGAGTAATACGGGCACACTTGTGTTTACATTTAGTTGCCATTGATTCCCAAGCAGCTCTAATAAAATTTGCATCCATATGCTTTGCGTGTGTAAGGTCCCAAATGCAATTGTTTTCCCTCACAGCGTTGATTAATTTTATCTTATCGTCGTTTAAAAATTGTTTAACACGACTTTTATTTTTATTGCCACTCAAAATTCCCTCCATTTCACAATTGACGCCTAGAAATAATGTGCTGCTCATTTTTTCTAGCAGAAATTCAGCTGTTCAATGCAATCCACATGATTCACTTCAATGTAATCGATGTGGCAACTCTCAACATTTTTTGAGTATACATTTCTAGCTGCTGCATATACTCATTAGAAATATCTCTAGAAATTATGTCCAGAAATTATTTCTACCGTTTTTCTTTTTTTTTTTTTTTTTTTTTTTTTTTTTTTTATCCCCCCCTTCCCTTTTTTTTTTTTTTTTTTTTTTTTTTTTATTTTTATTTTTTTTTTTTATTTCCCCCCCCCCTTTTTTTTTTTTTTTTTTTTTTTTTTTATTTTTTTTTTTCCCCCCCCCCTTCCCTTTTTTTTTTTTTTTTTTTTTTTTTTTTTTTTTTTTTTCTTTTTTTTTTTTTTTTTTTTTTTTTGTATAAATTTCCACTTTTTTTATATGGAGTTTGAAACAGCTAGAAATATTTCTAGTTCCTGCGTACTAAGCTTAACTACAAAATCTAATGTTCTGCCTAGAATTGGATGTTCTTTAATTGTTGACATTACTTTGATACCCTTGATAGTACTTAGTACAATTCCTTTTTGCGTTTTTGAGCAATGTATTATTGGTGAGTGATCAAGGTTAAATGTCTCTAAGTATAAATTCTCCAGATCGTATATACTTATGGCATTACGAGTAACTAATTGTTGTATTCTGTTACTAACGTGGGGATCTCGCAAGTGAACTTCTGCTATTACTTTATGTGTTGACATATTTTGTTTTGTATAAATGTATATATTTTTTTTATTTTTATTTTTTTAAACATTGTCTAAATCGTTCGCACGACTTAGGTACTTCTTTTTAATACATCTATTGTGTAATTTGTACAATTTAAAGAAAAAACGCTGCCTTAAAGATTCTCCGATGCAGATGGGGATGCCACCAGCTATATTCCTTCCAAATTTGGTGACTCTAGCTCAAAGTTTGTAAAATGTAGGGAAGGGGGGGGCTGGGGTTGGTATGGGTAGTTGTGGCATCAAAATTTTTGTTGCAGATCTTTGTGAAATGTCAATTGCTATCTACATACCAAATTTGGTGACTCTAGCTCGAAGTTTGCAAAAAGTGGGGCAAGGGGGGCTGGGGGCGGTATGGGTGGGCGTGGCATCAAAATTTTTGATGCAGATCTTTGTGAAATATCAATTGCTATCTTCAAACCAAATTTGGTGACTCTAGCTCGAAATTTGTAAAAAGTGGGAAAGGGGGGCTGGGGGTGGTATGGGTGGGCGTGGCATCAGAATTTGTGATGCAGATCTTTGTGGAATGTCAATTGCTATCTTCATACCAAATTTGGTGACTGTAGCTCGAAAATTGTAAAAAGTGGGGAAAGGGGGGCGAAATGGGTGGGCGTGGCTCCAAAACTTTGATGCAGATTTTTGGGGGTCGTTAACAGCTATCTTCCCACCAAATTTGGAGGCTCTAGCTCCACAACTCTGGAAGATACACGCATTCCCGTTTTTGACGAAGCGTTGGGGTGGATGGTGGTAGCTAGGGCAGTGTCGGTGGGCGTGGCATCCAAACTTTTGATGCAGTTTTTAGGGGGTCATCATCACTTATTTTGGCACCAAATTTGGTGGCTATAGTTCAAAAACTGTGGGAGATATATGCTTTTTTGACTTTAAAATGCGGGGGGGTTGGGGGCGGAATGGGGGGCGTTGCTCCAAAATTTTTGATGCAGTTTTTTGGGGGTTGCTAGTAGCTATCTTTTTACCAAATTTGGTACTTCTAGCTGTAAGGATGTGCGAAATATGTGGATTTATCGGTTTTGAGTTATCGAATTTATCGATTTGCCAGCCCCCCAGTTATCGTAGAACCCCCATCTTGACACTTTAATTTACTATCCCATAGATAAAGAGAATTGGAAAGTTTCAAGTCTCTAGCTTGAAGGGTGTGGAAAAAACTTGCACACATACGGACGGACAGACGGACAGATGGACAGACACCATGACGGACATTGCACAAAACCAGTATACTCTTTACCTTCGGTATCGAGTATAATTAATGGTCATTAGTACTACAATTATAGTAACCATGATTGATAAAAGTTTTAAGTCTGGTCTTTCTATTTCGACTTTATTAATTACATTTGCGGTGGAATACACCGTCTTGGTATCTTTCAATCCCATGGTATGTTTCCAAGGGAAATGATGATGAATGGCTAACAATAATTTTTCCGTTTTGGTTTTTATACTCGATACCGAAGGTAAAGAGTATATTGGGTTTGTGCAATGTCCGTCATGGTGTCTGTCCGTCCGTCCGTCCGTCCGGCTGTCCGTCTGTCCGTCTGTATGTTCGCAACTTTTTTCCACACCCTTCAAGCTAGAGACTTGAAACTTTCCAATTCTCTTTATCTATGGGATAGTAAATTAAAGTGTCAAGATGGGGGTTCTACGATAACTGGGGGGCTGGCAAATCGATAAATTCGATAACTCAATACCGATAAATCCACATGTTTCGCACATCCTTTCAGCTAGAACTACCAAATTTGGTAAACAGATAGCTACTATCAACCACCAAAAAACTGCATCAAAAATTTTGGAGCCACGCCCCCCCCATTCCGCCCCCAGCCCCACTGCAATTTGAAATAAGAAATGGCTATATCTCCCACAGTTTTTGAGCTAGAGCCACCAAATTTAGTGCCAAGATAGGTGATGATAACCCCCCAAAAACTGCATCAAAAGTTTGGATGCCACGCTCACCGATACTGCCCTAGCCGCCCCCATCCACCACAACGCTTCGTCAATAACGGGAATTCGTGTATCTTCCAGAGTTGTGGAGCTAGAGCCTCCAAATTTGGTGGGAAGATAGCTGGTAACGACCCCCAAAAAACTGCATCAAAGTTTTGGAGCCACGCCCACCCATTTCGCCCCCCTTTCCCCACTTTTTACAATTTTCGAGCTACAGTCACCAAATTTGGTATAAAGATAGCAATTGACATTCCACAAAGATCTGCATCACAAATTTGGATGCCACGCCCACCCATAAGGCCCCAGCCCCCCTTTCCCCACATTTTACAAACTTTGAGCTAGAGTCACCAAATTTGGTATGAGGAAAGCAATTGACATTCCACAAAGATCTGCATCACAAATTTGGATGCCACGCCCACCCATAAGGCCCCAGCCCCCCTTTCCCCACATTTTACAAACTTTGAGCTAGAGTCACCAAATTTGGTATGAAGATAGCAATTGACATTCCACAAAGATCTGCATCATAAGTCTGGATGCCACGCCCACCCATACCGCCTCCAGCCCCCCCTTTCCCCTATTTTACAAACTTTGAGCTAGAGTTACCAAATTTGTAAGGAAGATAGCTTGTGGCATCCCCATCTGCATCGGAAAATCTTTTAGGCAGTGTACACCTCTGCCGCATCCGTACCCCTCTGCAGTCAGTCCTCTCTTTACCGGTTTTAATACTGGTATCGAGTATGCCGCAGTCGGTTGCGTCCAACTGCAACGTTTCCACTTGTTTTTTTTTTTTTTTGAAATTAATTTATCAATTTAGTGCATTTTTTTGTAATCCCTTATTTTATGTTTGTTTGGGGTGTAGGGGACACTTTGTGGCTCACATTGTGCAAAAGCAATTTTACAATAGTTTACTTAAAATAAGTTTACGCCACAAAGTGCCTGTTAGTAGGTAAAAAGCCTAACAGTGTTTTAGTATTTGTTCAACCTGCACCTTGCGGTGCATCTGAAAGAAAAGCTTGGCACTTAGCAGCTCTTTTGCGTTTCTTCGCTCTTGTGGCGAAGTTGGTTCTCGATAGCTGTTATACGTTCTTTGCAGCGTTGTCGGTCTTCCTCATTTGTGTATATTTTTAGCCTGTCCAACTCCAGACGCCTGCTCCGCTCGAGTTTTGTTAAGGCCCAACCAAACGATGCTTTCGTGCATGCAGAGCCGCTGCAAGAATGAACGAAATGCATGCTTAAGCATTATGCATCAACGTCTATAGCCATACGTTGCTTAAGTGCTTTGTCTCTTCTTCTTCTTTTTTTTTGCCAAACATTGTTCTTCATAGACATTGCTTTTGTCTCTGCGAAGCAATGCTTCCCGCAGAGGCTGGCAATGTCTATGATTGTATTTATTGTATAGTTTAATGTTGGTTATTATTTATCACCACGGAATAAAAAAAAAAAAAAAAAAAACCACACAGGCTTACACACACACACACACCAGCATACATACACACATACACAGGGGTAAGTGACGGCCATCTGCGATGGGCCCAAAGGTTGCTCAGGCAGCCATGCTAAGATTTGGTGCTGCCTAGGATAGCATCCCCACCCCTTTTGTATAATAAATATGTCGCATTGTATTTGATATAAAAAAATAAAGATTTTAATGTAGATAAATTTCTGTGTGCTTTACTTGTTCCCCATTTTCCCCTTTTTCCCCTTTCAGCGAGTGCGCCACACCCATATAGCCTGCGTGGGGCAAACCTGAGGGGTATGCTAGCGAATCCTCCGAATTTTACTCTAGATTCTGCGGCGCCTGCCTCTTGGGTATGTCCCAGGTGTAGCGACAAGTGGGTAATACCCAGACGTTGCAGCTGTGAGAGATCGGGTGGAGGATGAGCACGCATTCCGAGTCTTACTCTGTGCGTGACAAAATCCTCTCACTCGTATCTCTCACACGCGTCCGAGAGCTTCTCAAGGACGCGGCCGGTGACTGGGTCTTACCCTCGGCATGACCAACTATCTGGTTGACTCTCACCCTCCCGTATTAACACAGAACTTCGCCCGACGCCCAGGTCGGCGACGAAGAGCCATTCGCAACCCCCCCGAACCCCCCTGCTATTTCCCCAACGCTTTCCTCTATTGCCCCGACCCCTAGGTATACTCCGGCAAAGCTCCTCCACTGTCCCAGCAATTTACAAATTTTCTGTAAAACCCCTGGAAGCGACTGAGACGTTGACCTCGGCCTTAGAAATTACGTCCTTACACCTTAAGGACAATTATAACTGTTTAATAAGAAATCAGTACGTGTGAATTAACAAGCCTTGTGGTGTGTTGCATTAGCAAAGCAACCTCTTATCAAAACCAAATATCAGACTTAGTGAGCCTGGCGAAGGACAGGTGAAGCTAAAGCCAGAGCCTGAGGGTAGGAGCGACTATTGGCGATATCCTTGTGGTGACAAGGAAGCCATAGTAGAGCATGGCGAATATCAGGCGTTGCTAGCTAAAACCTCGTTGAGTAGGCGAACCACTACTTCTGAATATTTTGGTGCGATTGGAGCGCTAGCATTGCGAAATAAAAACACGAAACAAGATCCTTGAAGATCCGTACGATTTCACAATTTTATAAATGATAAGCAGTTAAGTTCACAAATAAATTGTACCCAAATCAAACGGCAGGTAAAAGCCACAAATATATGTATGAAACCAAACCAAACTGTGTTATTACTGTCATAGTCGCCACAATATAAATTTGTTGGCACGTTCCCTCAGCACCGCGAGAGTTAGCCCAGCTAAATACCCGTGACAACTTTAGGTTCGTTACAATTGGCGCCCAACTGTGGATCTACGGCAATAAAGCATAGTTTAATCAAGTTAGATACATATAAATTAGAAAATGGTGCGTGCGTGGGTGTATAGTTTAAACAAGTGGAAACGTTGCAGTCGGACGCAACCGACTGCGGTATACTCGATACCAGTATTAAAACCGGTAAAAAGAGGCCTGATTGCAAAGAGGTACGGATGCGGCAGGAGTGTTCGCTGCCTTAAAGATTCTCCGATGCAGATGGGGATGCCACCAGCTCAAAATTTGTAAAAGGTGGGGAAGGGGGGGGGCTGGGGGCGGTATGGGTAGTTGTGGCATCAAAAAATTTGTTGCAGATCTTTTTGGAATGTCAATTGCTATCTTCATACCAAATTTGGTGACTCTAGCTCGAAGTTTGTAAAAAGTGGTGAAAGGGAGGCTGGGGGTGGTATGGGTGGGCGTGGCATCAAAATTTTTGATGCAGATCATTGTGGAATGTCAATTGCTATCTTCATACCAAATTTGGTGACTCTAGCTCGAAAATTTTAATAAATGGAAAAAGGGGGGCGAAATGGAGGGCGTGGCTCCAAAACTTTGATGCAGATTTTTGGGGGTCGTTGCCAGCTATCTTCCTACCAAATTTGGTGGCTCTAGCTCCACAACTCTGGAAGATACACGCATTCCCGTTTTTGACGAAGCGTTGGGGTGGATGAGGGCGGCTAGGGCAGTATTGGTGGGCGTGGCATCCAAACTTTTGATGCAGTTTTTGGGGGGTCATCATCACTTATTTTGGCACCAAATTTGGTGGCTCTAGCTCAAAAACTGTGGGAGATATAGAAATTTCTGATATTGAAATGCAGGGGGGCTGGGGGCGTAATGGGTGGGCGTGGCTCCAAAATTTTTGATGCAGTTATTTGGGGGTTGCTAGTAGCTATCTTCTTACCAAATTTGGTACTTCTAGCTGTAAGGATGTGCGAAATATGTGGATTTATCGGTTTTGAGTTATCGAATTTATCGATTTGCCACCCCCCCAATTATCGTAGAACCCCCATCTCGACACTTTAATTTACTATCCCATAGATAAAGAGAATTGGAAAGTTTCATGTCTCTAGCTTGAAGGGTGTGGAAAAAACATGCAACCATACGGACGGACAGACGGACAGACACCATGACGGACATTGCACAAAACCAATATACTCTTTACCTTCGGTATCGAGTATAAAAAGGATGAAGTGCTTTAATACGGAGCAGAGTTCAGCTTGGATCTGTCCGGCACGGTAGACGCTATGCGGAGACAAGGAGACTGGGTAAGTCAAAACGAAAATGCCTTTCCACACAGCGTTCGCATTAGCGAACTGGTCAGTCACCGAACAAAGAGTTCGAACCAATGCCGGCTGAAGAAGAGGATGGAAAGGATAAGGAGCTGGCCTGCATAAATTTAGCGCGGCTATGCATCCCATCTACCAGCGCAGCGGCTCGGGCGCGAGAATATGTCGAAGCTCGCCTTGGGGGTCGATTCAACAGCCACGAGAGCGCAGCCACACACGGACGCATAAGCGGACCAGCTTTAATAACGAGTACCCAAAAGTAGCAAAACAAGAGTGCAGAAATCAAATGTTGGAATTCTGCTGGGTATGCGGCCGCATCGGACAACGCACGGCGCTGTATTGTCAGTCGAAAAACGGCCAGCGGCGTCCGCCATCGAGGGGCGAGCGGGAGCCGCCAAGGTCTGCCCCAAGACGCTAATCGGACACCTGCAAGACGAGGAAACGCAGTTGATTGCCACCGTGTGGATCGGCGACAGTCAACAGAAGGCTACAATTGACACAGGGGCTACAAGCACCTTTATTAGCGAAGAGCTAGCTTGAAGACTGAAAATGTAGGCCGAAGAAGCAGCGCAAGCAGGCAAGTTCGATTAGCAGAAGAACACAACAGCAAAGTCTCGGAACAAATGATTCTGGATATAAAGCTTGGGCATCGCAGCTTAGAAACAGCGCTACTTATAATGCCCGGCGTGATTGACGATTTAGTGTTAGGATGGGATTTCCTGACTGGCATGGGCACTGTGTTACAGTGTGCGGGTCTGGTGCTCACCATTCCAGCACGACGACGCAAGGTTGGAAATCTGGATGAGAGACTGTCAGTAGCAGTTGTCCAGATTCCAACCGAGCACAACACAGTTGTACAGGGCATAAGTAAGCCAGAACATCCTACTAAAAGCTACCATGATAACCCAGAAATTGCTGAGTTTCTGGAGCAAGAAATCGCAGCATTTGAGCAGCTCGAAGGAACGTCACAAATTACCGAACACAAAATTGTGATTAGCGACGAAAGGCCAATAAAACAGCGATATGTCCCGAAAAATCCAAAAATGCAAGTGGAGATAAACCAACAAGTGGACGAACTCCTGGCAAAAGGTTGTATAGAGCCATCCAACAGCCCACACAGCGCACCAATCGTGATGGTGAAAAAGAAGACTGGCAAATGGCTACTGTGTGTGGATTTCAAGCAACTCAACAGCCGATCCATTAAGGACGCGTATCCGTTGCCAAGAGTGCACCACATTCTAGACCAGCTACGTGAAGCCCATTTCATCACTAACTTGGATCTGAAAGATGGGTACTGGCAGATCCCGATGGAGAAAGCGAGCCGACCACTGACAGCATTTACAGTCCCAGGCAAAGGACTGTAAATGAAGATCTAACAATTTTTTTAAAAATATTTTTCATATAATTAAAAACAGCGACAACTCTAAAGCCTTAAGCAGTTAAGCATGGTTTCATTTCAGTGAAACTGAACTGAAGCCTCCTAGCAACGTGAAGGAGTTACGGCAATATCTGGGCGTGGCATCATGGTACAGGCGCTTCGTAACAGATTTTGCAACAAAAGTGGCACCTCTAAATGCTCTGATGAAGAAAGGCGCAAAATAGGAATGGACTGAGGAACGGCAAGTAGCTTTTGACACAGTCAAAGAGAAGCTGACCCAGTCCCCAGTATTGGCATGCTCTGATTTCTCTAGAACATTTTACTTGCAGACGGATGCAAGTAGCTATGGCCTGGGTGCGATATTAACTCAACCTTCGGGACAAGGTGAAAGAGTAATATCGTACGCCAGTAGAACACTAAACGGAGCCGAACGGAACTATTCGGCAACCGAAAAGGAGTGTAAGAGGAGATAATAGGAGAGATGTCCTAAAGGAAAGCCACGACGCAGCTCGAGTAGCGACACGCTACTACTGGCCAGGTTTGTGAGACGTGTCAGCAATATATGCCGAGTCAAATGGCTGCGGCAGGCAAAATGCTGACACAGATTTCAGAGGATTTTGTTGGCCCTTTGCCAAGGTCCAAACACGGCAAAACAATGCTATTGGTGTTGTTCGACCGGTTTTCTAAGTAGACTGAGTTGGTCCCAATGAGGAGCGCAACCACAGCCACGCTGCAAAAGGGACTACGGGAAAGAATTTTGGCTCGATTTGGAGTACCAAAGGTTCTTATAACGGACAACGGGATACAGTTCACGAGCAAAGCATTCAAACGCTTTCTCGAAGAATTGGGAGTGCGACACCAATTTACGGCACCATACACACCTTAGGAGAATCCCACAGAACGTGCGAACCGCACGGTAAAAACAATGGTGGCACAATTTACAAAGGATAACCAGCGGTGCTGGGATGAATTGTTGACAGAGTTGTCACTGGACATTAACACCAGCATATCGGCATCTACGGGCTACAGTGCAACTTTTATCACGCAAGGGCATGAACCCAGATTATCAAATGCGCTGTACGATAGCATAACACTCGGAATCGGCCAACCTACACAAACACCGAGAAAAAATTCAATAAAACTTAGAGAAGTTTTTGAACTAGTACGAAGGAGTCTGGAGAAAACCGCTCAGGAAGGCTTCGCTGCGAAACTTGCTCCTAAATTTGCCGGGCCGTATACGATAGTGAATTTTGTGTCGCCGGTGATTTGTAAATTGTAAAAAAATGATAGAAAAGAAGCAAAGGGAAAAAGGGCAACGGCCCAGCCAAGGGCACAGCAAGCCGAACCTAAGCGCGGCGAAAAGTGTGCGAAGCAAACGCTGCCACTGAAACGGTACAAGGAAAATTTTAGCGATATTGCAAAGAGAGCGCTGACAAACATGGCTGCCGCACACGTGAAGGATACCGTAACATAAGCACCCACACTGTTGCACATGCGTACAAATAGAAAGGTATAAAAGGTGCCGACTGCTATACAGTCGGCCACTTTGTGGCCAACAACAGCAACAACGGAGGAAGGAGGGCATTTCATGCGTCGGGCCGTGACCCACGTGTGCACTCTCGCACACCAGCGGGAGATGTGCACGTGTTCGACGCGGCGGCCATGAGTGCCAGCACAGGAGGGCACAAAAATTTGGGCAGGCAAGCCCTATGCCAGGCCAAGGCAGCAGCGAGAGCCGTCGCCCGACGTTTTAGAGCTGAGGGCGTCGCTAATCTTGGAGTCACCGGAGGAGCGGAAAGCGGAGAATTGGAGGAGGAACGTGAGTGGGTGCGTCGAGCCTACACCAAAGATTGGGACAGCAGTGATTGGGAGATGGGGAGCGATGCTGTCTCAGTGGTCAAAGAGCGCGAGGAGTCACCGCCGGGGGACTTTGTGGAGGTAAATCCGGAGTGGATCCGGATGTGCTACCCGGAGGCATCACCGACACCGGAGGACAAACACGTGGGCCCAGCCTGCCCAGAGCGGGTCGACACACCGCCGCTGCCGGATACTCCGCCGCCAGATTGGCGTCCCGCAAGGCCACCGTTGCCCTTCCCACGTGGGGTGGTTTCCTTGGAGGACGAAGTGGACGATGAAGTGATATCTATCTCGTCAGGGGACAAGGAGCCGATACCGGCGGCCGAGGAGCGGATGCCGCAGGCTGAAACGGCGGAATCCCCACCGCCGACGGTGACTATCACACAGGAGAAGCGTTTTGCGGAGGGTAGATGGCATCACAAGGTGACTGCAGTGTTCGAGTGGTGCGAGGAGGTGGCAGCCCCCCCCCCACGATGACTTCCTTAGGGAGTCGACGCCGGCACGACTGCGCACGCCAACGCCACCACGACCACACGTACAGGCACCACCACAGGAACTGACCAGAACGGCCACCAGCCCGACGACCAAACAATCGCCGTGGGAATGGCCAGCGCCGCTGCAAGTGGGCACTCCGCCATGCCCCGGCGGGACAGTCAGGACAGCGCCTCCACCACCAACATGGGCGCCCAATCCGGTGCGCAGAGCGTTCGGTCGGCAGGTTTCATGCCCGTATGGGGATCAGCCGGCTCGCCCCATGCTGCAGCGGCAGTCTTCTGCACCACTGGCGTCGTCAGGATGGAAAGAGGTGGCGCGGGAAGATTGGCCACCTTAGGTGGAAGCTGCCGCAGCAGGAGGAAGCGACAGACGCACATCGCGGATTGTGTGGATGCACGGCCAAAGGTTCCGCGTTCGGATATCGGCCAAAGGCAAGCGGGCCTTTGTGCCTGAGTAGGGACGCGACACACGTTGAAAAAATACGCACAATAAAAAAATATAAAAAAAAAATAATGTAGTTAACCTGAAAAAGAAGCAGGTGGATTAAACTGCACAGAGTTTGTATTTGACCCAGCGCGAGCGGCGCAAAACATGGCCTGCAAAGAGAGCGGATGAGTTAGAATATACGGAAAATGGCGCAGGGCACAAATATATCTTACTTACCCTTCCTTTTAGGTTTTTTCAGCAACAACAAATGCAATTGCAAAAATGCAAGTTGCATATCATGGCCGGTTAGTGGTGTGCATTTCCGTCTCGCGCTGTCGATCTGGCCATATCGCAACTATTGATCAAGCCATTATCGAGCAGCGTGAAGATGGCGGTGCACAACAACAAGCTGATCGCTACCACAACACTGCGGGATGGCGCTAAAACACAACGCAGGCGCAAAAGTTTTAAAATTCAAATACAAGTGGAAGGCTTCCACTTCCGAAGAAAGAGGGGAGTGTTAGGAGCCATATTGTGTTATAGCGCCTCACAAATGGACAGCCGCAACCGAACCTGTTTTGCGGCGAATTCGCATGCTGTTTCGCTCTGACATAGGATGTCAGCGGTGAGGTACGTGTCTGGCACATGGAGTCATAAAACACGTACCGTAAAATGTTGCGACAAAGTTCCGTTGGTGTATGAGTGGTTCACTCACTGGGTATAGTGATCACCGTCACACCAACGGCAGGCGTGATCGGCAACAACGAGGAACCGTTGTTGCTAGGAAGATGTTTCTCGAACGATCACGCCACCTTTGCCCTTGGCGCGACATTGGCAGCGCTGACAGGCCCCGGTCCAGCGAGGCAGCAGAAAGATATAAAAAGAGCCGCCTTTGACAGCGCGGCAAGTCAGTTCGAGTCGGAAAATATAAAGTCAACCAACGCCACGAAAAATAAAAGTGCAAGCAGTGAAAGGATACTGAAAAAGTGATAAATACAAGCAACAAGCAAGGGTTTGTATCGGAATAACGACATTTCGAAGCGTACCCTTAAGGACAATTATAACTGTTTAATAAGAAATCAGTACGTGTGAATTAACAAGCCTTGTGGTGTGTTGCATTAGCAAAGCAACCTCTTATCAAAACCAAATATCAGACTTAGTGAGCCTGGCGAAGGACAGGTGAAGCTAAAGCCAGAGCCTGAGGGTAGGAGCGACTATTGGCGATATCCTTGTGGTGACAAGGAAGCCATAGTAGAGCATGGCGAATATCAGGCGTTGCTAGCTAAAACCTCGTTGAGTAGGCGAACCACTACTTCTGAATATTTTGGTGCGATTGTAGCGCTAGCATTGCGAAATAAAAACACGAAACAAGATCCTTGAAGATCCGTACGATTTCACAATTTTATAAATGATAAGCAGTTAAGTTCACAAATAAATTGTACCCAAATCAAACGGCAGGTAAAAGCCACAAATATATGTATGAAACCAAACCAAACTGTGTTTTTACCAGAGCTGCAAACCCCTGAAAAATCGGCAAGGGTTCGGTTCGGGTTCCCAACCCTAGGTTGAAAATTCGCAGAGGTTCCAAAACCGGGCTCTGAATATTTTGGAACCTCGGTTTCGGTTCCAAGCCCGGGTTCGTCGAGTAAAAAAAATTAAAAGACATTTGTTGACTATTAATGAAAACATTTTCATTAAATTATTATTATTTTTATTAAATGTATTATTATTATTAAATTATACGCAAATAAAGATCAAAGTGTGTGCTCACACTTATTCCATGTTGTATACATACACATAAATAATTTTAATTTACTGCATTCGTTGCATTACATAAGTATAAATATTTACCAAAATTCAATTTAAGTTTATTAACATAATATCCTCAAGGAGATTTTCGTCAATCGATGCCCTTTTGTCCGACAACACAAATTTGAAAGTGGAAAATGCTCTCTCTACAGAAGTTTGAGTTGCCGGAACCGCCAAAACAACCATTGCAACTTTTTTTAAATCGGTGTTGCTGTAATTTTCCTAAAACTTTAAAATGTCTGTACGGGGGTGCATTCGAGGAATTTCTTCAAAAGATTTGTTAAAGGAAGAAAAGAATTTTTTCGTTGTTGCTTGGTTTCCTACAGTGCTTTTCATAAACGTCTCCGCCTCACAATCTGAACTAGAATCATTTACTGAAGAAACGTTAAGACTATCTTCCAAAGATTGCAATCGGCTGTTTAATTGACTTATATGTTGTCTTGCAGCATTTTTTTGCTCACAACTAAGCAGCGCTTGATAGCGCGGGTCTAAATATACTGCAGTTATAACCGGAATTACGTTTAAAATTGCTGACCTCTTCTCAAGACATTTAGCCAGATTTTTTAGATATAATTTGCAGGAGAACCATGCATAAAAAAAGTCACTTGACAGCAACCTAGCATTTTGAAAATTTAATGAAGTTTTATAAATTGGTAGAAGTAAACTGCAAATATTTTCCACGACCTTCCACTCAGATGATTTTAATTGCAATTCTTTTAAATAACTCTTGACGCAATACTCCTTTAGAGTTAATAATCCATCTAGTGGCGCAATCTAAATATGGTTTTTTTTAATTTTCCAGGCGTAAAAGATTAATTATTTTAGACGTGCGCAATTTCTTACAAACATATCTTATACGCGATATGTCAACCTTGACTTCTTTAAAAAAATCGTTGACGACAAGGTTCAAAGTATGCGCAGCACACCGAACTGTTATTATTCCGTCATCTATCTCATCAACGTTACCCAATGTATCTGTACCTTCCGGCATTCACTCACAAACTGCGTCGCCGTCAGAATCGTCGTTGTCCAAATCCGCTTTACATTATTCACCTAGAAGCTCGCTGGCCTTAACCATATTGGCTCCATTATCGATAGTGATCGTGTAAATTTGCTGGAGCGATACATTAAAGCTGTCAAGGACCTCCTTAATTATGATCGTCAGGTTCAAGCTGGTCTGCTGCACGTGAACCTCCTTCATCGCAAGAGTATAAATTTGAAGTTCTCCTCCATAAAAAAGTTGACAATTGATGCCGATAATAGAGCGTTCCAAACGGCTTACGCAGTCGACTTTAATCGACACCAAACTAAAAAAAAGTAAGCAAATTTTGAAAGTTAAACAACAAGACTTTAGTTTCATGTGCTCCACAACATGTATGTATGTATGTACATATGTACATCTGTATATGTACATATATATGTACATATACACATGATCAAATTTTTGTAAATTTAAAACTCACTTACCGATTTGATAAAATTACTTTGATATTATCCCGAATGGCTTTTGCTTTCGCTTGAACTACGCCTTGAATATTTTGCCGATTTATAGTTAAAGGCCTTAAACCCCGAATCTTCCAGCACTTTTAGTGGGCGCCCATTTTTGGTGACCAGCTCAACACATGCATTTATTACTTTATCTTTACCCAGCTTCATATTTAAATTGGGCTCCTCCAAAAAATTGCTGATCGGCGGCTGTTGCTTTTTTTTGTTAACTTTTTCGCTTTCGGCAAGCTGCTTGTGAACTTCAGGGTTCAACGTGTTTTTTTAAATTTGTGGCATTTCGGCCAATTAATTTAACGATAAAATTTTTAGACTGGCTTACTTTGGTCTGAGCGTTATATTAAAAAAAACTCTAGTATTGAAGTCATTGCCAAACAACGTTAGATTCTCTAATGCCAAAAATAATACAAAGCAGATCGCGACTTGCGCATGCCGTTCCGTTACAACGTTACGGGTGCCATTCGAAGAGTTGCCACCGTATGACGTTTTTCTTATATAAATTTGAGCCATACAAATGATACACAAAACAAGTAAATTTTAAGATTTTTGGCAACCATTTGGAACCGGTGGACAAAAATGGAACCGGTCCGGTTCACGGTTCCAATACATTGCTTGGGTTCGGTTCAGGGTTCGGTTCCACATACCAAAGAACCCGCAGAGAACCGGTTCCACAGGGTTCCGGACCGGTTTGCAGCTCTGGTAATTACTGTCATAGTCGCCACAATATAAATTTGTTGGCACGTTCCCTAAGCACCGCGAGAGTTAGCCCAGCTAAATGCCCGTGACAACTTAATGTTCGTTACAGGTAGTTCCACTGAAACGAGCAACAGCAGCTACGCTTCAGAAGGCTTTTCACGAACGAATCTTGTGCTGGTTCGGGGTACCAAAAAGATTCGTATGCGACAATGGGGTACAATTTACAAATCCAAATTTTAAAACATTTTTGAATTCACTAGGTGTGGAAATGGAACACACAGCCCCGTACTACCCACAGGAAAACCCAACAGAGAGGACCAACAGGACCGTGAAAACGATGATAGCGCAGTATGTCGCTGGGAGTCAAAGCTCGTGGAATGAGCAAATACCCGAAATCTCGTTGGCCGTCAACTCGAGCATAGCAGACTCTACAGGATTTTCCCCACCGTTTCTTATGCAGGGAAGGGAACCTCGTCTGCTAGCAACGCTATACGACGATATACGGAGGGTAAACGGTATGCGGTAGCCCAACACCGCGACGGCAAAGTCACGATCATGGAAAAAATGGGGGGTCTCCATCACATTTGTATTATATAGAATTATAAACATAACATATAGTCTAAGACGCACAATGAAATACACGTTTGCTTTATAAAGATTGATAACATATAGTATAAGACACACAATGAATTAAATACACGTTTGCTTTATAAAGATTTAGAACATGTAGCATAAGACACACAATGAATTAAACATAGACGTAAGACAAAAAATAGGAATAAGTTTAATCATAATTTTCAATATATAATATATACAAACATAAGAAACGCAAATGAGTTGAAAAGATATAGACTTAAGACAAACCAATGAAGGATTCACAAAAATATAATTATCTACCCATTTATATTGTAACATACACTTATATTTAACATTAGCGCCAATTTCGATCTAGGTTTATTAATTTACATTACAACAAACATTTACATTTAACACTTGCATAGAGGTTACTGGGTAACAGAGTAAAGGCAGCGATCGACACTACGGAGAGGAAGCGAGATGAAGCCGAGTGCAAGAGAAAATATAAGATGACGGGAGCTCGTTGGGTGAAGAAGTGGCGAAGGTAATTGATTTTTCGAAAAGAAGCGAAACGCGTGCGGCGGCTAATACATAGACAACGTATTTATAAGTTGTAAAGTAGTTATTTTGCCGAGGTACAGTGTGTCCAAGGCCCACGTCACAAGAAATATTTATATTAAATCAGCGACGCTTCATGAAATGGAGGCAAGTGTTGCCAAGTCGCGTAATGTTGGGGTCGCGCTGCTGGAATGACTGGGTTACTAGGGAAGCATACAGGGTAGCCCTCTGCACAGGTACCTCTAATCACACAGACTAATCTCGGCAGTCAGATAATGGTCCCAGACTGGGACCTAGAATCCTTATATACTTACTTTCCACGCTCATATTCCTCAGATTTGCGTCCCGAACGCGTTCGTACACACATTTGTGCGAACGCACGCACTCATATATATGTATATCTGTGAGGCCACAGTAAACGAGCACACATAGTCTGGGGTTAGATATCTTTTTTTATTTCTTCACTTTCAGTCTTCTTCCCAGCGTTCACGTATTTATATATTCCCGAAAATTCCTTAAACCCCGAATTACCGACCTCCTCTCATGGGACATAACCGCACGCCTTTAACTCCAACCGTGGACTAATTTGCCGGTCTCGGGCTTGGCCAGAGCGCGCTATTCCTCTTCTCGTGGATCGCGACACCTTGATCGTGGGTCGCGAACGCGCGTCAGACCTTCGCTCTTCTTACGCTGGTCTGGCCGCTCTTATACTTTGCTTACTCTTTGCCTTTACCCTTTACCATGCTATATCTATGTTCTATGTTAATGTTTAGTCTAATGCAGTGATGGGCACACACACATATTGTCACAGTTTTCACACGTATACAAGCACAATTTGCGTGCGCTGCAGCGAAAAAACGAAGTGTGATCAGTACAGTGTACGCTGCAAGTTAAAGGTTACTCATTGTGCTTATTATTTATTAATAAATAATGCCATCTTGTAAAATATTCAACATTGCGACACTTAATGTTATTGCAAATCAAGCATTTTGCTCTGCCATCTTTATTTTCTATGAAAAACAATCATTCTCCCATTCGGGCATAAATATTTTGGAGCGCACTGTAAAAAATAAGTTTTCTTGCTAATGCGCTGCGTGGTGCCTGCCTGTCAATAGTTCGCCTTCAACTAAAAGTACAATGTTAAGTCTAATGCATGCTTCGGCTCGACAACCGACGACGAACGAACAATCGTGTTCTAAAAATAGCTTTCAATGCTTATAGCGTAAGTGTGATTTCGTGCAGTCGGCAGTGGCAGAGGACGTCGGCGTCTGCCCATCACTGGTCTAATACAATAATATGCTATTCTGTGTATTATGTTAAAGGTATATATATTTTTTACATGTAATGTATTGTGGGGAGGCCTGCGCTGGGCCTACCTCACAAAGTTATACAAGAGTGTTAGAGACAATAAATTGTAAAGTAAGTGTAAAAAGAACAGTGAGTGCCAAGAATAAAAGGTTAAGTTGAAACCCTCCCCCGTGTTTTCTCTGCCATGGCGATTGACAGCGTACGCTCTACACACATATATGTGCGCGCACGAAAATAGCAACAAACGTGTGTGCAAAAGCAAAAGCAAGGGTCAAGCAATTCCTCGCGCCGGCACGTATTCGCAGAGATAATACCCTGTGTGATTAGCGGGTATTTGAGCAGTGGTCTTCCTTGCTTATTCCTTAATCGCCCAGCCATTTTCGGCCGCGCGATCCGGTCTTCGACGACTTCATAACGCTTGCCTCAAATTTACGAAAGCGTCGCTGTAAAAATAAATATTTCTTGTGACGTGGGCCTTGGACAGACTGGGATCTGTACCTCGGCAAAATAGCTACTTTACAAGTAGCGCCCGAGCAGGGACGCAAAAGTGTAAGAGGTCTAGAGCAGCGTTGTCCAAAGTTTGAAAAGGCAGCCACGCGTGGTTGGCAAGAAAAATTCTGCCGGCGTAGCAGCCGACACATGTATAGGGAGAGAGAATATGTGTGTTCTATAAATAGAACGCTCGGCAGCTTGTTCTCTTACGATGCGCGTGTTCGGCTGCATTTGCTCTCTCGACTCATGTGTTCGGCTGAAGCTCAAAGTCAAACGCGCAGTCATTCGCTATGCTGCATTGCAAAAAAAATGTTTCACGTTGCCTTCGTGTTTCGCTGCTTCGCACACAAGCGCAACTCTTTCATTGTGTGAGTTTGGACATCACTGGTCTAGAGCAATTTGGCAGTAAAAACGCCAAACGCAATAGGAACAAGCGAGGAACGTATATACCCGACAATACCCTACTTTGTCGCGCGTACACAAGGCAGACGAGAAAAGTAATAACGGAGTCAGCTCATTTTTTTTGTGTGAGTGCGCAGTTGTCGCGGCGCTGCTGGGTTTTTAAGGTTGTGCAGTTGTCGCGGTACAACGAATGTGATGTTGAAAACGTGAGCACCCATCACCTAACGGAGCCGAGTGCGGGTCAACAATCGAAGTGTATTGGGATAGGCCCGATTTTCACAAAAGGAGCGGGGAATCTCATTTTCATTGATGGCAAAATGAACTAAGACCATTATTTGAAAATTTCGAACCAAAATTTGAATCCTTCGGTGGAGATATTGGGTATTGGCAGCTCGTTCAAGTTATATCAGGACAATAACCCAAAGCAAACCGCCTATAAAATGGAGACTGGGCTGTTGTACAACTGCCCAAAAGTCTTGGAAAAGGCACCCATATCGCCAGATCTAAATCCTGTTGAAAATTTGTGGAGTGAGTTGGTCCGCCGTGTGCACAGAACGCCAATATCGTCCTTATCCGTATTAGAAGAACAGCTTCAGGAAGAGTGGGCTTAAACTGGGCATGAATATACCCAAAAAATTCTAAAAACTTTTCCAAAATGTCTAGGCGATAACATAAAATATAATGGGTATCATACCAAATATTAGATTAAGTTTTTTTCTTAGATAAAACAGATATTTGTTACTTTTATAAAAAAAAACCGAATATTAATGTTGCGCAAATTTAGGCCTTTTTTTTTTTGTTTATGCATATTTTCTATATTAGTTCAAAACAAAGTCTAGATATATATACCTCTATGAAAAGCTGATTTAACAAGCTTTAATTTACCATTTTTGCAATTTTCATTATTCTTGGTTTTAATCATTTTATTCGTGTTTGAAGTTGAAAAAAAAAACCCGAATATTAATGTTATCCACTGTATATATATGCGCGCACGAAAGTCGCAACACACGTGTGTGCAAAAGCAAAAGGTCAACCAATTCCTCGCGCCGGCTCGCAATCGACACATATTCGCCGAGATTATACCCTGTGTGATTAGCGGGTATTTATGCAGCGGGCTTCCTTGCTATTCCCTAATCGCCCAGCCATTCTCGGCCGCGCAAACCGGTCTCCGACGACTTCATAACACTTGCCTCAAACTGGGATCTGTACCTCGTCAAAATAACTACTTTACAGTGCATACGTTATTTTGAGTATATTAATGCAAAATATGTTAATTCAAGTGTTAGTTTATTTAATTATATAAAACTTGTTTTATTAGTTATGAATGCCCTGCCTTATTGCAAAATATAAATTAACATATAAAATAAAAATTGTGCTAAAGTATCTCACGTTTAGCATGACAATTGCGCAAAGTTCATATTAAGTCTATACTACCCTTCCAGGTTGGGCAGCAGCAAGTAGATTCAAGCAAAAGTCTAAAATTGCCAAACTCAAGTTCTTTAGCAACAACCAGAGAAATTAAGTACGGCAACATATAATTTTCGGCACTCTCAACGCACACTTTGCGATCAAAACAAAAGCTTAAACAATGATGGCTGACGTCGATTTTTTGCGCCTTCCCTATGCACCATCTGGTTTTCAACGAGTTGGTATATTTAGTAGACAAAGCAGAGAGCAAAATTATTTCCGCATGAGCTTATATTAGGTCTGGCCGTTTTCTGTTAAAGTGGCTGTCTCTGAATTCCGCTTTTCTGTTATATACTCGTTGGTTCAATGCAGCGACCATTTAACATAAAGACGTGTTTACAGAATTGTTGATGTTAACATGCCTTGGACTTTATTGCAAGTTCGAAGCGGACAGAAGTAACGAGTAAAAAAGTCGGTTCTTCCAAGCTAAGCAGCTGTGCGTGTTTTGATTATTGCTTCTTTGTTTACAATACACATGCCGCCATGTTTTTATACTCGTTACCGAAGGTAAAGAGTTTATTGGTTTTGTGCAATGTCCGTAATGGAGTCTGTCCGTCTGTCCGTCCGTATGTGTGCAAGTTTTTTCCACACCCTTCAAGCTAGAGACTTGAAACTTTCCAATTCTCTTTATCTATGGGATAGTAAATTAAAGTGTCAAGATGGGGGTTCTACGATAATTGGGGGCTGGCAAATCGATAAATTCGATAACTCCAAACCGATAAATCCGCATATTTCACACATCCTTACAGCTAGAACTACAAAATTTGGTTAGAAGATAGCTACTAGCAACCCCCAAAAAACTGCATCAAAAATTTTGGAGCCACGCCCCCCATTCCGCCCCCAGCCCCCCGCATTTTAAAGTCAAAAAAGCCTATATCTCCCACAGTTTTTGAGCTATAGCCACCAAATTTGGTGCCAAGATAGGTGATGATGACCCCCCAAAAACTGCATCAGTTTGGATGCCACGCCCACCAATACCGCCTTAGCCGCCCCAACGCTTCTTCAATAACGGGAATGCGTGTATCTTCCAGAGTTGTGGTGCTAGAGCCACCAAATTTGGTAGGAAGATAGCTGGTATCGACCCCTAAAGAACTGCATCAAAGTTTTGGAGCCACGCTCACCCATTTCACCTCCCTTTCCACACCTTTTACAAACTGTAAGCTAGAGTCACCTTATTTGGTACGATGATAGCAATTGACATTCCACAAAAATCTGCAGCAAAAATGTGGATGCCACACCTACCCATACCACCCCCAGCCCCCCCTTTCCACAACTTTTACAAACTTTGAGCTAGAGTCCCCAAATTTGGAATGTAGATAGCAATTGACATTCCACAAAGATCTGCATCAAAAATTTCGATGCCACGAACACCCATACCGCCTCCAGCCCCCCTTTCCCCACCTTTTACAAACTTTGAGCTAGAGTCACCAAATTTGGAAGGAAGACAGCTGGTGGCATCCCCATCTGCATCGGATAATCTTTAAGGCAGCGTACACCCCTGCCGCATCCGTACCCCTTTGCAATCAGGCCTTTTTTTACCGGTTTTAATTCTGGTAACGAGTATACCGTAGTCGGTTGCGTCCAACTGTAACGTTTCCACTTTTTTAAAATGCTGACATGACCAGCATCATTAGTCAGTAATTTGCCAATTGAATTCTAAGGAGTCTTCTGCCGGTGCTTTTGTTTGCGAATATGCAGTGGAACCAACCAATAATTTTTCCATGGGCGCAGTTGAGCCATTACTACTCGCTGCAACATTCAACAATCGAGTTCAGTGCCTTTTGCATAAGTCGATAATGGTACTGCCAAACTTGCCTCCGCGTTCAGTGGTATCGAAACCCTGTTCGTGGAGCTTTTCTGGAAATTCATCTACTTCGAGTGACCAGAGAAAAGGAGATAGCAGTCCTCCCTGCGGCCTCTGGCTGCTTTGTAGTGAACTGTTGCGGATGACCTGCTTAAAGGCTGAGGCTGTGATCGGTGAAGCAATGAACAGGTCTGGTTTCTCTCCGGTCATGGGGGGCAAGTACCATTCGTTTTTCTCAGCAGCCCCACTATATTAGTCGAGCCCTAAGCAAAGACCTTTTGCAATCTAGCTGTTTCCGGAAGTGCCTGAAAATTTTTGGTATGATGGCTTTTTCTGATGCTTTCATTGTCATCCGCGAGAGTGTCCAAGGGATCTCTACTGGCTTTGACTCCGTTGAAAAGCCTGCAAACTTCCCGTCTCTGATCAGCAAACAGACAGTCACAGAGATTTTTTACACATCCCAACTTGTTCTCCTTGCCTTAAATATCGAAGCATTGAGCTCCGTTTGATAGTTCAAACCTGATGGGCTCATAGTCAAATAATGTGGCTTCGTCGATAACTCGCCAGATCAATTTATAAACGGACAAGCGTTTTCTTTCCAAGGTTAGATAAGGTCCAAAACCCCACACAATAAATATTCAAAAATTCACTACGTCAGAGGCTGACGAGCTGCTGGTCCTACAATTGTGGTGCTTCATCAGTGTTGGAGGGAATTGTTTTACGCTTGCACTTAAAAGGAAAGTTGTTCCTCCTGCGCGGTCATATAAAAACTTACTTAAGCCGCAACCGAATCCAACTCTGGCTCTAGGACCAGGGCCAGGAAAATGTGGCCCACGCACAGTGGCTGGAATCGCAAATTTAGCATTGCAAAAATCACAACTTTTCAATGGAAAGAGATAATTAAAAGTAATAAAGAATTTCTCAAACTTTAATAAGAGCGTACAATTAGTATTGCACGTCAATATGGTGACTCAGGTCGGCTGTCGAAGTGCAGTTTAAAGCACTGAAAAAGTTGCATGCAAAAGTGAAACAAATTGTTTTTATTACAAAAATTGTTAACAAGAAATTTTTTAAAAATTTAACAAATGTATTTTCCTTAAATATTTTGTCAATAAAGTAATTAATAATATTACTTAAAAGAACTGTAAATTTTTTGTGAATATTCCTTGGTTTATTCCTCAAGTAATAAAATATTTCTGAGAACGTTGAGAAGGCCGACAACATGTTCAAAAGGTTCGTCTTAAAGATATTTGGCACGTAATCGCATATCTATACCTTTTAATACTCGATACCGAAGGTAAAGAGTATATTGGGTTTGTGCCATGTCCGTCATGGTGTCTGTCCGTCCGTCTGTCCGTCCGTATCAACGCAACTTTTTGCCACACCCTTCGACCTAGAGACGTGACAGATAAAGTGTCAAGATTGGGGTTCTACGATAACTGGGGGGCTGGCAAATCGATAAATTCGATAACTCAAAACCGATAAATCCACATATTTCGCACATCCTTTAAGCTAGAACTACCAAATTTGCTAAGAAGATAGCCACTAGCATCCCCAAAAAACTGAATCAAAAATTTTGGAGCCACGCCCACCCATTCCGCCCCCAGCCCCTTCACATTTTTATGACAAAAATGCCTATATCTCCCAAAATTTTTGAGCTAGAGCCACCAAATTTGGTGCCAAGATAGGTCAAAAACGGGAATGCGTTTATCTTTCAGAGTTGTGGAGCTAGAGCCACCAAATTTGGTATGAATATAGCAATTGACATTCCACATAGATCTGCATCAAAAATTTGGATGCCACGAACACCCATACCGCTCCCAGCCCCCCTTTCTCTACCTTTTACATACTTTGAGCTAGAGCCACCAAATTTGTTTGAAGATAGCAATTGATATTCCACAAAGATCTGCATCAAAAATTTCGATGCCACGAACACCCATACGGCCCCCAACCCCCCTTTCCCCACCTTTTACAAACTTTGAGCTAGAGTCACCAAATTTGGAAGGAAGACAGCTAGTGGCATCCCCATCTGCATCGGATAATCTTTAAGGCAGCATTCACCTCTGCCGCATCCGTACCCCTCTGCAGTCAGGCCTCTTTTTACCGGTTTTAATTCTGGTAACGAGTATACCGCAGTCGGTTGCGTCCGACTGCAACGTTTCCACTTGTTTTGGTTTGTTTTTGTTTTGCATTGCTTTCTTGTTGGTATGCAGTGCAAGTAAGTCAATTCTTTTATGAGTATGATTTTGCCAAACTGAAACAAGCAATTTGGACTAACTTCTTCATACATATAAATGTGTAAATTTAGTTTAAATTTATTAGCATGTTATGTTTATAACTATACTAATAATATATGCAATGCAATGATTTAAGAATAACAATTTTAAAATTTTAACAAATAAAGCAGCTTCTTGTTTCTGAAAGTATACAAAAAACGAATCAGTATTATACTTTATAAAGTATACAAATATGTAAAAAAAACAAGTGGAAACGTCGGACGCAACCGACTGCGGCATACTCAATACCAGTATTAAAACCGGTAAAAAGAGGCCTGAATGCAGAGGGGTACGGATGCGGCAGGGATGTACGCTGCCGTAAAGATTTTCCGATGCAGATGGGGATGCCACAAACTATCTTCCTTACAAATTTGGTGACTCTAGCTCAAAGTTTGTAAATAGAGGAGAAAGGGGGGCTGGGGGCGGTATGGGTGGGCGTGGCATCCAAATTTTTTATGCAGATCTGTGAGGAATGTCAATTGCTATCTGCACGCCAAATTTGGTGGCTCTAGCTCGAAATTTGTAAAAAATGGGGAAAGGGGGCCTGGAGGCGGTATGGGTGGGCGTGGCATCCAAATTTTTGCTGCAGATCTTTGTGGAATGTTAATTGCTATCTTCATACCAAATTTGGTGACTCTAGCTCGAAGTTTGTAAAATGTGGGGACAGGGGGGGCTGGGGCCTTATGGGTGGGACTGGCATCCAAATTTTTGCTGCAGATCTTTGTGGAATGTTAATTGCTATCTTCATACCAAATTTGGTGACTCTAGCTCGAAGTTTGTAAAAAGTGGTAAAAGGGAGGCTGGGGGTGGTATGGGTGGGCTTGGCATCCAAATTTTTGATGCAGATATTTGTAAAATGTCAATTGCTACCTTCATACCAAATTTGGTGACTCTAGCTCAAAGTTTGTATTGGGTAGGGGAAAGGGGGGCGAAATGGGTGGGCGTGGCTCCAAAACTTTGATGCAGATTTTTGGGCGTCGCTACCAGCTATCGTCCTACCAAATTTGGTGGCTCTAGCTCCACAACTCTGGAAGATACACGCATTCCCGTTTTTGACGCAGCGTTGGGGCAGCTGGGGGCGGCTAAGGCGGTATTTGTGGGCGTGGCATCCAAACTTTTGATGCAGTTTTTGGGGGGTCATCATCGCCTGGTTTGGCACTAAATTTGGTGGCTCTAGCTCAAAAACTGTGGGAGATATAGGCTTTTTGACTTTAAATTGCGGGAGGGCTGGGGGCGGAATGGGTGGGCGTGGCTCCAAAATTTTTGATGCAGTTTTTTGGGGGTTGCTAGTAGCTATCTACCCACCAGATTTGGTAGTTCTAGCTGAAAGGATGTGCGAAACATGTGGATTTATCGGTTTTGAGTTATCGAATTTATCGATTTGCCAGCCCCCCAGTTGTCGTAGAACCCCCATCTTGACACTTTAATTTACTATCCCATAGATAAAGAGAATTGGAAAGTTTCAAGTCTCTAGCTTGAAGGGTGTGGAAAAAAGTTGCGAACATACAGACGGACAGACGGACGGACACCATGACGGACATTGCACAAACCCAATATACTGTTTACCTTCGGTATCGAGTATAAAAACGTATCTTTTTATACGCTGATTTTAAAAAGCCCGCCTTCTATGTTTAGATGATTAGTGAATCAGTCTTATCGGTCCAGTTGAAATCTTTCATCAGACGTTCAGTCCAGCGCAAATTTCCTCGCAATAAAAACATAAATATCTTTTTAGCATTGCTAGATAAAAACAAGTGGAAACGTTGCAGTCGGACGCAACCGACTGCGGCATACTCGATACCAGTATTAAAACCGGTAAAGAGAGGACTGACTGCAGAGGGGTACGGATGCGGCAGAGGTGTACACTGCCTAAAAGATTTTCCGATGCAGATGGGGATGCCACAAGCTATCTTCCTTACAAATTTGGTAACTCTAGCTCAAAGTTTGTAAAATAGGGGAAAGGGGGGGGCTGGGGGCGGTATGGGTGGGCGTGGCATCCAGATTTATGATGCAGATCTTTGTGGAATGTCAATTGCTATCTTCATACCAAATTTGGTGACTCTAGCTCGAAATTTGTAAAAGTGGGGAATGGGGGGCTGAGGGCGGTATGGGTGGGCGTGGCATCCAAATTTTTGCTGCAGATCTTTGTGGAATGTTAATTGCTATCTTCATACCAAATTTGGTGACTCTAGCTCAAAGTTTGTAAAATGTTGGGAAAGGGGGGCTGGGGCCTTATGGGTGGGCGTGGCATCCAAATTTGTGATGCAGATCTTTGTGGAATGTCAATTGCTTTCCTCATACCAAATTTGGTGACTCTAGCTCGAAGTTTGTAAAAGTTGGGGAAAGGGGGGCTGGGGGCGGTCTGGGTGGGCGTGGCATCCAAATATTTGATGCAGATCTATGTGAAATGTCAATTGCTATCTTCATACCAAATTTGGTGACTCTAGCTCAAAGTTTTTAAATGGTGGGCAAAGGGGGTAGGCATGGCTCCAAAACTTTGACGCAGTTTTTTGGGGGTTGCTAGTAGCTATCTACCCACCAGATTTGGTAGTTCTAGCTGAAAGGATGTGCGAAACATGTGGACTTATCGGTTTTGAGTTATCGAATTTATCGATTTGCCAGCCCCTCAGTTATCGTACAACCCCCATCTTGACACTTTAATTTACTATCCCATAGATAAAGAGAATTGGAAAGTTTCAAGTCTCTAGCTTGAAGGGTGTGGAAAAAAGTTGCGAACATACAGACGGACAGACGGACGGACGGACGGACACCATGACGGACATTGCCCAAACCCAATATACTCTTTACCTTCGGTATCGAGTATAAATATACATTTATCAATACTTACAGAGCTACCTAGCAGCTCAGCTCGTCTTTGCTCATCCTTTTGGCTCATGTATTTAGGTTCATCCTTCCTTCTTTGAAAACGTTGATCCAGTGAATCCAATTCGTTCGCAGTATGAAAATAGATAAATAAATAAAATAAATTGTATTAGTATCGTGAAAATTCAAATTAAATTATTTTTAATACTTAAAGAGCTGCACAACAGCTCAGCTCGCCTTTGTTTATCATTCTGGCTCATCCGTCAGTGACATCCTTCCAGCTTAAAACCTTTAAGACATATGATCCAGTGAATCCAATTCGCTCGCAGTATGAAAATAAATAAATAAATAAAAACAATTATTATAAACAATTATTATCATGAATACTTAAAATATATTGTTTTCAATACTTACAGCTTGTATTTGGTCATTTTTTACTGTGTCATCACTTTGCCACAGCCTCCAGTGACATCATTCTAGGGTTTCGTTCTAGAGTCGTCCTTCTTAGCGCACTCCTCCAGGATCATCATTTTGTTCCAGGGTCGTCATATCAATTTCCTTGTCACTGTTTCAATATTTTTAATTTTTTTGCCATGGACCCATGACTTTCAAATTTCTTTGTCATCTTTTGCTCTAACAGCCACTTTGCTTTTTTCCTTGTTAATACTACTAACAATTTTATTTTTGCAATTCCAAGCGATGGGTATAGCAGCTGTTAGCTTTTTCGAACCAAGTCGGATGCAATATATTTGTTCTGCGAATGCATTCTTCAGCGATGGTCTAGCACAAGTGTCTAGAGTGTGGCGACTGATCAAAAACTTCGACAAAAGACTCATAATGCAAATTGCACACGAGGAAGAACTCGTCTGATGGGTTTTTAAGGCACATTTTGTCTTTTAAAAAATTCCGTGCCTTTATCAGGTCTTCATAGCCCTCACATGCAAACGAGTCCATATGGCTGAGGGCAGTATCGCAATTTGGGCAGTTGAACTTCTTCTTAGCAATCAAGTAGCCGTCAAAATATCTGCGCGACACAAACTCTCCAACAGATACTTGGGGCGTACTCGATGCTACTTCCTCACCGTTCTGACTGATTTCTATGCCAGTCTGTTGATCTGTGGGATATGGAGCCTCGTTGTTCTCAATTTCATTAAATGGCTGATTGGGGTCACAAATCCAATCCATTTGAAGATCTTCGTCTTCATCCGCACAATTGGCATTTCTTAAATAAGATGTCGTAATTATCTTCATCGACATTAACCTTGCCGTCAAATATTGCATTTCGCGCACTGAAGGGTTTGTATTGTTCCCCAGTTTTGAGCGCACAGCAGCAAAAAAGTTTTCTAGGCTGTCTTGATTAAATTGCGTTAAGTGTATATATTCGATTGATTTGTCGCTAAATAGCTCGTCCGTAAGGCTCATAATATTTCCAAGAGTCATTAGCAAACCTGCATGGCAACGGTTAAGTGAGTATACATAAATGCTTTCCACATATCTCTTAAACTCGATCAGCTTGGTTTTATCTGCTAACCTGTAGGGATTTTTGAAACCATGCTTATATGACTTGCAGTTTAGCATATCGAATCCGTCGTTTAGCTTTATTACAAATTCTGCAGTGGCCAAGGCAATTTCCATATTTTTAGCGGAAAACAGTTTATTTTTATGACAAACTGATATTGCATTCTCTACTGACCTGGACAATACTTGGACGGCATATTTCACACTCATTTTTTCAGTAAATTTTGGATTAATGTGCTTCGCCGTAAGCTTAGGAACCATGCGTGTTATTCTGCTTTTTCTGTCTATCTCATATAATTCAGCAATTACACTCCAGCTAACCAAGCCCTTCGGAGTCAATATGTTTTTTGACATAAGGCAGTTTCTTAAGCTTTTAAATAAGTGGACATAATCGTACATTTAGTAGATATTGTTTCCCTTGTTATCAATAAATTTGCTGCCATCCGATGCGACAAGTCGTTTATAGACGCTTATGTTGCTTCCTGATTGATCTCATATTAAGGCTTCAACTTTCAGACCCATTTTTTGAAGCATGTCGATATTCTCGATCAAGCATCGGGCCGTTATATCTGCAGCCGATTTCTCACTACCTGTGCAATAGTAGGAAAATGCGTATTTCCATGGCTGGACAATGCCTTTTACTTGGAAAAAAGTAAAGCTGTTTGCAATTATTGGCTCACGCTGTCCTTTGCCATAATCAACAAAGCCGTCTATTTGGTCTGTTGTGCTGTTGTACTCGAGCTCAGAACGTCCATGCATTTCATCAAATACAATAACACAGTTGCGTTCGCTCTCTTTCATTTGTTGCACATGTGTAGAAATTCGTTGGCAGACCGTTTCATTCAAAGAGAATGGAACTTATATAGAGTCGTCATGAGGCGCCAAATTCTGAATTGCCAGTTGGCCCCCCCTTTTTTTTTCTTTTTTTTTTCTCTCCCAGCCATTTCGTGCCAAAATTCACCGTTTGGTTGGTTGGCTTATGCTTATTTTCTTTTTTATCAAACAACCTTTCCTTTTTTTATACCCCATAGCCAGGATTTTCAGCGCGCAGCTGCTTGGCAGATTGCCTGTGTCTCACCATTTTTAAACATCTTAATGCATATGAGCGTCATATGATCATATGGTTTGCCTATTCCTTATCGCTTTTTGCGACGTTGCCATAGTGAAGCTATGAACTATACCCACATACATATATGTTTGCAGTTTTGCTGGAATATATGTAGGCTTTCTACACATTTTGTTTGGGCTGGCTAGTGTTAGTGTGTTAGTGATTTTGTATTTCTACATGACATATTTAATTGTATGCGTAGCATTTTTAGGCAATTCATTGACCTTTCTCTACTATATTATCAATTCAATTTGGTGCAGAATTTGTATTTTGCCTACAAAAACTTAAAACCAAGACCTTCCAAGCAAGTAAAATATCATATTTTGTGCTGATCGACCATTTGCATTATCAGGCAAACAGCAAAAGAAACAAGCGTCTAGTAAAATAAGCAGGCAAATATCAGTTTTGCATTGCTGATCTTTCATACTCTATCATGTTTTCAGCTCTATGACCATTTTCAGCAATTTTGCCATCGCAACTACCATACACTTATGCAGCGATGCGCACAAACTGCGAAAGTGTATTTAGTTGTGCATATGTCCATTTCATTTGCCGAAAACTCGGAATATAAGAAAATAAAGAATGAAAGAAAATAAACTAAGAACTAAAATAAAGGGTCGGCCAATGTTTCACATACATTCACATAGTCATATATGTATATACATATTGATAAGTTCATGTGTTTTGTTATTTTACAGCTAGGACAACCAAAAGCGAAAAAGAAGCAAAATAAAAACAAATGATTTGCCTGCTTATTTTACTAGACGCTTGTTTCTTTTGCTGTTTGCCTGATAATGCAAATGGTCGATCAGCACAAAATATGATATTTTACTTGCTTGGAAGGTCTTGGTTTTAAGTTTTTGTAGGCAAAATACAAATTCTGCACCAAATTGAATTGATAATATAGTAGAGAAAGGTCAATGAATTGCCTAAAAATGCTACGCATACAATTAAATATGTCATGTAGAAATACAAAATCACTAACACACTAACACTAGCCAGCCCAAACAAAATGTGTAGAAAGCCTACATATATTCCAGCAAAACTGCAAACATATATGTATGTGGGTATAGTTCATAGCTTCACTATGGCAACGTCGCAAAAAGCGATAAGGAATAGGCAAACCATATGATCATATGACGCTCATATGCATACACAGGCAATATAACAAGCAGCTGTGCGCTGCAAAATCGCTGGCTATGGGCGTATACACAGAGAATGGCTGGCTGGCGGCTATGAGAAAAATAAGCGTAGCACAGTCGACCAGCCGAATGGCTTATTCGGGCACGAAATGCGCTGGCAGAGAAAAAAAAAGCAGCGAAAGAGAGGTGTCGCCACGATTCCATATTCCAACTGGCAGTCAGAATTTGGCCTCATGACGACTCTATATAAGTTCCATTCTCTTTGGTTTCATTAATGCCCGGAGAAATCATTCTTATTGGGCTCCAATTCAATAATGTTCTTTGGCTTGGCAGATTAAATGATAGGGCTTCACGCAGAAATTGGTAACCTTTGGATGACCTGTAATTAATGTTCATTAACAGGTTTTTCTGCACATCAGTGAATCTTTTCACGTGCGTTGTTTTTAAAAGCAGCGATGCAAAAAACTTTGATTCCTCGTTGACACTATTTGGAACCATTACCGAGTTATTGGAAATATCAATGCACCGCAGTGCCCAATTGTTTTCTCGTTCGCTTAATGTCTCGAGCAGAGCCACCTTTTCTTTTTTAAGTTTTGTGAATTCCGCCAATAAATTTTCGAAATTGGCTTTCATACCGAAATATTCACTACGCCAATAGTTCTCGTTGCGGCAATACAATTCACAACGGGGGCATGCATCTTCTTCTTTATGTGTTTGGGGGGCATTTCATTGCATAGAGGCTCACTGGTTTCAGCTATAGCGTGTTTCTCATAAATATCGTATTTTCTTGAATTTTCATTATCTAAACCCATTATCGGAATGACATTCTTTTCAATTTTTTCTTGTTTATGTCTGATGGGTGAAAATGTTTGTTGCATATAAACAGCCCACTATTGTTCTGGTATTTTGGCTTAATATTACAAATTTTTATGCACTCTGCTCTTTGCACTTCCTCTTCAGGGAATCTGTGCAGCACATATGGTGGATTGCTCATATCACAATTAGCAATGCAGCAATATCTAAATATAGTTCCTGTCTTAAGATTGTGTGTCGGCTGCTACGCTAACGGCCGCTTCTACCTGCTCGACTTTTTTGGCCACTACCACAAGCGCTAGGTCGTCTGCGAATCCGATTAGTCGGCACCCATCTGGAAGTTGCAGTCTCAGAACGTCATCGTACATCAATTTCCATAGGAGTGGTCCGAGGACCGATCCTTGTGAAACACCCGTCGTAACATTTTGCCGCTTCAAGCCATCGTCCGTGTCGTACTCGAGCACCCTCTCCGACAGATAAGTGCTGATTATTTGTAGGAGGTAGTCTGGTACTCCTATTCGAGCGAGCACATCCTGGATCCGTGTCCATCTGGCCGAGTTGAACGCGTTTCTTATGTCCAACGTTACCACCGCACAGTACTCCTTCGTCCCCCCCTCGCCGTCTTGCTCCTGCGATTGCCTTTGAGGCTATCTCCACCACCATCTCTATTGCGTCCACCGTTGACCTGGCCTTTCGGAAGCCAAACTGTTGCTCCGACAGTGCTCTTTTCTCCTCGGCTACTTTCAGCAAGCGACCGTAGATTATCCTCACGAATACTTTACCCACCGTGCTCAGCAGGCATGCTGGGCGGTATCCTGAGGGTTCTGCTACGGGTTTCGTCCTCTTGGGCAGCAGTACAAGGCGCTGCATGCTTCGTCTATGAGCTTGGAGAGGTTGTCCGCCTTGCTCTCCCCCGGTGCGGGTGAGCAGTTAGCGTTCCGTACGAGCTCCACTAACATTTCCTCATCCAGGTTGCTGTCCTTCCATTTCGGGCCCGTTAGTTTCGGTGGCTGCCTCTTCACGCCTCCAATCTTGTAGTGAATCGCATGGTGAGCACTATGCGTGAATTCACCACCCCCCTCCACTTCGTTTTTCTACAGAGAGAGCTGCTGAGGTACGTTAAATCAATAATTGATCCACGTCCGGCCCTGTGATTTGTCTCCGTGCACCCATCGTTGGCCAAGACTACGTCCAGCAGTGCTACGGACTCCACCAAGTAGGCTCCTCTGACGTTCGTCAGCCTACTTCCCCACTCATGCGCCCATGCGTTGAAGTCACCCGCTAAGACCAGGGGGGTCCTTCCGCGTGCGTCCTCCACAAGGCTTGCTACTATGCTCTGGAAGCGACCAATATCCCAGCTTGGTGGTGCGTAGCAACTGTAAAAGGTGATGCTTTTGACCTTTGCCCGTTCAAATCCATCGCTCCTCCCATTCACGTCCTCTGGTGGTGACTCTACTGTCCATATAGCTGCATTCCCGCAATTGCTGGCTGTCCATCCGTTTCCTGGGATCCTTCTATACGGCTCGCCAATCAATGCGACATCCGTATGCAAATCCCTCGCCGTTTGTCTCAGTAGTTCCTGAGCCGTCTCCCAGTGGTTAAGATTTAGTTGTACACAATTCATTTAGGCTTT